>JAQHUG010000154.1:1429004-1455169 GCA_028555095.1 Dicrostonyx torquatus | reverse complement strand
GTCATCCACTCATCTATCCACACTTCTAAAGAAGTGGCCTGCTTTGAGCAGGTAGAATACAGATGAAGAAAGGTTTTGAGAGTAGAGGCATTCACACCGTGAGCTCTGTGTTTTCAGCCCATTTCCTTCCTCTTCCATAGTTCCCCACTTATCATCTCTCAGTGCCAGTTCTATGGCACATCTGTCTGTCCCTGTGTGGGGCTTAAGTCCTGGTATGAGGCTCTCAGGCCATCTTATTCATAAGGAGAGGTGGCCTGCCCTGCAGGTGGTGGCAGCTGGGAATAAGCAGTTACTCCCATGCTCACTCTGACCCTCTGATATCTTTGCCGCAGGCTCTTCTTTAGACGACACTACCCCCTCAACACTGTCACCTTCTGTGACCTGGATCCACAAGAAAGAAAGTAAGTATCAGAGTGAGGTTGGATATTTATTTAGTGCGTTAAGGAGGGGGAAAGGAGAAGGGGAGAAGAACAGGGAGGCGGGGGGGGGGAGGGAGAGACGGAAAGGAAGAGCGAAAGTAAGTATCTTATAGGTTCCTCCTCCCTCTCCCCTGAAGTATGTGTTGTGTGCTTGCCTCAGCCACAGCCATGGTGTATCCTGTGCAATGAGAACCATTATGTTGACAACCACTCTAGCCTCCTCCCCATACCTGTGGGCTTTCCACAGACTTCATTCTGCTGTGTCTCCTCTCTATACGGGAGGTAGGCAGCAGCATCCTCTCCATTTGTGTGATCTTAGGGATGTGTCTCCTGGAATGGGCTCTCCTCTGCCTTCCCCTGGCAGAGCTCCTGAAAGAGACACATTGGCTTACCGTGGACATTTTTTTCCACAGGTGGATGAAGACAGAGGGAGGAGCCCCTGCTAAGTAAGTGTGGCTTCCCCTGCATGGAGCTGGTTGACCTTTGAACTCTGTGGGGAAGTCAGGGACAGGGACAGGCTCTAGGCCAGGGTCTGATGAGGGCTTGTGTATCAAGGTCTCTGAGATTAGGAGAAAGGGAATGTGGCCCACATCTTGTTGCTAACAGAGACATGTATCTAAGCATGGAGTTGGAAGGCTTTGTGGAAAGAAAGAATACTTTAAAATGGTCTTAAGTGACAGGTGCATTTTGGGTAGACAGAAATGGGTTTAGGGGTAGGGAAGGCAACCTCAGAGGAAGGGGTTGTGTGACTCTCAGACTGTAGGCTCCCAAGGACAGGGTGGGTCTGTCAGTTGCTAACAGTTGTTGAAGGAAGAAATGGTGGCCACAAGTGCCTGGAGTGGGCCAAAGAGAGAGCACCTTGCCTGGGAATCTAATCTTTATCAACAGGGGACTCCAGAGGGGCTGTGTAGGAGGGGGAGGATGCCTCCGCCTTCTGTAACCTTCATAGGATCAAAAGGGACTTCACATTCTTGTGCCTCCCTATGCCACTGAATCTCTTCTCACTACTGCCAGACATCAAACCAGTTTGCCAGTGGATCAGATGGCAACGTTCAGAGCAGGCCCAGTTGGCTGGGTCTCTGTCCCAGCGACACAGGGAGGGAGACAGGCCTGTGTGCTTCTATTCTGGGCACTCAGAGATGCCCTTCACCCTGCCTGGGTCACACATGCCGTTCCACAGGCACAGTCAACCTGGAAAGGGAAGTGCCCTGACTCATCCGGTCATTATCGCAGGCCTTCAGGTCCTACCATAGAGGAGAGAGAGAGAGTAAAGCCGGTTGAAACACAGGGCTCTCTGTGTGAGAGTGTGGTTTCCTCATCATGTGTGTGCTATGTGAATATGTATTTACTGTGTGTCTCTTGCGTAGGTGTGAACAGGGCATGTTTGTGTATGCGTGCACAGACACACACGGGCAGGCAGAGGCCAGCCTGGCTAATTTTAGCTGTGGGTGCCATGCATACCCGGCTGAGGGGTTTCCATCGGCATTTCCAGCTGTCCCGATTTCCCCATCTCGCTCTAATTAGCAACAAGTTGGCTGGGAGGGGCCCTGAGCTCACATTCTGTTCTTTGCTCTCATACTTTTAACTCTGTCTTGCAGAGAGCGAGAGAATGCTGGGTCAGTCCCATTGGTGTTGGAAGGGGCAGGGGGCAGGTGTGGGGTTCCTTACCCCTCCTATTTTCAGGGCTTCTCAGCTCCCAGAGCTAGCTAGGAGTGTGTGTGTGTGTGTGTGTGTGTGTGTGTGAGAGAGAGAGAGAGAGAGAGAGAGAGAGAGAGAGAGGAGAGAGAGGTAGAGTGGGGGAGATGAGGACCTGCTTATGTTTGTCCCTGACCACCTGGGAGGCGTGTCCAGTAGGAACCCTCAGACTGGGGTGAGGCTGAGAAAGAACCCAGGAAGCTTGGCTTGGCCTCTTCCTTGCACCCTCTCTAACCATCTTGTCACTCAGCTCAACTCCCACCCCCTCTCCCCAGGGGAATGTCACCTGCCCTGAAACAAAGCAAAGCACTGTCCTCAGGACTCGGCTTTAAGAGCTAGCTCCAGTTCTAGATGCTGGGAGAGGCGGGTGTGTGTGTGTGTGTGTGTGTGTGTGTGTGTGTGTGTGTGTGTGTGTGTAAGCCAGGCTGGCCCGAAGTACACTTATCTGCCTGGGCCGCCCTGCCCTCCAGAGCCTGGACTCCTTACCTAGGCACCTTCTCCTGCCCCCTCTAGGCTCTTCGGTTTTGTGGCCCGGAAGCAGGGCAGCACCACGGACAACGCTTGCCACCTCTTCGCTGAGCTTGACCCCAACCAGCCTGCTTCTGCCATCGTCAACTTCGTCTCCAAGGTCATGCTAAGTGCTGGCCAGAAGAGATGAATCCTGGCGTCCTTGCCCAAGGCCGGGGCACTGGGGATGGGGCGTGTGGGAGAGGGGACCTGTGAATCCTGACCACCTTAAATCCAGAAAGAGGACTTTTGGGTTGACTGTGGAGAAGGAGAGAAGGAAGTGCAGCGTGGGAGAGGGATGTGAATTGTGGAGGGGAGGGGAAAGGGAGGAGGAGAAAGTAAGGATGGAAGAGAGCAACTCAGAATCCCCTGTACAGATGGAAGCCACGCCTCCCAAGCTTCTCCAGCTAGCTGGGGGCCCTGGCTCTCCTCCCCCTCTGAGAGAATTGAGCCCCCACAGGGAACACACAGGCCTCTTTTGGTGGTGGTGGTGGGGCAGATTTCACAGAGCAGTGACAAAGCTTGTTCTCCCTACCCTTCTGCCTTGAGAGAAGAAGCTGAGCCTACTTCTCTGGAGGTAAGGTTGCTAAACCCAGTGACCAGCGTGTGACATCAGGCGGTGACACTTTTTTACATTTTGCTCACCTGAGGCACCCATGGTCCGTGCTTGCTCTGACTTCTTGTTGCAGGGTGTAAAGTGTGCCCCCCCCACCCCGTGCACTGATCACTGATCGATACCTGCCTCTGTCCACTAGAATTACAAACAGCTCTGCTTGTCTGTGACCCTTGTGATAAACACTGACCAAAGACGGCTAGGGACATGGTGTGGCATGGCGCCAGGGCAGAGACAAGCTGTCTCCTGAAGGAGCATAGCATTATGGGTAGCAGAGTCCCCTCTCTGTTCCTACAACTGCCCTCTAGTGGCCCCGGGGGCCTCCAGCCTGTCCCCTGTAGCCATCCTGGTACAGAGGGCAAAGCCCACCTGCTGCATTAGCCTTGCTCTGTCTCTGAGACTGAAGCTGGGCTGGAGGAAGAAGCGATGCCCACTGTCTTGGGAAAGATAGCCGTTAGGGAAGTTTGGCATCTTTTCTTGGCTTGTGAAGAGTTGGACATGGGCACTGATAGTGTCCAGCGGTGGGTTGGGCATGCGCACTGATGGTATCCAGGACTGCCTTATTCCCGTCTCACAGCCCGATTCCTGGGCCGGGAGTGCCAGCGCTGGCTTTGTCCTTGCTCACCTGCTTGAGGCCTCCTGGGGGATGGGAGCTGTGCCTTTCTGACCTACCCTGTCCTATATAGTCCTTGTGTTGGCTTATCCCAGGAGCCTGCTCCCCAAAGTCCTGCCCAAGGACCTGGGGAGGCCTGGAACCCTGTTTTCCTCCCTGAGTTTGGGGATCTGACGGTTGCAGGCCCCTTTCTGGCTGGGCTGCCCAGGGTGACATCAGAGCACCTCTGGGGATGCTGCTGGAGAACCACGTGGTCCTCCTACAATGCCAAAGCTTTCCTTTTCCCCTTCTGCCTCAGTTTCCCCAGCAGAACCATGTTGCCTGTGGGACAGAGGACAGAAGGTATGAATTTAGGCCAAAGGTCCTATGGCCCATTAGTGGGGTTGGGAAGGCCCCTGTCACCACTCAGGCCTCCATTTAAGCCCATGGGGGTCCCCGGGGGTGGTGTTGTACTGATATATAAATATATATATAATATATACATGAGACATACTGATAGATCTGTAAGCTAATAAAATATAAGAAAAGGTTAAAAAAAGAATAGGTAAATTGACAAGAAATATTTATTGTTTTTCCCCCATATTGCTTTATTGCCCCTGGCCACAAACTGTTTCCTTTTCTTTTCTAATCTGTAAGTAGAGCCTGAACTCCAGGGGGTCTTTATATTCCAAACAGTCCAGGGCTGGCCTTGGCCTCCCTGGGCTCTGTCTGGGACTTGGGGGATAACAAGCTCTGGCTGCTTAGTTTTGGCAAAGCAGTAGCCCAGCTGCCCGCATCCTGGATGAGGATGGCTGCTTCCATCGCCCCAGGTCTGAGCCAGCATGTATCGGGATGCAGGTGTATGGCCGTGGTGTGTGCATCTCTTGGACTTTTTTTCCCCTCGGGGGAGCTTTGACTGTGTGGGTGTTGTTTTGAGGAGCTGGAGAGAAAAATGGGGATCATGGGTAGGAGTTCCATCCCAGCCCCGCTTCCCAAAGGATAAATGGGCTTAGTGATCAAGGTCCTTCTAAAGTGTCCTTCCCTCTGAGATACTCAAGGCAAATGTCTCGATTACCCCTTTCTTCATTCCCCAAATGAACCCCACTTCTTCCCAAGTTAGAAGAAAAATTTTCTTATCCCTTTCTTTGTAAATATCCTCATTCTGCTGCACAGCCCAAGGAGGCTTCTCCCGGCTGGAATGTTCACGCGAGCCTTTGAGGACCATCAGAGCCTCTGCACCCTGCCTTGGGCCATCCTCGGGTCAGCCTCGAGTCTGGGGTCAACCTTCACATGTAGTTTCACCTTCTCATGCACGCAGGCCCAAGCCATGTATGAGTCATGTGAAGAACCAAGGTGGATGCTGGGAAGTGGGTGCCTCCTTCTCAGCATGCCTGAGGAAGGAATGGACACCTGAGTTTGGCTTTTTTGGAAGGACGTTGGAGAAGGGGCCTCAGTTCTTACTCTGGGAACTGCACTGTAGTCTGCCCTCTTCCACACTGTGATTCTCACAGGTGGGCCTTGCACATTCATGCACGCACACACGCGCGAGCACACACGTGCACACACACAGAGACCACATGCACTCTCACACCTCCATATGCAACCTATTCTTGCCAAAGATTTCCTTTAAACAAGAATGCTTTTTTTACCCTTTTTTTTTTTGTGTGTGAGTGATGTGTTTTGTTGTTCTGTGTAGTTGAGTCTGTATGTCAGCAGGGAGAGTGCTGTCTGCTCTTAACCGTGAGTGAAGGAGGGGTAAGGAAGACGGACATGACAGCCACTGATGCCATCAGCGGGACCCCTCAGCTGCAGCCCAGGTCCATACTGCCTCTGGCAACTCAGAAGATTGCTGAGGTTGGCCTGTGGCCTTAACCTCCCGGATTATCTGGAGGTGAGCTGACAGAAGGACATTGATTGAGCCAGGTTTGGAGGACGGGAAGGCTCCCATAGTTCCTGGGGATAAGGGTGAAGAGCTGGGCTAGAATACAATAGACAGATGGCCCCTAAGGGAAGTCTAGGAAAAATCAATAATTGGATACTGAAGTCACTATTGTGCTACGGTGGACCCCTGGCTCCCTTGTCCAGCTTTGGCTGAGGAACGAATTCACATTTGAGGTTTGGAAAGGCTATTTGAGTCCCATTCCCTGGCAGCTTAGATAGCTTTAGTCACGATTGCCAGGATTTCTGGTATACCCTGGCTTTGGAGAGTCCCTGGAGATACCTATCTCATGGTGGGGAGGACACTGTGGCGGTGTGCCCCTCTAGAAAGGGGCTTTCAGGAGAGAGACCTTGCACCAGGCCTGGATTGGGATGGGACAGGTTCCTTGTGCTGTCTGGGAAATGCAGGAGAGACAAATCAGCGAACAGCATCCGTCCTGCTCTGGATTTTCTTCTCTGTCCTACCTCCGAGGGTTTCTGGCCCTCATTCCCCAGCTTCAGATCTTGGGGAGATCTATCCAAGGGAACCAGCCCTCTCCTGCCTCTATGCCTTGGGTCCTTGAAGAGCTTGGCCCCAAAGCTAGGGCCACCTCTGCACGTAGGCCTTGGCAGAAGATCTCGAGATTGGTGTTTCCATGTCAGTGGTGACAGGATGTATGTGCGTGTGTGTGTGCAAGTGTGGGCGTGTGTGCATGGTTTGCTCTCTTTAGGGAGCTTCGAGTGGGAGATGGAGGTGGGAGATGGAGGGATGTCAAGTTCAGTGCAACCCAGTAGTGAGAAGAACCAGGAGGTGAGGCCTGATGGTCCACGGGTTAGTGGTGCTTTAGTGCTGGCAATGGAGGGGATAGCTACACGGGATAAGGCTCTGCAGGCCTCTTCCTTGCTGTCTCCTGTTTCCTCAAAGGGCTGAAAAGTTGGAGGGTCTCAGTTGGTTTCCATGCCTGGGCCCCTCACGGCAGCAAGGCATTGGAAGTGTGACACACTCATGCGTCTTCTCGTCAGTGTTCACAACCCAGCCCTCCCCGTGAACCCACATTTGGCTCGTATGTGTGTGAGCACTTTGGGGCGTGCATATGGTATCTCCCCACTTTCTTCCCTTCTTTCATTCAAAACAAATGTAAGAAGTTCCTTATATACTGTTATCTCAACCCTGCCCCCCCCAGGCCCTCTTCTGGGAGACCCATACCCAGAGTCCATCTTCTGCCCCCCAACCCCAGCCCCTCAGCCCTCTGCTGTGTATTTATAGATGGAAATATACTTTATATTTTGTATCATGTGCCTATAGCCTCCGCCACCTTGTATAAACCCTGTTGTATGGCAAGTGTTCTGGATATGAATGTATTACACTGAAGCTGCCCCTCTGTACAGCCGCTTGTCTCTTACAATCATTGTACGGCTTTATAAATGATACCGTGAAACACGAACCCGGGCTGTGGTCTACCTGTGTTTGCGTTCGACTGGGTCTTCACTGGGCAAGAGGGGTCTTTTCTGAGCACCAGAGGTGAGGGTCTTCAGTGGTGCTTCTGGGAGCCCAGGCAGTGGCCCCCACCCCTTGTCCTGTTCATCCGAACTGTTATTTGTCTGGACTCCCAGAATAAAACAAGGACTGGATTGACCGGAGTGGCTGTGGAGTACAGGCAGAGCTGGGTCCGGGAGCTCAAATAAAACAAGGACTGGATTGACCGGAGTGGCTGTGGAGTCCAGGCAGAGCTGGGTCCGGGAGCTCAAATGGCAAAAACAGAAATTTGTCCTCATCTTGTGGGTATCAGGCAGACTTTGTCCAGGTGTGAGGCCCCTCCAGGTTTTCATCCACCAGGTTGACCGTTCCAGTGAGAAGGGAGCCCTTATCTCAAGATGCCCTAAGCCAGAACCTACACAAATCTTCTTTGGCTCTGAAAGAGCCTGCTTGAGCTTGGCACTCTGGGTGACACAAATGCCTTCAGGGCCTTCTGAAACCACAGGATGGGGGGAGGGGGGAGATCCTGGAGGGCTGTGGCCTCTGAGAGGAGTGAGCAGAAGCTGTCAGGCAAAGTGACTGGGTGTCACCAGGCAGGACACCTGCTAGGAGTCCCGTGTGAGCTCATTGAAGTAGGGAATTTGGGGTGGTGCTCCCCAGATGTACTGAGCACTGTGGGCATGGAGAGCTTCTTGGAGAAACCCCTCCTGGCACTCAGCTCTCTGCCTCACCAAGCTCTCTGCGATCCTGACAAGAAGCTCAGTCAGCTGATCTGAGCAAGCATGGCCACCTTCAGTGCAGCCCAGCGGTGGGGCTTTGGGGGCAGCCTTGACACACTTGTGGGTGCTGGAACTTCTTGACACTCTTCAACATGACTGAGGACCCCAGAGAGCTTTTGTACAGACTCTTTTGATTTTCACACAGTAAAAGTTAAAATAGAACACTTCAAAAATACAAATCCACGCATAAAGCAATACTAAACTGACACACTGAGTGTGAAAATGAAGGGCATTTTCTAAAGTAAGCATTAGGTAGCGTAGTTTGGCATGGCTTAATGCCCCTGGCCTCTGCTGTTGTCTGTCACTCCTGCTGTGACAGGTCCTTGGAAGAGACTGTCTCCTTGGGAAAAAGCGAACAAAAAGACCAATAGTGGCCTAACAACATGGTGAAATGATTCTGACGTCCCAGTTCCTGAGAAGGGTTTCAGGGACCCCAGGCTCCCTGGCCATTCTTTGAACGCCACTTATCTACAAGAGACACAGCCCTCCTGAGAGGCAGCGCCTATCTGGTGGGGACGGAGTGTGCCTGGATTCCTGTAGCCTGCCAGGTGTCGTGTTCTACATCCTGAGGGACACACCAGGAAACCAGGGCTCTGGGAGTTACCTTGCCTTCTCAGAAAGAGAACAAATGGTCACCGAGGGTTGGAGCCTGAACCAGCAGGCACAGAAGGGAATTTTTCTCAGCCAAGCAGGTGTACCTGTCCTCATGCCAATCCCACAGATGAGAAGACTGAGGGTCACAGAGGGTGAGGCACGATGCAGGGATAAGCGGCAGGCCTCTCCAGGAGAGACTAGCTCTGGTGAGTAATGGGCACACCTCAGATCGTCCTGATGTGACAGGTAGGGAGTCAGGCTGGCTTCCCAGGGAGAAAACAGGGCTCTTGGGCTTGGAATGGAGGAGGTCAAAAGGCCATCCTATGGTGCCACCCAGAAGCCCAGGAATGTGATGACCCTGAGTCTCTGAAGTCTGAGACTTCCTTGGGGTCCAGGAACTCTGAGTATGGGGCAACGGTTGGTCAGAGGTTAGTTCTGGAAGCCACCGAGAAGGCCACCAAGGAAAGAGCAGAGGACAAAGAGGTGGGACTGGGAGTAGAGACAAAGAATGCATCTCCCCTCTCTCCTCATGCCCAGTTCTTAGGTTAACTGAATCCTGATGGGGTCCCACCCCATGGTCCTATGTGGTCAGTCTCAAGTGGTCATGGACAATGTATCCTATCTCTAGCTAGATTCTTCGAAGAATGGGATGGGTAGACAACAAGGGAAAGAGGAGGAGGTCCATGTGCCGTGCAAAAGTAACAATTTAAATGGGAAGCTAGAAATCGAGGCCCTAAGTGGAAGCAGGACACTGTTAACTGAGAGAGGCTGGCAGCATCCAAGTTTTGAGACTTCAACAGGCTTTGGGGTATCCAGCTGATAGGATGCAGGTGGTAACAGCCCTGTGCTCTTGAAAGGTGGACTTTGGGGGTGTCAGCCCTGAGATGGCCAGCAAACTCTCAGAGGGCCTCGGGATGCCAGGCAGGAGCAGTCCCATGCATTCTGTGTGTTTGTTCTGCATTGATCCCCTGGTCTAGTCCTGGGGGCTTCCTTGAAGGAGCCCCTTCTGAAGCCAGAAGGGGAGGGAGGGCAGGACAAGAACCCAGAAGAAGACTGGAAAAACTTTCCACTGACCACTCGCAGCCTGAGGACAAGCCTGGGTATTAGGATTGTTTTCCATATATCTCCTCCACACAGAGTCCAGGAACTCTGAAGACCTTTGCTCTGAGGAGGGAGGCAGGGAGTGCAGCAGGTAGGGTCCCTCCTGCACTGCTGTGTGGGACAAATGTCAATTATATTTTAAATAAACGCTGATTGGCCAGTAGCCAGGCAGGAAGTATAGGTGGGACAAACAGACAGGAAGTAGAGGCGGGTCGATGAGAACAGGAGAATTCTGGGAAGAAGGGAGCTCCTTGCTTAGTTGTGAGCCTGACACAGAAGAAGAAAAATGTGATTGTCCCTCTGAAAAAGGTACCGAGCCATGTGGCTATCATAGACAAGATTAATGGGCTAATATAAGCTATAAGAGTTAATAAGAAGCCTAAGCTAATGGGCCAATCAGATTATAGTTATTATGGACCTCTGCGTGATTTCTTTGGGACTTAATGATTGCGGGAACTGGGCAGGACAGAAACCCTGACAACAAGCAGGCCCTCAGTCAACATGCTGAGCCCCAACAGCCCACCTTCCTACTCCTCATCCCTTCAGTGGACATGATGCTAGGATTCTTGACATATTCCAGACATGGAAGGGACCCCAGTGCCTCTCTTGTATCCCTTGGGCCAAGTTCCACAAGAAAGGAACTGGCACCATGGGTTAGGGCTCTTGGTACCTACCTTCTAGTCCTGAGGCCACAATTGCTGAGCAAGGTTTCCATATTCCTCCTGTAGGATATGTGGAATTGATCCTCATGACCGGTGAAACCAAACACTGTCTTCTTACTGCATTTCATTTATTACCACCTGTCTGTCTGTCCATCCATATCTATCTATCTATCTATCTATCTATCTATCTATCTATCTATCTATCTATCTATCTATCTATCATCTTGCTATGTAGCTAAGTCTGACCTTGAACTTGTGATTTTCTTGCCTCTATCTTCCAAAGGGCTGAGATTGCAGGTGGATTCATTTTCACCTTTTCTTTTCTCCAAAGGAATATTTTTAGTAGTTCTCAGTTTCTGGCAGTTCAGAAAACAGCATGGCCCATTCATAACAACATTGATGAGGCATGGAACCAAATGTGTGGTGTGTGTCTCTGTGTACACACCCCACAGATAATGCACACCCAGACAATAGCACACATGCCTCCACACAAAAATGTGCCAAACAGACATTTTACATGCATAGAGATGCACATAGAGACTCACATACACGACTACACAGACACACACAGACATGCACACATTTGCACAAAACATATCCAGGCTCATAGACACTCACAGACACACGGCACACACAGAGACACACACATCAGAGGCACATACAGGTGACACAGCCCCATGTGTGCTGTGTCTCCACATAGACATACACTTTCCTGTCCCTTCCCATCAGTTGTCCTAGGAGCCATCCTTCCGTCACCCTGAGACAGTTCCAGGGCTTCTGCCACAGATACTGGGATGGGCTGGTTAGCAGGGGTGCTGTGACCGAAGGGGCTCGGAGATCAGGGCATGGTGCACAGATGTGTGGGAATGGGTGAGCCGATATGCCGAAGAGCACAGACCACTGTGGGTGGTCCTGCCACTGAGCAGTTTGTCCTGGGTTGCCAGTCAGGGAGAGCAAAGCGGTAAGCAGCACTCCTCCATGGCCCCTGCTCCAGTTCCTGCCTTCAGGTTCCTCCTGTGAGTTCCTGCTATGACTTCCCTCCAGGAGAGACTACAGACCAAAATCTGAAATTAACCCTTTCCTCCCCAAGTTGCCGTTTTATCACGGCAGTAGGAAGCAAGCCAAGACAGTTGAGTGTCTGTGGAAGAGGGCAGAGCCGTGAGCTGGAAGTGGGGGTTGGAAGGAGGGGGATGGTGAACAGCCATTGGTATCAGAAAATCAGCCTGCTCTGAATTCCACACATAATCTCTGGCAGTGGTTCTCAACCCGTGGGTCGAGACCACCAGAAAAGACTTACTTAGGATGCTCTTAGGAACCCCAACAACAATTTATTTTTGTTGTTACTTTGTAACTGTAAATTTGGTGCTGAGAGGTGTCTCCATTCCTAAGACCCTTGGAAATATGTTTTCTGATGGTCAGGACCCACAGGTTGAGAACAGGAACTTCAAGGGCAGTCAGGCTGGAGATGGGCTGGGGAACTCCAACCCCTGGCACTGGGTCAGAGGCTGAATGAGGCCCTTTGGAGGTGCTGTTCCTCTATGACTTCGGGTACAACTGTGAGAGTTGTCAGGTGTAGCAGAAGCTGGATGCAGACTGGATATTACAAAAGTTATGGGACAGAGCCTGGACCCTGCCAGCCCTAACGAGGTGGGCTCAGCCCCCTGTCCTCACTGGCAATTTAAAAAAAAAAGGTGCAGGGGTCAGAGTCGCAATACGGGGCTTAGGCTGAAACAGAGATGCACAGAGCTAAGCAGTGTGGATAAGGTGTCCCTCCATCCCCCACAGCTGCCTCTACTCCAGACCTCAGACAGCCTGACAAGTTGTGAGAGCCTACGAAATCTCTTAACCAGAGACAAGCTCTGCCTCCGGCTGCCTCCAGATTCCAGCCCAGCCTCAGACTCCTGGGGTTCTCAGGATTTGGTTCTAGCTTTGCTAGGCTCTAAAGAGGGTGAAAGCCCACTTCCTTTCCTGGGCCTCAGTTTCTTCATCTGCAGAATGGATATGTTTTGCCAGTAAGGGTCAGCCCATGGACTGAAACCACACACCATGGGTGTGATCTGCCACTTACTCTGGCTCTGTACACCCCGAGAAATACATGCTACTGGGTCTTGCTAGGCCTCTGCTCCCTCCAACTCCCTCCACCAGCTTGGGGCCTTCAGGAAGACTTGGCAGCTGAAGAGGCTGTGCAGACAGCTTACCAGTGAATGATATTGATCTGCGTGGTTCTCGGACTCCAGCACATAGGTTAGGGGGTGGGGCACAGCCGCCTCTGTGACTCCAGCTTTTATGGGGCCTGGAAGATCATCTCTTGGTCATCAGGACCGGATGTCCAGGCTCCCTCAGCCTCTGCCCTCCCTTGCTCCCTCCCTCCTAGTTTCCCAGGCCTTGCTCTCCCTACATCCTGCACTTGGAGTAATGAGCATGGCTCAGGGGACCTGGCTGATTTGGGTCATCTGGAGCAGGGCCTATGTAGGGGCCCTTAATCAGGGAAAGGGCAGGCAGAGTACAGGTCCTTGAGGTGGGCCAAAGTGGGGTGGAGGAAGCCCGAGGCTGTGAAGATTCAAAGGAGGAGATCTCAGAGTCACCTTGGGGTAAGTCAACCCAAATACTCTTTCAATTCAGTAGATGTTAAATGAGCACCTACTGTGTGTGCAGGTGCCGAGTTTGGCAGCAAGCGGCATGATGGCTTATCCCTGCTGTGACACTTTGGGTCCAACAGAAAGCTCCCACCTTTTGACACAACGTGGCATTGTCATCTACAAAGTTCACACTTGAGAATACACTGAAAACAAAACAGCAGAAGCCCTACAAGGCAGATTGGCCGCACCTGGACGAGCCAGCAGCCGCTAGATCAGGACAATGCCTAAGCACTGTGGAGGACGGTGCTCGGAGTTTGCAAGTGCGTCAGGCTGGCCTGGGGAGAGCAGAGGTGGACCCAAGGGCATAGCATGTCCCACAGTGAGAGTCCAAATATGGACCAAGAATTGTCAGGGTGAAGTGGAGGGAGTTTCAGGTGGACAGAGTAGCAAGTGCCGGGGGCATGGTTAGCAGCCTTTATAATGGAACTTGATGTTCACCTGCAGACAAGACAGGACAGTGGTTGTGGTGGTGTGAATAGGAAGGACCCCATAGATTCGTGTGTTGGAATGCTTGACCCACAGGGAGTGGCACTGTTAGGAGGTGTGGCTCTGTTGGAGGAAATGTTTAACTGTGGGGCAGCCTTGGAGGCCTCATAGGCCTAAGCTGCATCCAGTGCGGCTCTTCTGCTGCCTGTGGATCAAGATGCAGAACTCTGGGCTGCATGGCGGCCTGCGAGCCATTGTGCTTCTCTGAAATCATAACTTGGGCTTGAGGAGACAGCTCAGTGTGTAAGGGCCCTTGCTGAGCAAGGACGAGGACCTGAGTTCAAATTCCCAGCCCTACCTAAAAAGTTGAGTGTGGCTGTGTGTGCATGGAACCCCAGCATTGAGGGGTGGAGACAGAAGGATCCTGGGAGCTTGCTAACCAGTCAGCCTAGCCAAAATAGTGGATTTTTTATTCAGTGAAAGACTGTGTTAAAGGAATAGGGAGAGAGCATCTGATATCCTGGCTTCCCCATGTGCTCAGGGGCAAACATGCTGGGACACACATGTTCATGCAGCATACATGCATACCTTACATGTTTAAGAGTAGTAATTGAAAATTAAAAAATTCTGTCATATACTTGTTATTTTGTTAATTGATCTTTTTTTCCCTCTTTCTCCTCATTAGACTCTAAGGCCCTGAGGGCACAGACCAAGGTGTGATTTCCGAAGCCCTAGTCCATCGCCTGGCAGATGTGATACCCTCTCCTTCCGGTGTACAGGGAATGGATGTCTACCATGGCCTGCATGGGATGAGTCCGGAAACCTGACTGGAGAGAGGACTGGCCCATGTACAGAAAAGCTGGGCCAGGCAGGCTGTGCTGGCCGCGATGGAGGCCACCAACCACCGTGACAGCTGGGACCCTCAGCACATTCACTGTGCACGGCACACGGGGACATGTTAGCTAGTCTTGGGAGGCGGTCCCTGTGGGCGAGCAGTCTCGGACTGGAAACGTTAGGCAGGAGGAAGCTGCACGTGCTGGTCCACAAACTGCTCAACTGTTTGTGAACCCTTATGCTTGGGCCAGAGGAAGGCTTTGCCATCTGAACCCGACTAGAGCTAGGCTTTACCTGCTGTCCGTGGATTTAAGACGCTGGTCCTTGACATGGCCATGCCTCCGTCAACCAGGCATGTTCATGCAGGGCTTCTTCGGCTCCCCACAAACGCCTACAAGACTAGTGCGGGCAAGGGTGTTGGGGAGGAGGAGGAGACTTGGTTGACGTGTGAAGAATGAGTATTTGTAGTAAGAGCAGAGGGTGTGGTCAAGAGGGTGAGGTACCTAAGTCAAGGGGACTTGATACAGGGCCAACAGCATCTTAAAATGATGGTGTTGTTTTAGTGTTGTTGGTTTTTTTTTTGGTTGTTGTTTTTTCCTGTGTTACTGCTAGAGGGCCTTGAGCATGACAGGCAAGCCCTCTATTACTGAGCTATATTTCTAACCCTTTAAAACTTTTTTTTAAAGGCAGGGTGTGGTGCCAGGTGGTGGTGGCACACCCCTTTAACCCTAGTACTTAGGAGACAGGGGCAGGTGGATCTCTGAGCTTGGGGCCAGCCTAGTCTACAGAATGAATTCCAAGACAGCCAGGGCTACAGAGAAACCCTGTCTTGAAAAAACAAACAATCACAAAAGGTCAGGGTGTGGGAAGAGAATCCAGGAATATGGATATGTGCATACTGGTCACCCCGGAGTAGGGGTGGGTGGCACCAGTGCTGAGGTTCCAGGCTGGGAGACCTTTCGGGGAGTGGGAGGGGACAACACAGCACTGTGACTAGAAATGAGGGTCCAGGCTGGAGGAGAGATGGACCCCACTTGGAGGTGGCCTCCTCCTATAAAGGTTGCCTTGTTTGTGGAAAGACCTAACTTGGAGGCCCCGGAGGCCATGCCCGTGCTCGGGGATACCCTGGTGACTCCCTCTGGGCAAAGCACTGACAATTCAAGGACAATTATCAGACTCTAGTTAGAGCTATAGGGGAAGAGTCCCGGGCCAGCAGCAGGGCCAACCCACTGTTGCCACAGAGGCCACAGAAGGTCAGGAACATCAGCGGTGCTCCAGAGTTCCAGGGGTGGTTCAGAAGCTGTCAAGTGGCCTAACTCACAGGCCCACACCTCACAAATGACCTCTGGAGATTAGAAACCAGAGGACCAGAGGTGCCTGTCCCAAAGCTGTGGCTCTTTTTATGCTCCAGGATGACCGGGTTCTTACTGACTCAGTGGGAGGGCCAGTTTTTGTGGGAAAGAAACTGAATGACAAAACATGGTTGGGTAACCCATTTGTGGTGGTTCATGCCATAATTCTAGCACACAGGATACTGAAGCAGGAGGATTGCTGTGAGTTACAGGCCAGCCCGAGGGTACATAATGAGACCTTGTACCAAAACACAAAAAAGGAAAAAGGAGGGAGGGAAAGAATGAGGAAGGAAGAGAGGAACAGAAGGAAAGCAGGGTTGTGTGTTTGTGTCTTAGTGTGCCCTCCTATCCAGGCATTGAAGAGGGGTGGGTAAAAGCCAGAAACTGGGGAACGTGGAGTGTAAGGAGGGTCAAGAGGGTTCTGGGAAGGAAGCAGAGGCCTTAGGGAGGAGAGGTTAGGGATAGAGTGGGTGGGGAAGGGGAATCCGAGGAGTTTCTCTACAGAAGACAATGCCCAGGCCCTACCTTTGGTGGAACTGAATGCACTCTGTGAGGAGGTCCCTGAATCTGGCCTCACAGAAGCCATCTATGGCCTCTTTGGTGACAGAGTGACAAGGGAGCGGAGGAGCGGTGGGTGAGGACACGAGGTGTGTGTGTGTCTCAGAGAAGCCGCTCATGCCCACAGAACCTGGGGACTGGCTGAGGTGTGTCGGGTGTGTGTGTGTGTGTGTGTGTGTGTGTGTGTGTGTGTGTGTGCAGAATTCGGTCGCTTATCCGAGTGTGTTTGAACAGCACGTCCTTTTGCTTCGAGTTGACCATCTGGGCAGAGGTTTCCGTGAGCATCAGTGGGAAGGGGGTAGTGGTGGGCACGAGGGGTTTTTGCCTTGGAGATCCACTCTGGGTGGCTGTCCTTGGCCTGGATCTTTTCATGTTGCTCTGGCATCAGCAGGTGCCAGGAAGGACAGGCTGTGTTCCCCAGAGCCAGTCCCAAAGCGAGAAACAGCTGAGCTCTGTTGCTACAGAGATAAGGGAAGTGAGCAGGTACAGCTGAGCCGCCACCCTGCCACCGTGGGTGGGAGTGAGGACGGCGTAATTCCAGGTGGCCTCAGGCTTTGTGTGTGCTTGATGGTGACACTACCACCGGACTGTCCTTCCTTTTCTCTGGTTCCTCCCTGCCTCTTTCAGCCCAGAATGCTAGACTAGATTTGGGAGGTGGTAAAGGGAGCCAGCCAAGATGCTACTGGAGAAAGGGTGCTGGTCTTTATCCAGATGGCGGCTTGGGACTGGTAGGAAGTAGCAAGCTCCCACTCTCATTCCTGCTTCCCCCTGCCTTCCCACGCCAGCACCTCCATCTTTCACTTCTTTGTCTGCATCTCCTACTTCGCTCTCTGAATCCGAATCCATGTTTCCCAATCGTACCTTTCCTGGGTCTCCAGGCAACCTTCCTCCATCTGCACTGGAAGAGGACCTGCTCTTTGCTACAGCGGCGGAGAGTGGAAGGTGGAGACCACAGGGCCATCCCTCTCCAGGAATCTTCAGGGGTGGGAAGGGATGGCTTTTAGGGTGTGGAGAACCACAAGAGGACTCTGGAGTGTTCGGGAAGGGCTCAGTCTGAGGTCCTTCTCACCTCCAATGCTTTAAGGTCACAGCGCTAACATTTTACATGTTCATGACCCTCTGGCTCCCTCCAGTGGCCATCTAGAAAATTGTGGCTCTTCCAAGAGGAAGTAAAGTGGGCAGCTGCTGAGCTGTTTTCCCCTGCCACTATCATTAATTACATGCTGGAGGCCGAAAGTAATTGGGTACTTAGATGTAGGTTGTTCAGTAAAAGCTCCTGGGGGTGGCAAGGACAGAGACCCAGTGGTCTCACTTCCTACTTCCAGTCCCAACTTGAACTCATTCAGCCTACATGGTCAACTTGTGTGGGGCAGAACTGAAGTCCACCTGGGTGGTAGGAGCCAGTGAGGGGCCCTGAATATGCTCAGTGGGAGGGGCCCTGAATGGGCAGTCAGTGTGTGGGACACATATGTCCTCTTTACCGCCATTCTCTGGGTTGGTTGGCATCCCTGGTACTTCCTTCTAACCATCACTTCCGGGACACACAGGTCTGTCTGTCCATCCTTCCACAGTAAGCCTACTATTGTTCCCCTGTTTCAAGCTGCCAGGACAGACAGCAACTCTTCTATGGCAAACCGTGCAGTGTTGGGTTTCACACAGTCGGCCACCCCACGGCTCTACACCTCCTCCCCTCCCACCTCCTCCTGTGAGCACCGTGCTGGAGTGCGCAGGAGAGGGGTCTTTAGGCCTGCTTTACTCTCGCCTTTCCAAGAAGCGACAATGATCTCCCACCCCCCTTGCTCTCCTGCCCCCACAACTGCCAGGCCCCTTCGCCAAGCTGTCCAAGTCTCTACAAAAGCGAGGCAGAATCTGATGGGAAAGAGCAGCTTACAAAAGCCAAACAGCAGCGTGGCAGGGGCTGCAAACGCAAGCAGAGGTCCAAGCAGCCATCACTCTGCTTCAGCCTGTAGCGACACCCTCCTGTGCCTGTTCTGTCCTCACTCAGGTGTTCCCAGGCAGCTCACTGTTCTGGTCTGTAAAATGGGCTAGTCAAAATGAGTGAACCAAGCTCCGAGGTGTGATGTAAATAGCTTGCCTGGGTTTGTATGTGGCGTGCAGGGAAATGGGCTTTTTATTGATTTCATACAATGTGTCAGGCTCTACCTGACATGCATAGGCTCGCAGAACATACATACATATATGTTCCCTAAATTGGCCATTCTACTCCCAGTTCACAGAAAAGGCCTACAGATAAATGACAGTTCTGTTAAAGGGTTGGCAGAGGGA
Organism: Dicrostonyx torquatus; assembly: GCA_028555095.1. NCBI lineage: Eukaryota > Metazoa > Chordata > Mammalia > Rodentia > Cricetidae > Dicrostonyx > Dicrostonyx torquatus. Next base: position 1,436,718 of record JAQHUG010000154.1, on the reverse strand, counting down.
TTTGAGTTCATATCTGAATATATCCAAATTTTTTAGGCATATCTGCAACATCATAGATTGAACGGAGGCAGAACATACAGAAGGTTGGGGTATGACTCAGAAGGGTGTGGATGGGGGAGAGGGGCCAGGCAGCAAGAACAGGGCTCAGAGAGTCTTGGTGATCTTGTTTCCCTGCAAAGCAGGGCTTCTGACTGAAGCCTTTGCTGGGCCACAGATGGGGCAAGGAATCCTAGAACGGGCATCAGGAGGCTGTCAGGGCTGGTCACCGTCTCCAGGGTGCACTCGGGAAGAATCCAGGGCCCCGGCTTGAGCTTTACAAGAAAACATGACCTTGGAAGCAGAAGCTGGAAGACCCCCCAAGATGGTACTGGGGAGTCAGCATGCTATTCACCGGCATTGAGAGGGTCTGGCGAGGCTCTGGGTTCAGTAGTTGGACAGGCAACAGAACGCATGGCGAGAAGCTAGGGAGGCAGGTCATGCAAGCCCAAGCCTAGATCCTGAGCCTGCCAGCTCCTTGCGCTGGTGGTTTAGAAAGCAGGGTTCCTTCCTTTTGAAAAAAGGGAATGAGCCTAGTGCCTCTTCCTCACTCACACCTACTAGAAGACTGGAAGGAACCAGTTTTCAGAACTGTAAACATGGAAAAGAGGACAGTGTCCTCTAGTGGCAATGGTTTGGTACTGCAACTCAGAAGCCATAAGAGCAAATAAACCCCAGATGGTGGCCACAGGTTGTCTGTCCACTCCTCCCTCCTTCTTCTGTGTTTGTATCCTTTCTCGCTAAGTAAAACCCTCCTGTGTTGCCCATTTTCCCCTTCAGATAACTTGTAACCTGCTCGTCCCCTCTCTGTTGCTGCCCTCCCCTCCCACAATGGTCCCTTTTTACTTTTCCAGTTTCTGAAGTTACTGAAGAAATCAAAATGGCAAAAAAAAGAAAAAAAAAAAAAGAAAAAAAACCCAACAACAAGAAAAAACACCTAAAACATGTTCAACTAGGGGAATGCACATCAAAACAACTTTGAGATTTCATCTTACCCCAGACAGAATGGCAAAGACTGGTAAAACAACTGAGAACAAATGATGGAGGGGATGTGGGGAAAGGGGAACCCTTGTTCACCATTAGGATTGCAAACTGGCCCAGTCACTCCGTAAATCAGGGTGGAGAATCTTTAAAAAGCTAAAAACCAACCCACCCTCTGAGCCACCTCTACCTCTCCTTAGCATCTGCATGCACCAGGGACTCATATCTCACTCCATAGGTTCTGTTCAGCCATGTTCATGGCCATTCTGCCCACCGTTGCTAGGTAGTGGGATCAGCCTACGTGTCCTTCAGCTGACGAATGGATAATGGAAATGAGGCACGGATTCACTAAGGAATACTACTTAACTGTAAAGAAAAAGAAAACCATGAAATTTGCCTGGAGTAATTAGATGGATTTAGACGCAGTTAGCAAAGATCATTTGGGGTGAGGTAACTTGGACCCAGGAAGACAGACGCCACATCTGCCGTCTTATCTGAGGGCTCTAGCTCCACCCAAATCTTCAGATGTGAGCGTGAATGTTTTGCCTGCATGCATGTGTGTGTTCCATGTATGTGCCTAGTGCCAACGGAAGTGAGAAGAGGGTTCAGAACCCCCAGATCTGGAGTTAGGGGTGGCTGTGAGGCATCATGTGGACGCTGAGAATGGAACTCAGATTCTCTGCAAGAGCAGCAAATGCTCTTAACTGCTGAGCTGTCTCTCCAGTCCCACAGATATCTTTCTTCAGGGTTCCCTTCAGGGACTCTGACCCTGCTACACATTATCTGGTTTCATGGGCTTTTCTTAAACATCTCAGTGGACGCCTCCATGGCTCGATAACTCCTTCATTCTGCACGTCTGTAAAAATGTAGATGATGTCAAGTTCTGTCACCAGCTCAAGCAGTAGTTGGGCCTCCGTGGAGCATAGCTCCAGTGACTTTGAGTGCCTGGACAGAGGAACCTGCGAAGCACAATCCTGGGTATCCTTGCATGAGCACAAGATCATGTGGGTACTCTTTTTTGTTTTTAAAGAAAGTATTTTCAGAATTATTGTTTTTTATTTTATTTTTTCTTAGTTTTTTGGCAGGGGGTGGGAGGAGATTGTAGAGATGGTTCAGTGGCTAAAAATGCTGGCTGTTCTTCCAGCGGAGCAGGATTCAATTTGCAGTACCCACAGGATATCTTATAACCATCCAGTTCCAGGAGATCAGGCGCCCTCTTCTGGCCCCTGTAGGTAAATGAATGGAATTAGAAAATCTATTGAACGAGGATGAATGTCGATTGGTGCACAGGCATACATGCTGGCAAAACACCCACACACATAAAAAAGAATTGGGACCTTTAATTTCTTTGAAATTAAAATATGAATGCATCATTTCCCCTTCCTCTTTCCTCTGTACACCCCTCCTGTGGACTCTCCTTTCTCTCTCACATTTCATAGCCTCTCATTTTTCTTATTTAATTGCTGTAACACATATATTCCTAAACATATAAATATTTATATATTATTATTTTTTATTTTTATTTTTTGGTTTTTCGAGACAGGGTTTCTCTGTGGCTTTGGAGCCTGCGCTGGAACTAGCTCTTGTAGACCAGGCTGGTCTCGACCTCACAAAGATCCGCCTGCCTGTGCCTCCCGAGTGCTGGGATTAAAGGTGTGAGCCACCACCACCCGGCCTATTTATATATTATTATATATATATTATATAATATAATGTTGCTCGTATGTCTATGATTTCAGGGGTGACCGCTGGCATTGGATAACCAGTTGAGGGGCTCTTCCCTGAGAGCTTCTTCTGCTCTCAGCATTCCTTAGTTGTCTGGAGTTCTTCACCTAGGCTTGGAGACTTTCCTTCCATGTTAGCACGCGGTGCCCAGAGGGAATGTCACTTATCTGCTTTCAGGTTTTGTTGCCTGTGATCCCCCATTCCACATGGTCGTCCTGTTTCCTGATGGTTAAAGTTAGAGATTATTTGATCAGCCCCTGCTATAATGGATGAGAACCCAATCACTTGCTGTTTTACTTACATTGTCAGGTAATAGTCCATCATTGAGGGAAGTCAGGGCAGGAACTCAAGCAGGGCAGGAACCTGGAGGCAGGAACTGATGCAGAGGCCATGGAGGGGTGCTGCTTCCTGGCTTGCTCCTACTGACTTTCTTATAGCACACGGGACCAACTGCCTAGGGATGACACTGCTCACACTGAACTGGGTCCTACATCAATCACTAAGCAAGAAAATGCACCACAAGCTTGCCCACAAGCCAGATCTAGCAGGGGCATTTTCTCAATTGAGGTTCCCTCGTCCAAAATGACTCTAGCTTTGTCTAAGTGACATACAACTAGCCAGCACAACATTCTGTTGATATAATTACTTTCCATTTTCTCCCTCGCTGGTTGTATGACTGTAAGTAAAGGATATTTGTAATTGGATTTTTCTTTGGGCCACCAGCTCACAAGTAATGACATGGAGACTTATTATTAATTATGAAAGCTTGGCCTTAGTTTAGGCTTGTTCCTAACTAGTTCTAACTAATTATAACTTAATTAACCCATATTATTTAATCTATGTTCTGCCCCATGACTCTTCGCCTCATCTCTGTACCACCCCTCCTGCTTCCTCCACGTGTCTTGTTGGCGGCACGGCCTTCATTCTTCCCAGAGTTCTCTCTTTGTCCAGAAGTCCCTCTTATACCTCCTGCCTAGCTATTGGACATTCAGCTTTTTATTAAACCAATCACAGCAATGCATCTTCACACTGTGCACACACAGACACACACACACACACGCATGCACACACACTAGAGTACACACACACACTAACAAAAGCGAAAACTCACTTCTGGTCTTGTCTCATTTCAGCTTTGAAAACCCTCTAGTGTTTCACAGAATGTAAGTCCCATTTAAAACTCTGGCTGTAGAGGAACCCGGAACTCTCGCCTTTGGTGTTCAAGAAAAAGAGTAGATGGAGACTGAGTGCTATCTGCTACACCTACCAAGCTCTCTCCCTTTGACTACTTCTGTCCTCTCACCTGCATTTAAATAGGCAAAACTGATGCAGTAACAAGATTCTTCTTTTTAGTAAAATGTAATGAATCATCTCTCATAAAGACAAAATAACAAGACATCGGAAGTTCTACTAGTTAATATGAGCATTATTTGGTATTTGACCTCTCATTAGTTCCAGAAATACCATTTTGGTATTTTCTATCAATATAACCAGTTAAAACCAATGTGTATAACCAATAATACTGACATTTTTTTTGGAAAAGAGACAATCAGGAAACACATTTTTAAAACAACAAAGCAAAAATAGGACTTGGTTCCCAGTGATAGCCCTTTCATTGTAGGTGGTTGTGAAGTTGGAATAGCCCTCTTCTTTCAAGTAATTATGACATTATATTACTTGGATACTTACTTAGTAAAGTGACCTAAAGCTTTGTTCCCAAAGGTTCTGAGTGTTGTCTCTGTGGGGTCACTGTTGTGTTCATTTTCTCATTAGATGACATTATTTGGAGACACGTTAAGAATTTCTCATAGGCTGGGCGGTGGTGGCGCACGCCTTTAATCCCAGCACTTGGGAGGCAGAGGCAGGCAGATCTCTGTGAGTTCGAGGCCAGCCTGGGGCTACAAGAGCTAGTTCCGGGATAGGCTCCAAAGCTACAGAGAAACCCTGTCTCGAAAAACAAAAAAAAAAGAATTTCTCATGTTGTTGACGTTGACATGCCTTCACCTACCACACAAGATACAGCAACCTTGTCCCCTCCTACATTGACTCTATTTGCTGATTTAGTGGCAGAAAGACCCAAGTGTCTGGGAAACAGGCCCTTGGTCTTCTATTTGGGGGAATGTTTGAATTCCTGGAGTCCTTGGACAGTTGGGGCTCTATAGTGGTATGTTATTTGTGTTTTAATAAATAAAGCTTGCCTGAACGTCAGAGGGCAAAACATCCACACTAGTCAGCCATATAGGCCAAGAAGTGGTAAGACACACCTTTAATCAGGACTTGGCAGACAGAGGCAGACAGATCTCTGTAAGTTTTAGGCCACCCTGGGCTACACAAGATAGATTCAGAAACAGATTCAGGTGGTGGTAGTTCACATCTTTAATCGCAGTGTTTGAGAGTCACACACTTTTAATCCCAGCACTAGGGAGGTGGAGAGAGGAGTAATATGGCTGGACAGAGAGAGGAATATAAAGGGGAAGAGACAGGAACTCTCTGGAGTGTGGAGTCTGAGGATTTGTGGAGACAGGATCTCGCCCTTTCGGTCTGAAGATTTGGTAGAGGTAAAAGGTCTCTCTAGTGGTCGGCACTTTGCTTTTCTGATCCTTAGCTTGAACCTCAATATCTATGGGTTTTTATTATTCATGCTACATTTGGCATCCAACATTTGGGGTATGAATTCATGAGGAAGACTTTGCCTGAAGTTTTACAACCACTGGTGTAGGCCAGAGCTACATGCGGCTGGAGCTCTATCAGCTAGGCTTTCCTTTCTTCTTTCCTGGCAGGCTTTTCCTGAACCTCCTTCTTAGGCTGCTGCCAAACTAGGTAGCTGCCTTTAAATACAATCAGACTTTTATTGTTCTATGCAGCAGCAATAAGCCTCACATTTTCACCAACATTGTCAGCAGATTTGGTAAGACAATTGAGGATTCTTAAAGGGTGGAGTTATTTAAGAGAGAGAGCTTCCTCCCCACATTAAAAAATGGGAAAAACCATTACAATGGAGGGACTTGGATCTTTGTATGACAATATGCTACACAGTTTTAAAATGGAATGATTAAATGAGAAGAAAACTAATTTAGATGGGATTTATGTAATGTCAACTTTAAACATTATCAGTGTTTTATCACTAAAAAACTTGGTTAATCTGAGTGCTAAAATACAAGTTTTAGGAAAACTTAATAAAACAGATCATAGAGATATTCAAATCCAGACAGAGGGATTTAATGGAGAACCAATTTCACCATTGCATTATAAGGTTAGAGAGGAGAAGCCTAAGGTATTCAAACAACCAGATTTAATATATCAGTAACCTTACAGGAACTGCCAAATGCTAGAGACTCTGTAAGAGCTGAATGGACTCCTATGCCAAAGTTAGATTTAAGGCAATTCAAAGAAGCAATAGTCTCATATGGCATGCATTCACCTTTTGTGAAGTAAATGTTAAACTTGTGGTCAGTTTGTAATAGAATTATCCCTCAAGACTGTATAGAGTTGGTTAAAGTTGTTTTAGAGCCTGGTCCACAATTACATTGGAGTACCTGGTTCAGAGAAAAACCTAAGATTATTGAATAACAGAGAAAAGGTAGAGATATGGAAATCTCCCAAGATCAAATTCTTGGAGAAGGAGATTATGCTACCATAGAAAGGCAATCTCTATATGATGGTTACATCCTGGCTTTATGCTGCACAGCTGCTTGGAATTCTTGGGACAGAATTAGAGGAATAGAAAAGAAGATTGAATTATTTACTAAAGTCATACATAGCCCAAAAGAAACCTCCACAGATTTCTTACAAAGATTGATTTCAGCAGTAAACAGAATGATACTAAATTCAGAAGCTAGACAAATAATAATTGAATCTTTGGCTTTTGAAAATTCTAATTCTTAATATAAAAGGATAATTAGGCCATTTGAGGCAAGGTAAACACCTTTGGAGGAATGGATTGAGATACAATTAATATTGAATCTCATGACCATACTCATGATAATACATGGAAAAAAAGGGTGATTTCCAGAGGTTTGGAGAAAAATTGAAATGTCAAGTGTTTCAACTGTGGCAAACAAGGTCACCTTAAAAGGGTTTGTAGACAGGGTGTTCCTAGAAACAATGTTTTTTTTTTTTCCTAATCATAATCCATTCAGAATGTTCCTCCCTTCTGGATTATATAGAAGGTGTGGTAAAGACAGACATTGAACTAATGAATGGAGGTCAACAAGAAATATTCAGAGTAATACTTTGCTGTTGGAAAAATTGAGTGGTGTAGGAGGTCCTTCTGTTTATATGTTGCTTTTATTGGTTAATGACACAGACACACACGAAGAGTTTAACAGCTTCTTGCTCTGTTTGCTGGCAGAGTACTGCAGCTCCTTTAAGAAAGGTCTTCCTAATTCAGCTGTAGAAAACAAACAAACAAAAAGTCCGCATGGTTTCAAATGGCAGCTTCCTGGACCATGCAGCCAGCATGAACTCTGGCTCTTTCAGGAGACTGAGCACTTGAATGGGGGTTGTGAGCAGCGTGTTACAAACTGCTTAATGGTGCAACATAGACCCACTGTATATCTGGAACTGGGGTGGTGAATAGACCTCTGTCATGTTGGACTGGGCAAAACCAAAAGGCAAAACAGCCTTGGGGGAAAAAAAAAGCACTCCTGGTCAGAAAATAATTATAGATACAAATGCAATATAGATGAATCCAGATGAAAAAGACCTCCAAATGGGTCACAGTGTTGGATAAATGTATGTAGGCTTGGGAGAGGAAAGAAAATTATAGACAATTATAAAAAGAAGTAATTTTTTTAAAAAAATAAAACAATTTTTAAAGAGACAGAGTACAGTCATAGATTAAAAGAAATAAAAAACCATGTAAAGATAGAATATACACAGAGAGTCTAGATTATGTATATTATTGTGTTTTCTTTAAATGTTTTGTCTGCAGAGAGACATTTAATTCTGGGAACTGCTAAGCTAAACCAAC
>JAQHUG010000154.1:1415516-1425852 GCA_028555095.1 Dicrostonyx torquatus | reverse complement strand
ATACATTTCTACTCTTGTTCAAGGTACTATACCTATTCAACTCATTTAATGATGTAATGCAAATTTCTAGTTCTTGACAATTATTATTGCCAACTGTTTAGAATAATAAGGCTCTGCAGGTTAGTAGTTAATTACCTTTTACAATCAAACTTGTAGATATATTAGATATGTTTTCAATGTCAAACAAAGATATATTTTAGGTAGCTAGTACATCTTCAGGTACTTCAGAGATCTACAGAATATGACATTTAATATGTTTAATAACATAAGCTCTTTTTTATGACAATGAAACATGTCTGCTCCTGGCAACATCAATCTACTTTAAAGAAGATGATGGGCATCAAAGAAACTCCACATGGAGTTTACTTTCTTTGTGGCAAATGTAATCCACTTGGCAAGAAAATGCTCTTGCCTTGATTGATGACAGTATGCTGTCCAAATTGAACAAGCAGGACACAAAAGAAAGTGACTGCCAAACATTGTCAAGATAAGGTGGGACAGCCCTTCAGAAATCCTGCTTCACAGAAAAGTCTGTCAGATATGCTAGGCCTGTAAGCCGAAGATGGATGCCCCAACATTGCAGAGGAACTTTGAGTTACTGTTCAGGCAGCCAGCTGTTTCTACCATTTCTCTCATTTTAATTTTTTTGGGAAGTAGCTTGCTTGCACTACCTTATTCAGCTAGTATTTCCTTCTTGTGTCTCTGAGGGAGTTTAAGACTATATAGTTATAGTTTTCCTTGCTTACCAGATGCAGAAAGCAAGTTACAATAGAAAGTAAACTAGGTACAAGATTTTGGACTCACTAAGATAGGATAGATAATAAAATATTTTCTCTGAATTTGTCAAATGCAAACAGACAAGACATTATTGATATATTTATTGCCTGTATATATTATATATAGCTATTGTGATTATTGTATATAGTTTTTCTCATATTAGTTATAGCCTTTCTTTATTTTAGACAAAAAAGGGTAAATATAGTGGTATCTTATTTATGTCTTGATAAATAAAGCTTGCCTGAACATTAGAGGACAAAGCAACCATATTAGTCAGTGATACAGTCCAGGGAGTGGTGGTACACACCTTTAATTCTAGGACTCAGGAGACAGAGGCAGAGAGATCTCTGGGCTACACAAGATTGATCTAGAAACAGGTTCAGGGGGTGGTGGTTCACATCTTTAGTCATAATGTTGGGAGTCACACACTTTTATTCCCAGCAGTAGGGAGATGGAAAAAGGAGTGATATGGCTTTGCTGAGAGAGGAATATAAAGGGGAAGATTTAGGGAGTCACTGAGGATTTGTGCAGACAGGATCTCTCTTTTTCAATCTGAAGATTTGGTAGAGGTTGGCACTTCTCTAGTGGTTGGCTCTTTGCTTTTCTGATCTTCAGTTTGAATCCAATGCCTATCTCTGGGTCTTTATTATTCATGCTTCACAGTTCTTTGCCAGTCAGCTGAGCCAGAGGAATGCAGACCAATGTTTGAAGAACCATTGAGTTTTTACTGGGAAGCATCTCATCCATTTGTATCTCTTTGTTATTGAACTCACATATTTTTGACTGTAAGGAAAACAGCACCATAGGTCAATCTCCTGTCCTGAGCAAATGTTATGTCCTGCAAATGGCACCCAACTCTTGGAAGGTAAGACTCTATATTTGTAGGTGGAGTTTTCCTGTCCTGGCAGTGCTCCCAAATAGCCACTCAGAAACTTCATATTAATTGTTAAATGCCCAGCCGACAGCTCAGGCTTGTTACTAGCTAAGTATTACATTCTAATTAGCCCATATTTCTTATCTGCCTTCAGCCATGTAGCCCTTGACTTGTTACTTCATTTTCTACATGTCCTGTTTCCTCTGTGTCTCCCAGCATCTCCCCTGATTCCACCCTTCTTCATCTCAGAATCCTTAGTTTTATTGTCCCACCTATACTTCCTGCCTGGCTACTGACTAGTCAGCTTTTCATTAAGCCAGTTTGAGTGACAAATTTTTACAGTGTACAAAGGATTATTCAACAGCATTTCTCTATTTTTATCTAATAAAAAGGTTTTAATTTTAACATAGTAAAATTATGTACAGCAAAATAGTTATTAAGAATTATAGTTACAATATCTAGTTCATTGGTATTTGACAAATTAGAGAAAATACTCTATTCATCTTATTTTGATGAGTCCAAAGCTTTGCACCTAATTTACCTTCTATTATAACTGAGGGAAACTATAAGGATCTACACTTTAGTTCCACCAAAGATCCCAAAAGATGTAAAGTGTTATCTCATGAGGGACATCTGGCTACCTAAACAGTTACCCTAAGTTCTTCTGTAATGTTGGGGCATCCATCTTTGGCCTGTAGGTCTAGAATAACTGAGACTTTTCTGAGAAGCAGGGGATTTTCCTACGTTGTCTTGCAAAAGTTTGGTAGTTACTTTGTTTTTCTTCCTGCTGGTCCAGTTTGAACAGTATATTGCCAGCAATTGAGTCAAGGGTAGTTTTTTCCCCCATGTGACTAGCTTTTGCCATAAAGGAAACAAAATTCCTATGGAGTTTCTTCAATGCCCATTATCTTCTCTGAAGTAGATTTGTGTGCCAGGAGCAGACATGCTCACTGTTATGAAAAGTCTTAGGTTATTAAATATATTAAATGTCATATTCTGTAGGTCATTGAGGTGTTTGAAAACAATGTATCTAAATATATCTGTTTATGAATTTGAAAACATACATAGCTTAGGCTGGGCAGTGGTGGTGCACGCCTTTAATCCCAGCACTCGAGCAGCAGAGGCAGGCGGATCTCTGTGAGTTTGAGACCAGCCTGGTCTACAAGAGCTAGTTCCAGCTCAGGCTCCAAAGCCACAGAGAAACCCTGTCTCGAAAAACAAAAACAAAAACAAAAAAAACCCATACATAGCTTGACTATAAGTTTGACTATTATAGATGACTAGTAACTTATATTTTAAAGTCTACATTACATTTTAATTGAGCCGCATAAACACAATACCCTAACAGAGTAGAAATATACAGTATAACAAAATTAACTTTAAAGTTGTATCAATATACCAAAATCCATACCAATGTAAAATATTTAAGACTAGTAGTTGTTTTTTTAGTTTAAAAGTAGATTCAATAATCTACCCTTTTAGCCTATCATTTTTATGTCCCTCTTCTTCTTTTCAGGACTAGATTATTAAATCTAATATCTCTTGTTTAGTTTTTTCCTGATTATACCAATAACAACTTGTAGACAACTCCCCTTAAGTGATAATAAATATTCATAACTCTTCTTTTGGGATTGTGGGCATCGATCTCTAGAATACTTCCTGTTATTTGGGGGCACTGGTAATCTTTGGGGGAACCTTGAGAAAATCAGGTTAACTGTGAGATTTTGGCTGGAGTATTCTGTGAGGCTGGATCATCTCAGCCAGCAGCCTTGAAACTGTTCTGAATCACCTAGGCCATCAGTTTTCATTGGTGTCTGGTCCTCTTGTTCTGAAAAATATATTAACTTTTAAAGGTACATACATATCTGCATTAATACAAGTATAGACTTCATTACACACAAATCAACCAAAGATGATTTTTTGTTGTGTTTGAACAGGTAAAATATACATCACATGTCTTGTAGTTATTCTAGGTTTATTTATTTATTTATATCTGTAGTCAGGATTTCAGGGGTTCTTCCTTCATCAAACCTGATCATCTGTAACCTTGAATGAATCCACAACCTCTCATTTTCTGTGGAAATAAAAGCGTAACTTCTTCCCTAAAGTAATGTATCTTTTGACTTAAATTTTGAAGTCAAGATATTTTTAAAATATATAGGTTGGTTTAATCTAGTACCTTTTATAATCCAGTATCTCTTAGCAGCCCCAAAATTTAAACAGAACACAATAACATATAAGATACAACATATAACATACAACTTTCTATGTATTTTCTATGTATCTTTTTTCTCTTATATTACTTTACTTCCTTTTTAAGGACTTTATTATTCTTAAAGTATTTCTTATATACCCTTTCTCTTTTCTCTCCCAAGTCTATGTATATTTTAAAAACACACTGTAACCCATTTAGAGGTTTATTTCCCATCTGGATCTGTCTTTACTAAGCATCTGTATTGTTTTCTGATAGCATGAGGCAATACTGCTATGTCAGCTGCCACAGGTGTAATGTAGCTGATGCATTATGGCTGGCAGCTGGCTCTTCCTGCAGGCAGTGGTCAGGAGACACATCTTGTTACTGCAGCCGGCATGAGAGTCATGAGACTAAGAAGCTGTGTTTGGTTCTGTTTCTGTGCATTTAGAACCTTTTAAAAAGGTTTCTCAGACGTTCTGTGGGTGTACATGGCCCTGGACATTGGACCCCATTTGTAGGCACAAGTTTCTGTTCTGCAAACCACTCCCAAAAAGCCACAGAGAGGCTTAATATTAATTATAAATGCTCAGTCAATAGCTTGTTACTAGCTAAGTCTTACGTTTTAATTAACCCATATTTCTTATGTACCCTTTGTCTCATGGCTCATGGCTTGTTACCTCATTTTCTACATGTCCTGTTTCCTCTGTGTCTCCTGGCGTCTTCTCTGATTTTGCCCTTCTTCATCCCAGTATTCTTAGTTTTGTTGTCCCACCTATACTTCCTGCTTGGCTACTGGCCAGCAAGAGTTTTATTTAAACTAATTTGAGTGGCAAATCTTTATAGTGTACAAAACAACCATTCCACTGCACAGATTAGAGCGGTAGCTCTATCTTCAACAGGTCGGTCCACTGTTCTCTCACTTCAACTGCCTTGTGATGGTGAGATCTGGGATAAGACCAGTTTCCTATAGAAACGAACCAGCCATCTCCATTATCCATTTGTCTCCATCAGTTTTCCTGGACCAGTCTAGAGGGATAAGGAAGGGGCAAGTGAAGTGTTCAGAGAGTTCACAGATGCTGCTGCTGGTGGCTGAACTACAACAGACAGACAAGTCCACAGCTCTGGCAGGGTCTGGTCCAGCAAGGGCATGCTGTTTTCTTGTCGATGATGGAAGAGGGGTTTATCAGTCGAGCTGTGGAAATGAATGTTCTGAATTGGTTTCTGCTCCTGAGTACTCAGTAAGGGCGAAGCAGGATCAAGCTCTGTGAAGGGAAACCCCCCATTTCTGCTATGGGAGCCACTTTGTTCAAGAGGCCATTTGAGCAGGAACTTTAACTGGATGTGCTGGTTAGTTTTAGATGCCAAATGGACCCAGTCTAGAGACAGCTGGGAAGAGTCTTAATGAGAAATTATCAAGATCACATTGACTTGTGCGCATGTCTGTAGGTGGTTGCCTTGATTATTAATTGATTCAGAAATATCCAGTCCATTATGGGTGGCATCATTCACTATGCAGGGGACCCTGAACATTCTAATTGAGGAGAAAGCTAGTGGAGAGTAAACAAACAAGTTACCAAGTAGACTTGCATGAATTTATTTCAGTATATTCTTGACTAGAGATCTCATGTGACTAACAGCTCAAGTCCCTGCGTTGACTTCCCTGCAGGGATGGACTGTAACCTGGAATGATAAGCTGAATAAACCCCTTTCCCCTGTGGTGATTTGTAAGAAAATAGTCTCCAAAGGTAGTGGCACTATTAGGAGGTGTGGCTTTGCTGGAGTGAGTGTGGCCTTGTTGGAGGAAGTGTGTCTTTGTGGGGATGGGCTTTGAGGTCGCATATATGCTCAAGCCACAACCAATGTCCCAGATCACTTCTGGCTGCCTGAAAGACATAGGACTCTCAGCTACTTCTTGAGCACCATGTCTGCCTGCACAGTGCCATGTCCCACCATGGTGATAATGGACTGAACCTCTGGACTGTAAGTGAGCCACCCCAATCAAATGTTTTCATTTGTAAGAGTTGCATGGTCATGGTGTCTCTTCACCACAGTAGAAACGCTAACTAGGACACTCCCCTAAGTCACTTTTTATCAGCGTATTTTACCTCAGCAACGCACATGGTACCAGATGGGTAAAGATGCCAACTGAGATCTGTAGGATGGGTCACCTTGTTTACCTGGCTATCTGTTTTGTATTTAGTAAGTGTGGCAAACAGCAAATTGTCTACCTCATGTCCTGATCTTTGGGAACTTTAAATGAATTACATGCGAAGCCAAGAGGATTATGCATACATGGACTTATGCATACTCTACAAGGACAAAGTCCAAAGGGACTCAGCTGTGTTACTTATCCTGGCAAGAGGTAGGCTCCATGTGGTTCTTGCATTCTTGAAGGAAGCAGAGGAGACAGAGTCAGAGACATGATGTTTGAAACAGAGGCTGAAGACAGGCAATGGCTGGCTTTGAAGATGGAAGACAGCTGTGAGTCAAGAAACACAGTCTCTAGGAGCTGAGAAAGAGAAAGTGTGAATCCTCTCAGGGGAGTCTCCTGGGAGCACAGGGCTTGGTGTTTGGTGCCACCATGTGAGAGTTGCTAATATTCCCAGAGAGAAGTCCCAGGACTTGAAGCTCATCTCATGTCTGTGGCTGCCACACTGATGTCATATACTGTAACTCAGTCCTCTTAAAGGTGAGGCAGGAGGATCCCAAGTTAAAGACTAACTATGTAGGGGTTCCAGGCCAGTCCAGGCTACATAGTGAGTCTCTATAAAATAATAATACATCAATAATAACTATTATTATTTAAGGAAAAAGATTTACTTCATTTGTAACTTCCTTGAGAATTAGAAGTTGTTCCCAAAATTAAAAATATACTATAATATGGAAATATGAGAAAATATAACCTATACTTAGGAGAAACAAATCAATATAAACAAGTCAGAGGTGGGATTTAGAGATGGGAATTAGCAAATAAGGATTTAAAGATCAGTTTCTAAAGTTGATTTGAAACAGTAGCCCACAGTTACAGAAGGGTTGTGAGTCCTAATCAGGACAAATCAGAGAAAATCACAGCCAGCTGCTTGAAAGACAAACTCCTAACAACGAAAATTAGAGAAAACATTATTTTAAAAGTCAAATGCACATACACATCATAAATAAGAGGAAAAAATGAAATTCAGGAGTTCTTTTTTAAAATTTATTTATTTATTTGTTGTTTTTATTCAGCTCTACATTTTTCTCTGCTCTCCTCCCTTCATCCCCCCTTCTGCCCTCTCCCATGACCCCCATGCCCTCCTCCCTTCATCCCCCCTTCTGCCCTCTCCCATGACCCCCATGCTCCCAATTTACACAGGAGATTTTGTATTTTTCTATTTTCCATGTAGATTAGATCCACGTATGTCTCTCTTAGAGACCTTTTTGTTGTCTAGGTTCTCTGGGATTGTGAATTGTAGGCTGGTTTTTCTTTGCTTTATGTCTAGAAGCCACTTATGAGTGAGTACATATGATATTTGTCTTTCTGGGTCTGGGCTACCTCACTCAATATGATGTTTTCTAGATTCGTCCATTTGCCTGCAGATTTCAAAATGTCATTATGTTTTTTCTGCTGTGTAGTACTCCATTGTGTAAATGCACCATATTTTCCTTATCCATTCTTCAGCCAAAGGGCATTTAGGTTGTTTCCAGGTTCTGGCTATGACAAATAATGCTGCTATGAACATAGTTGAGCACATATCCTTGTGGTACGATTGAACATTCAGGAGACCTCTTACTATAAAAATTTTTGGAGAAACTATTCTATATAATTGTTATACAAAAGAATTATTAATTAATGAAATGATAGTTTTAATTAGTTTGTCTAAAAAAACCCACTGTTACATTTGTCATTTCAACAGAAAAAAGTTAAGAAGATAGTTTAAGACGCGCAAGTCTTAACTATATGTATGTGTGTGTGTGTCTTGTCTGTTTGTGTTCATGTATGTGGGAATTTATGGGGAGGTCAGAAGTGAATGCTGGGTCTTTTCCTTAACCACTGTCTACTTGTGTCTTAAGACCAGGTCTGTTACTGAGGCTGGTGGTCACTGATTTGACTACACTGACTGACAGGAACCCCTCTCCCCTCGCCCCTGCCTCCATCTCCCTAGTCCTGGAATTGCAGGTGCATGGTCATGCCTAGCTTTTTGTATAGATGCTGAGGATCCAAATACAGGCAGTCGTAGTTGCCTGCCTGGCAAGTACTCTATCAAGTGAGCTATCTCTCCAGTCCCAGAAGACATTTCTAATGACAGAAACATATTAGAAACTGAGGTAGTTTGAATGCAATTGGCTCCCATAATCTCATAGGGAGTGGCACTATTAGGAGGTGTGGCCTTGTTGGAGGAAGTGTGTCACTGTGGGGGCGGGCTTTGAGGTTTCCTATGCTCAGGATACTGCCCAGTGTCTCAGTCAACTTCCTGTTGCTTGCACGATGTAGAACTCTCTGCTACCTCTCCAGTACCATGTCTGCCTGCATGCTCCGCACTCCCTGACATGATGACAATGGACTGAACTTCTGAAACTGTAAGAGAGCCACTTCAGTTAAATTGTTTTCCTTTATAAGAGTTGCCGTGTTCCTGGTGTCTCTTCACAGCAACAGAAACCCTAACTAACCTTGGGTTAAATGCACAATGAAGGTGATTTTCAGAAATAAAGATAAATAAAGGTGTATTCACTTAAATAAACCCAGACACGAGTTTTCATAGCATACTCAAACCCCGAGGATGAAAGTTTTACCAGTTGAAGGGAGATGCAACTAGCTAAAGTCCAGAGGCAGGAGTGAACATAGTGGTGGGCTGCATGTCAAAGATTTTATTTTCTTAAACGGTTAAAAGTTAATTAACTTTTGCTTCCCTGTGATTTTTTTTAAGACAGTGTTTATCTGTGTGACACTAGCTGTCCTGGAACTCACTCTGTAGAGTAGGCTGGCCTCAGATTCAGAGATCCATTTGCCTCTGCCTCCCAAGTGATGGGATTAAAGGTGTAAACCACCACTGCTCGACTTAAAAAAAGTTAATTAACTTTTAATTGAAAAAGTAAGATTGTAGTTTGTTGGTTATAATTTATGCAGAAATACTGCATAATATGCAAGACGAGACTGGAGGAAATAAAGATTTTAGATGCTTCTAGATTGCCAATGGGATTAAGTCCTAACACATCCATCACAAACTGAATATTATTTAACCAAAAATGCATTTAAAAAACAGAGAGATGGCCCAGTGGATAAAGGATCCTGCATCCAGTTCTGACCATGTGTATTTGTTCCTTGGTGGAGGGAGAGCTCCTGAAAGTCTTCTGATATTCACATGTGCATATTCTCTCTCTCTCTCTCTCTCTCTCTCTCTCTCTCTCTCTCTCTCTCACACACACATACACACACACCTATCTACACGCATACACACACACACTAAACAACAAATGGATGAATGTAAAAATATGCATTTAATATAACTTACCTACTGAACATCAACCACTCCATAAACATATGGTAACTGTATTCATCAGTTTGACTGCTATATAATAAGGTACTAGATTCAGTATCTTCAGTAAGAGACACTGACTTCTTATAAGCTGGAGGCTGGGAGTCCAAGT
Source organism: Dicrostonyx torquatus (assembly GCA_028555095.1). Lineage (NCBI taxonomy): Eukaryota > Metazoa > Chordata > Mammalia > Rodentia > Cricetidae > Dicrostonyx > Dicrostonyx torquatus. The sequence continues at coordinate 1,416,382 of JAQHUG010000154.1, read as the reverse complement.
TCAAGATACAGACTCCATGTCCTATGAAAGTTCTCTTCTTGGCTGTCTTATGTCCTTATGTTATTAAACTTGGGAGTTGCAATTTGTGATCCAAGTCAGGGCCACCTGTTGCAGGATGTCTGATCGTATTGTGAACCCAGAGATTGAGCAGTTTACTAGAAGAGCCTGTTTTTAGCCGTGGTATGGCTCAGTCCTAGCACACATCTTTAATCCAAGAGTTTTCTGCTTGAACATTATAAACAATATTAAATAAAGTCAATTATAGGCTAAGAGGTAGAGGAAGCACCCAGTTGATAGAAGAAAAAACATAGTAAGAGGAAGTCAGAAGGACTGAGAGAAAGATGCACAGGAAGCAGAAGGGAGGGACATCCAGTTGGAGGATTTTCATTTGAGATATCTAGGAGTAAGATCTCTTTCTGGGAAAACAGTGGAGGAGGAAGCAGCTGGGTGCTTTCTCTGCCTGTCTCAGCTAGTAGGCTTTTACCCCAGCATCTGTCTCCTAAGTCTTTATTGATAAAATAGAATGACAGAGACTTAGTTGAAAACAACATTTGCTTCTCCAGTGTGTGGCACAACCACACAGACAGAGATATCATGCCAACAGCAGACAAACTGAGAAGTCATCAGATTTGGTAAGATACCTTGGAAGTCCTTAAGGAGAGAGTTAAGTAATATTAGGGAAAAAAGGCTTCCCAACATTAAAAATGGGAAATATCATAATACAGGCATTCAGACCCTGTATAGTGCTACTTTAGATGACTTGAAAATAGAAGCAGAAAATGAAAAAAAAAGACTTACCTGAGATTGATAGAATACTGATTATAATTACTGTCAGTCTGGTAATCCATATTTTATCCTTAATAGTC
>JAQHUG010000154.1:1393899-1412791 GCA_028555095.1 Dicrostonyx torquatus | reverse complement strand
AGGTTTTCACCCCAGCATCTGGTTCCTGACAAAATAGAACGATAGAGTCTTTGTTAAAAACAGCAGCTACCTGTCATCAATAACCCAATTAAAAGTGCCTAAATAAAAGCAGAAAGCAGAGAAAGCATGTGGCCACTCTGGGTAGGGATCCGAGCAAAGCCCTTAAGTGAGCCAAGTTTAAATAGGGGCCAAGGGTGTGCACATCTAAGCAGTCCTGGTCCAGGTGTGGTCCTGCCCACCACTATCTGGGCTTCAGTCTAATCCTGTAAAGTGGTTGGCAAGTTAGAATTGTGTGAAATCTCTTTCCAGAGACCAATTCCCCTTTTTGACTGGTGCCCTTTCCTTCTCCCCGAATAAAATTCCTGGAGAAATTCTCATTTCTTTGGGGTCCTTTACTTCAATAGTCTGACTGAGAGACACCAGTGTCTCTTTAGGATATCGTCGTTTCTGCCAGGCCAGTTACATTAACACGAGGGAGAAAGCAAGTTTCAATCTCTTCTTCTTATGAAGTTGCTGATGGCATCACGGGGGCCGTGCCCTCACTATCTCAGTAAACCCCAGTGCCTTTCAAAGCCCTCCCTCCTAATGCTATCCTATTGGAGCTAGAGTTCCAGTGATTGACCTTTGGATGAGCACAAGCAAACCGGCCATAATAGCCACACACATACACATACATATGTCTGTATTTGTTCTTATATCTCTCTACACTGAAAAGCGAGTCCACACCAATATCCCTCACTACCCAGGATTTTTTATTCTGTCTCCTGTATTTTCTATTTCTATCTCTCCGGGAGACACTGGGCTCCCCATGTTTAGTCTGTTGCTCATTTGATGTATACCTCACTCCGTGGCAATCTCCATCACTGCCGTTTTGCATAGATACCCTGCTCATTTTGCGTTGACCCTACTTTGCTATAGATTATTCACTTTTAATCATAAATCCCAGTTTAACAGGGTCACACATATTTTCATTTGCTAAATTTGAAGGGCCTTACCTGCCACCTCCAACCCCAGGTCTCAGTCCCAGTTTTCCCGAAACAGGTGTTAATTTCTAGAAAGTTCCCCAGTCAGCTTCCAGTTGGTCATCTGCATCCATCTCTGTTACCTTCCCAGAGTGCCAGCTTGCAACATCAAGGCTCTGCTTCATTCTTTTCCTCTTTCTAAGATCCCACAGACGCTCACCCACATGACGGAATCCCGGTCCCACAGCAGCTTCCATCTTGGGGCTTTTTGAGGAGGACCAAACTTGAATTCAGGTTGCCAGGACCTGAAGGTCTGCAGAGGGCGCCCACGCCCACCAGGGGGCAGTGTCCACACGTGCGAAGCGGCCCCAGGAGGCCCACATAGAGGAAGGCAGTGGCCAGTCCTTGTTAGGCAGTGCAGACGTGCACATGGGCACGTGCTGGCCTCACACCAGGCCAGGAACGTGCAGGACCCTGCGTGCGCCCAGGTGTGGCCTCAGGTGCCAGACAGTCAGCAAGTCACCCTGATGTCCGGACCTCTGTTTGATGATGTCCCTGGCATTCTGTGAAGGACTGGAAGCTTAGGTTTGTTTTCTTCACAGCCTGCTTTTTAAGGGAAGTTAAGGATCTCAGCCCATCCATGAGAGGTGGGGAGCCTATTGGGGAGGGCACAGGGGTGGATGGAGCCCTGTTTGCCTTCTGCTTCTCAAAGCAATGCTTTGATAACCAAACGTTTGTGCCCACAGTCTGTGGAAGTTTTACCTCAAAAGAGTCTGATTCTTAGGCACTAACGCATGCTTTGCCGCAATCTCTTCCACCATCTAGGAGAAGTCTGCAAAGGCAGTACCAGTCACTTTACAGGGTCTTCCACAGGGGACAAGTGCCACCACCCAGGGTCAGAGATCATGTAGATTTCTGTAGCAGTCACCTGCAGGGCGGTGCCGAAAACTGGCACCACCAGAGAGATTGCCTTCTGGCCTGAGCTGCGTCTTCCCACTCTCTGGAGAAGTAGCTGGATTCAGGGTTGGCCTACAGCTGTCTGGCAACCCCAGACAGAGTAACTAGACCATCAGCACAGGTGAGCACCAGCTGTAACCTGGGCTGAGGGCTGGTGTGTGGCTGGTGGTTTGCTCTGTGAAGAAGGAAGATTCTCTTCTATTGGATGTTAGGGGGTGAGGAGAGAGGATGCTATTTATTATTGTCCCCGCCAATGTCATATGACCCCGAGGATCAGGCCATACAGGCGAATTCCCAGTCAGGGAGGGAAGAACCGATAGAACATGACATTCACGGCACGTGGCATGGCATGGCATGTCCTTGTCATAACCTCAGCTCTTCGGCTGCTGTATGACTCAGGTTCCAGGTCAGGTTTGCTCCAGGTTCACACAGTGCACGTGTTGAGGCTGCCCCTGGGGAAAGGTTTGGGCCTTTGCCTTGTGGGGCCTGCCGGCTGCCCATACCCACAGTCCTGTTTTCCACCCCATATGTCCTTCCCAGAGTGCATGCCAGCAGCTTGCGGAGGCTGTGGTTCTACAGGAAAGCCAGGGCCTGGGCCAGGAAAGTTGATTTTCTTCGCCTGAGACCAGAAGCTGCTGAGGGTTGGCAACGGACTGGGAAACCTTTAGCTCCTCTGTGATTGTGGACTCCGGCAGCAGCCTCCGGGGAGAAGTCCTTGCAGAGGGTAATACAGACTCACCATGTGGACGAGACCAAGCAAAGCAGGCAGGTTGCTGGGGAGGACGGGGCTGGGTCTTTCACAGCAATGCAAGTGATAACTGGAGAAGCTCACTCAGAAAGAGGAGGCCATGGCACGGGGTGGGAAGGCAGTGACAGTGGCAGTATTGATGGAATCTGGATGGGGACAGAGTAGCCCTTCTTCTGGATGAAAAGCACAGTTGGAATAGGAACTGAGTTTTAAAGGGGAAATGGTGGCTCATGCCCCGAGGTCTAAGATGATGGCCCACAAAGGCAGATTCCATCTGGTGAGTGGAGAGGGCTCAGGACAAGGCAAGGAGATGCTGTCCATGGTCTCACTTCATCTTGAGGGAAAGGGGCTTTGCTGGAATGGACCCCACGAGGATAGAGGTTCCTCTCAATTCAACATCTGAAATAGAGGTCAGCAGATTACTCTTAAAAATAAAAAAAAGGCTCGATTAATAACTTAGGTGCAAGAATACAAAAAGTCTTAGTGACGGTGCTCTAAGTTCCTTCTTTATCTACTCTGGGCTCCTGGAAATGCTTGATGATGGGGAACACTTTTGGAGGAACACTTTGGGTCATCTCAGGCAGGGGACCAGACTGAGGGGGCGGGGCCTCTGCCTGGGAAAGAAGGGTGAACACCGAAGGTTCCTTGTGCTGGGCAATGCTGTCACAGGGTAATACAGACTGTGCTGGCTGCCCTGTGACTCCAGATGATGATCCAGGTGACATGAGGCAGGACCAGGCTGGGTCCATCCCTCCTGAAACTCCAGAGAAGGTGGCCCTTGTGAGTTCAGGAGGTCGAGGATCAACCTCAGAGCCAAAGGAGGAACAATAGCAAGACAAGGGCTCTTGTTTAAAATGGTTACAAAGATGAGGGCTCAAGATGGGTTCAAGACAGAGGAGTCAGCCACTGACCCTGGGCATGGCCTGAGTGTCCCAGAGCTACCAGGGCAGAGGAGCTGTGGCTGGAGGTGAGCTTTGGACTTTGAGTTTCAAGCTAGGACAGGACACGGTGAGCTCCTGGAGGTTGAAGGGCTCAGAGGCGGGAGCAGGAGAGCCTCTGACATGGGGACACATTGGGGGCTACAACATCAGTGCAGTGTTGGCTGACACAGGGTGGACAGACTCAGAACAAAGGTGAAACTTAGCTTTTCATGTTAGAAGCACCAACCTTTCCAGGGAAGAACTGGCTTTCCTGTGTGACAGAGGGCACAGAGGTGCTGCAAGTCACCTGACAGGACCGAAGGAACCGATATGGAGTACTGAGGGCTGGCAGGAGCATGTGGGGAAAGCAGACAAGAATGATGGGGTAGTCCCCGTAAGTGACAGTCATCTCCCCTGGTCACAGGCAAGCTGACTGAATGACTTCTAACAACATTTGGGGATGGTAATTCTGTGTGACACCAAAGACCAGAACCTAGAAAGCACTGGCACCATCTTGAACCATCTTGGATCACGCACTATGGTGGAGTCAGCTGCCCTGTCACAAGAGGTGTATGTGGCAAAAGCTAGGTGTCACCAACGTTTCATCCAATTGAGTAAAGACAGTCACATGAGAAGGGGATCCTGTGACTCACGAAGCCATCAGATGACAGCCCTGCATGCATCCTGACACAGCTTCTTGAGCCTGGTGTTCCAGCCAAGCTTCTTCTGGGTTTCTGACCCTGAGAAACAGTGAGATGCTATTTGTTGTTTTTCAGCACCTAAGTTTTTTTTTTGGGGGTGGGGTGGGGTAGGGCGTTGTTGCCCAGCAACAGATAGCTGATATAGACAACCAGGCTGGAATTAAAATAGAGAAGTTGATGGCCTTTTGATAGCAAGTGACCATGTAGGATGATGACGTGAGGAGAAAAGAAGCCACATCAGGCTTTGAGGTCTGTCCCTTGGCGGCAGAGGATGACACTTTCAAATGAGGCATTGGCTGTGGTCCTGTGGAGGGATGCAGAGGATGGATGGAAAAGCGGTGTGCAGCCGACTCTGTCCGGTTCTACTCAGACTCCGTAGGAGTGGTGTACTCGCTCTGCTTCTAGGTCAGGGCTGACGAAGATCCTATGTGGGGAAAACCAAGCTCTGCTTCTATAATCTGAATATGCTCCTATTTTTGTCTTCTGCTAAGAAACTGAAGTTCATACAGACGTCCCAAAAGCAGGTAGCCTCAGACTTGGGTCTCCTCAGCCCTAGTCTAGTTCATACCACTGGATCTCTTTGCCTCCTGTATCCCCTAGACTGTGAGTCTAGGGGAGTGAACCTGGGAATGGGGTGCTATGTAGAACCCAGGATGGGATTCCCGTCATCGGCATTCTGCACCCCCCCCAATCAGGCACATACTGGGGACAATAATTCTCTGAGGCAGGGTTGTAAGAGGCTGGAGGAACACTCTAGAGTCTGCTAGGCCTGTGGCCAACCAACACGAGCAGTTTCTCTGAGCCTCAGTTTCCTCAGATGTGGAGGGGGAACAAGGATTTCTCACCCAGCTGCTCTGTGGTTCTAGTGAGGGCCTGTGCTGTGCTTATACAGATGGAGAAGAACTGAAAACCTTCAGGCTGCGCAGGGTGGAGTCAGGCCCTGGAGATCCGGAAAGTCTGCACAAAATGAATCGTCTTCTCTGAGCGAATCCAAGGCAGCTGCTCTAATCACTGGGGCTGCCAAACTCGCAAGATCCTGGGCTCGCTGCCAGTCAGGATGTCCCCCTGGGTCTGATTTGCAGTGCAAATTGATGCTTAGTGCTTCCAAATTCTCTGAGCTCTCAAGTGCCCATTCTCCAGGCCCCAGCTCTGACCCCCGTTCTGGAAGCCCCTCCCTCATTACCTGTCTTATTTGACATCATAAGAAAGGGATGTTTGGGAACCAGAGGGTTCTGTACAGAGAGCCTGAGCTAGCCCTGGGAGGTGATCTGTGACCTCTTGGCCCATCCATTTCTCCTCACAGAATCTCTAGAATGTTGCGCATAGTCGAAGACCCCTCCTTTGTTGGTTTGCCTGAGTCCTTTCGGCCCTCCCAGACTTGTTCTCCTCTGACCCTCTTGTTCACCAGGGTACCATTGCCTTTTATCAAATCTCTATCTTGCTCATATGGCCATTGGCAGGCTAATTCCCACAATGCATTTGGCCATGAACCCTATCTTCTACTGTGGTTTGTGGTCCCAAGCTTCTCTTCCTCTAGCTGGTAGACTCCTTCCATATACACATCCCACCCTCAGTCCTTCGAGGGTGGGCAAAGGGCTCTCAGAAGAGGACTCAGCAAGCCCCCAGCTCTGGCCATTCCCGACCCTACACTGGGCTCCTTCCCATGCCATTGGCCCCTCCAGCTGCAGACTTGTTCTGAGGTTTGGAAGCGGTAGAGAGTTTCCCCTTGACCCTGTACTTTCTTCTCCCACTTCTCTTTTCTTGAACCCATTTGTAAGCAAAATACCATTTGGGGTGTTGTGTTTATTTTTTCCTTGTTCCACGGGAAATTACTCAGAATGTATAAGTATGTGTTTTCCTTAGAAAATAGATTCCTTTACATTTTGGGTTTGTGGTTCCTGGGGCAAGTGGGTCTGCAGAAATGGAGGTTGCCAAGGGAACTCATATCCGAAGGCCCTTCAGCTTCAGAATGGTGCTCTTCTCTGGGACTTGCCATCCCCTGGGAGCCCCTGAGCGTCTTGAAGCCCCAAGACTGCAGCCTGGCCTGGCCAGACATCTCTTGACATATTTTCCCTCATTTTCCAAGCTCCTGACATCTCTTGACATATTCTCCCTGGTTCTCAAAGCGCCATGTGGGGAGACGGAGGTAGGCAAGGGCACTGGAACATTCTTGCCAGTCCAGGAGGGCTGTCCGAGGTTCTTTTTTTTTTAAATTTTTTTTTTATGGTTTATTTAACTTTATTTTATGCACATTGCTGTGAAGGTGTCAGATTTCCTGGAACTGGATCTTCAGACAGTTGTGAGCTGCCATGTGGGTGCTGGGAATTGAACTCAGGACCTCTGGAAGAGCAGTCAGTGCTCTTAACCACTGAGCCATCTCTCCAGCCCCCTCCGAGGTTCTTTAGAAAGGCCTGAGGATCTGTGTTCCCATTCAGACTTGGCCTCTTGTTATCTGGAGATACGTACAGACTCCTCAAGCTCTCGGGGCAGAGGGCTGCCCCAGATGCCAGAAATAAGCATGCATCCCAGGTGCTGGTTGTGCACGTCTTCAATCCCAGCACTAGGGAGGCAGAGGTAGGTGGATCTTTGAGTTCAAGGCCAGTCTGGTCCACAGGATGAATTCCAGGACAGCCAGGATTACACAGAGAAGCCCTGTCTTGAAGAACCAAACCAAACAAGCAGAAGTGAGCATGGCAGATCTTCCTTCCGGTCTACTCACTTCAGCCATTTCCTCTTAGTGCACAAAGGAAGAGAGAGACAGGAGTGGACACTGTGGCTTCTTTGCATCTCATCCATCAAAGTGAAGTATCTGGCGGGGTCCTTGAGCCCCTCGCTTCCATCTCAAGCATCCCTTTCTGTTTACACACCCATTCACAGCAGAATTGTTCACAAGAACCAGGAGGTGACAGACATCCAGACAGCTGCAAATACACCTGTCACATTTCCAAATAAATGGCATAGTCTTCAGTCTTCCAAAGGATGGACATGTGTTGGCACATGAATGAATAAGCCTTGAACACATGCTGAATGAGGTAAACCAGACACGAAAGGATGAATGTTTGTACCTAGAGCAGTCAAATCCAGAGGTAGAACATAGAACGGTGATTGCCAGGGGCTGAAGGGACTCTGGGAGGATGGAGGCTGTTTAACGGGTGGAGTATTCAGTTTCGAAAAGTATGATGGAAGGCAGCGGTGACGTTTGCAGAGCTATGCGGATCAACTTAATTTCACTTAAAAATGACGATAACGGTAATTTTCACGACACATTTATATTGTAATCCCTAGGGAAAGGTAGATCTATGTGAAACGCATCCACGGTAACAGTGGAACCACAAGCCGCACACTCATATTAAAGAGCTTACCCCAGGTGCGGGAAGGGATTGATGGGTTCCCAGGGGTTCCCACAGGAGTAGAGGGCTGCGTAGCAACTGGGAAGCAGCACGTGGAAGCCCTGGGAGTGCATGGAAAGAAGGGTAGTGACGTTGGAGCTGGGCTTTGAGGGATGAGTAAGAGTTTGCTGTTCAGAATCACGGACAGGTCAAGTCAAGGCTCAGGAAGTATGAAGCTGACTGGAGTCGAGGCACTCCACTTCCTCCACTGTGGCTGATACAGTTTCCAACACATCGGTAGTCCTAAGGCTGTAGAATGCACCCCACCTGTTAGCATTTCCGGGTCCCAAGGCCGCGCATGCGCCATCAGCATTCAGGCAAATTGCCTAGCCACCCTAGGGCCTTTATGGGCACGTGATGCGTAGCTACATAATCTATATGCGTGCATGGCGTGGCTGTAAGCCCCTATACACATGTGCTGAACTACCTTAAAAAAGCGGATGTGTTTCGGAACTACCGAGAAACCCTGTCTCGAGAGAAAAGAAAGCAGATATGCCTGTCCTACGGTCTCTTTTGCCACGTTTCTCTCAGACAGGCCCAGTGTACCCCCTTCTGTCTCGCCGCTCTTTATTAATCAAGCTCTTACAGTGTGTTTTGTTGTTTATCTCGTCCATTCTCAAGCATGGCAAGTTCAGCTGAGCCACAGGAAGCCGGGCCCAGCAGTAGGGGTGATTTGGAAACGGCAGACCTTGGGGTGATGTTGCCAAGCCTCTGGGGCCCATGCCGAAGGTCTCAAGACTGTGGACCACAGCTGAAGTGTAAACCTCTCCTGCTTCGTCATATCCAAGAACACTATCACTCTGGGCTGAAAGGTTATGTTTTCTTTTTTTTTTTTAAATCAATTAATTAATTAATTAATTTTGGTTTTTTTCGAGACAGGGTTTCTCTGTAGCTTTGGAGCCTTTCCTGGAACTAGCTTTTGTAGACCAGGCTGGTCTCGAACTCACAGATATCCGCCTGCCTCTGCCTCCCGAGTGCTGGGATTAAAGGCGTGCGCCACCACCGCTGGGCTTGGGTTATGTTTTCTTAAAATGGGATAATTTCAGGTTCCAGGATCAGGTTTTGGGCTGTTGTTTGGGAGAAGGGTTATCCAAGTCCTTGTTCTTTCAGATCCTTAAGGTGGTCATGAGTTCTAAGTGTCTTGCATCTGGAGGCCTTTACCCTCCTGGGTCCTGTAGTATCCTGTTTTGCTTTCGCCAAGTCTCTCAGGGCTGCCTCTTCCAGGAAGTCCTCCTGGCCTAAGCTCATGCCATACAGTGGGTCACTCACCTGCCATATGCTAAGCCCTCTTCCTCATAGGGAAGGAGGTCATGGTGATGTCAGGCCTATACTACTCTGGGACCAGTTGCCTTACTTAAACCCTAGCTCTACTACTTAGCAATTATGAGAACTCAGGTGCAGAGTGGGCCGTCTGTGCCTCAGTTTCCTCATCTGCGAAGTGGGGGAATACTGCTCTGTGCTTACAACGACTCCTGCCTTCTGTATTGCACTTTGTGCTTACCCAACTATGTCTGGCCACAGGAGGGACTGTGTGCAGGATGGTCCTGGGTGACGTCAAGGACAGCTAATGAGTTCTGAGCTCAATCATGTGCAGGCCGGGCAGGAGGCTCGGCGCAGGTCAGTGTGGCTCGGGGAAGGATGTCTGATTGGCTCTGGAATGGAGCTTGCCTGGAAACTCCTGATTGGCCTTCTTATTGCTTGAAGGAGTCTCGCTTGGCATCCTTCCTGGGGAAGCTGTACACTTACAGAGGCCACAGTGGGCAGGATCAGCTTCCATGTTCCAGAGAAGCGTAACAGCTTCTCATCTTGACCAACTTGAAGGCAAAACTCTCATTTCCTGCATCAATTTGGATGTACGGTTGGGGGTTTGGATCACCCATGTTGCCTGAAAGACCTTGGGTCATTTGAGCGCTTCCAGGGTGGAGGGCAGGCAGCAAAAGGCCCTGCTCACTTGAGACCCCTTCCTGCAGCTTCAGTGGCCTCTACATGGGGCTAGGCAGGGCTGGTTGGTGGGAGCCCTCCTTGATCCATGGCTTTAGGAGTAGGTGTGAAAGAAACGATGGGCCATTTAGTTACTGGGGACAAAGCTTGGAGCCCCAGGGCCTTTGTACAATGAGTGCTTCAGCTGTTGGGTCCCAGGTGCTTAAAACTACAGGTAGACCAGGTGTCACGCTGGTGCCTGACGGGTGGATGTGGGGAAGCCATGGTGCCCTTCTTATTCCTGACCCCTCCCTTCTGTTTTCACTTGCTGTGTGTCCTACTAAAATTTCCTTCCCAGGCAAAGTTTCCATCTCTGGGCTTGGCCCCAACGTGAAATTCTTTGGAAACTCTCAGCTGTGTTCACTTAGCTATTGTTGAGGGGGGAGAAGGTGGGTGGGTGGGATTTGGTTTCTGCTTCTGTTTGGTACCTGAAATGTAAATCTAGGGAGACCCAGCACTTTCTCCTTGGCTGCTCGGGTACTCAGCTGGGTAAGGTAGGCAGGTAATACCGTGGGAACAGCTGAAGGCTGGTAACTGGTACCCCATTAGTCATGGCTGGATGAGTCCTGCGGCCAACTTCCTTATCTCCCCGGAACCGGCACACTCATTTCTAAAACTCACTCTTTGGGAGAAAGGAACCCTTTCAAGTATGTGCACCCCATGGGCTGACTGGTTGCTGCCTTCATGGCAGGATGTGATCTCTATTTGAAACAAGTGTAGCTTTTCTACGTGTGTGGCAGTCATTAGAAGGTTCTAGCTTCTACAGATGCCTATTCGGCTCTTTCAGCCTCCAAATTATAATGGACCACATGGCGAGACCACAGACAACTCAGTGTGGCGTGATGGAAATCAGGCAGCTGGCCCGGAAGGAATGAGCCTCGCTCTGGTCACCCTTCCACTCTGGATTGCTTGGTTTTGCTTGTGTTCTTCGTCAGGGATGAGCGGGTTGGACGAAGGCTAGGATGGTTAATCCTCACATGTTGTTTGGTTTGGGAAATTAAAAACAAAACCTTTCATTGATTTTGGTCCCATCTATTTTTTTTTTTTCAGGAAGTCAGGTTGTTGGTCTGGATTTAGCTGACTTCTTTTTTTTTTAAACATGAAAAAATAAATTAAAAAAAATCTAATAATTAAAAAAAAAGATTTTCAAACTGATCTGTGTAGTTCCTGTAGAACGACTGTCTGTGGGTTGATACTCTGGGGTGAGAGTTAGCTGAGTGGGGGTGACAGGAGAGCCATTGGGATTCTTAGCTCTAGAAAGTTCCATGACTTAGACACCATTTACAAAAGACTAAAATATGATGGGTGAGGGCTTTTAAAGTTCTTCTCTAGAGACCCCAAAAGCAAGAGGGTCCCCAGTGTCCTTGGGATTGGCTAGTGGAAAGGAGGCAGAGGGTGTGTCAGTGTGAAGGGAAGAAGGCCCACCCCGTGTGGCGAGTGCACACCTGGGCTTAGACTGTAGACCCCTCCACTGCAGAGAGGACTGGAAGGACTGTCGTGGTTTAGCTCTGGTCCCCCCACTGTGCCTTTCTCTCTGTTCTTGCTTGGACAGTCGGTTTGCTGGGATTATTCCAGGGTCCCTTGCCCAGGGCCTTTTATGCCTTCGGTTCCCAGGTCCTGTCCAGTTTCTGTTCTCTAGCCCCCTCACACCCTGTACTTTGTCCTCAATGGTCTTGTTCTCTTGTCAGCAAACACGAATTTCACTTTGATAGCAGAATACAGATTTGGGGGACAGACTAAGGGTGACTGATATTCTGGGGGTGGCAGGTACATCACATTTGTCCTGCGGGTACCTTTTGGCTGCCCCTCACTAATAATTACGCAGCCACTGTGGGCAGGACTCCAGGTAGGGAAACTGAGTGTCACAGTTTAAATCCACCTTCGGAGAGATGGGGAGAAGCCATTGGGATCGAGTTTGGTCTGGCTTCAAGGCCTGTGTCTTTCACAGCTTATTAAACCACGTCCCATGGCCTGTAGCCGTGAGCAAGTCTCCATGTCTGCCATGACCTCCTGGTGATTTCTGTAGGGCCTTGGGCTCTTTGTCCTAGCAATCCCTTCCTTTGTAGAAAAGGGATACATTAGTTATTATTTTTTATTATATTCACAAATTCTTTTGATTTGGAAAGATATTAAAATAAATAAATAAATATTTATTACTTTTGCATTTTTGAAGGTCCTAAAAACAGTGTGGTCCTTAGGCAGTATATGTGCTTAATGGCAGAGCCAGCCCCACTTTCTTTATCAGAAGCTCTGAGTCTCTTCTGGAGTCCCCTGTACCCAAAAGTCATAGTCTATGTCCTCCAAACCTCTTAGCTCTGACATTTGGGAGACCAGGCTTGCCACCACCCTTGCTCCTGTCTCCCCACCAGCTCTCAGTCTCAATAGGAATTTGGCACTCGAAAGAAGCAGCCACCCAGATATTATAGAGTCACTTTGGGCTCCCTCGCCACCAGATGCAAGCTTTTTGGTCTCATTGCCTCCCTTTCCTGTCTTGGGATTGGCTGTTTAAATTCTGCAGGGACCTGGGTTGCTTGTGCTTTCTCTGGGAGGAGGGTAGAGGCTGCTCTGGCAAGCTGTGTGTATGGAGCAGTGTCCTTCAGTGTCTAAATGGGGGAAGGATTGCCTTCCTCCAAGTTCAGCCTGATGCTGGTCCAGGCCATGGCGGGAGGTTCCTACAGTGTAGAGCTAAGTGGTAAAGGGTTGCGAGTCGAACTTTTAACTTGTTGCTGAATGAAATTAGAATGGCTTCTAATTTGGCCCTTGAGATTCTCATAGCCCTCTGTGCTAGAGCAAGGCCAAGTGTCCCTTTCCTGGTCACCCCTCTGCTCCTTGCACTCCCAGCCCCATCCAGACCTGGAGCTTCCACACCTGCCTGAGTAACTCACGAAGTCTCGTGGGTACTCAGGACATGGGGTGTGGTCCAGAAGGAAGAATGAATGTTGGCTGTCATCTTGCCATGGTCCAGGGAAACTCTTGCTCTGTGGAGAGTGTAGAGGCCAAAGGAAGCAGAAAACAGCCCAGTTCAAGGACTCTCTTGTCAGGCTCCGAGGGCCATGCTGTCCTCAGCATCCCCAGAGGACACCTGCTGTTTGTATGTTTCAATTTGCTGGCTTTGTTTATGTTTTTAAAGAATCGGGCTATTAAGGCACGTGGTTGAGGTGGCCCTCTGTCACACATGATTGACTCACAAGTTGGAAAGGAATAGAATGTGCCATCAAAACCATTTGTGAGTAAACAGAAGTTATGTAAAGCAAATTGGAAAAGAGATGGATCCCTGAAGTACAATAAGCTAATCTCGATAGCAGAGGAAAACATCAATAATTTCCTCTTCGAAGTCGCAGGGACTCTGCCGTGCTCTGCTCACAGAAGCCAGGCTCTGTATGACTAACTCAGCGAGTTTCCCACCAGCTCTCTGTGAATGGCGGGAAATGCCACATGTGCTGAGGGCTGACAGTCGTTACTTTGTAGTCCAGGCTGGACTGATCCACGTTGAGGTACTCTCCTGTCATTCTGACACGCCCATCATCAGTTTAAAATAAGACCTCTGACACCTCTCTCAAATGGAGAACACACCAGACGTCGTGATGGGCTGTTCCCCTAGAGGACTTGCTTTCCAGTCTCCTGAACCAAAGAACTCAGTCCTCATTACTGAGCCTCTTCATGCTAGCCACAGGAGTGAGCTGGCAAATCAGACAAGAGTGACTTTTGCAATCATGATGGGTGAAAAATCAGAGCCCCCAAAATTTATGTTAGCCCCTTATGGACACTGTTTCTGCTGGCCACAAGGTTAAAATTAAGAACAGGTCCAGGTGAAGCTGGCAGGTTGCTGAAAAGAGAATCTTTTATTGAAAGATTCTTTTACTGAGTGCCATAACTCTCAGGGACAAGTAATGACCTAGGTTTCTGCAAAAGGGATAACTGTTTAATAAATGATCTGGACATTTTGGGATATGGGAGCATATTAGTGATAGAGTTAATATTAATATGAGACCCCAACCAAGAGACTACCCTATAGAAAGATACTGAGAAGAGAAAAACACTGAATGTGAAAAACAAGTTTGTCAGTTTCTTAAACCCTGGTTCCTGTTGTTCAGGCTGAGGATGAAAACATGTTTTGCTCTCATCTGTTGTTTTTCCTAGAGTAGGTTGGACTATGTTAACTTGGCCCTGTCTGTAACCCTGGTCTAATGATTTGAACCAATCAGCATTGTATTTGTACCCCTTATGTTAATTTTGTGGTTTTTGCCTATAAAAGCTGTTTGTAACAACGCCCGGTGTGGTCAGATAGCCAAAGCTTCTGCTGAGGCTGCTGCTGTCTGTCCATCCACAGGCCTGTGTACTAATCCAATAAAGTGCCTCTTTCTTGTTGCTTCCAGTGGCCCGAGTTGGATTCCTTTGGGCAGCGGAGCTGCAGATCTTTCAATGGGTATAAAACACGTTTTCTTTTTTTAAAATTTAAACAATAAGGAAATAGTCTATGTCGTTTATTGAAAAATCAGGATGTAAGAATGTCTTCTGTTTTGGTCCTTCAGATTCTCATGGAGCCCTACACTAGGATACCCTAAGGCCAGGAAAACCGTCCCCAATCCTCCCTCTGCTCCTCATGTCACAGCTCAGCTCACCACCCCCAGAATCTTGGGATACATGTGTCTGTTTGTGGGATGTCACAGCCCAGCTCACACTGCCGAAGTTTTGGGATATGTGTGTCTGTTTGTGGGATGTTTGCTGCACTCATGGAGAGTTACACGCTCAGGGACTTTAAATTTAAACACGACGAAAGCTTTTCACTGTTACTTTATTTTGTCTTTAGCCTAGTTCTCTTAGCAGTTCTGATATGGAAGTTTCCAAGTCCACTGTGTCAAAAGGCAAGTGTCTACAGGGACAAATCCCTCATGATGCCAAGAGTCTAGGAGTTTCTACCCGTCACACCAGGTGAGGGTGGGGAGGGACGGACACAGACTTGGCTACCAGTGCACCCTGTCCCTTGGAAACGTCAAAGACAACATGGTTTCCTGACCTCTTGAACAGCAGATTTAGTCTGGGCAGTCTCCATCCTGACATTCCATGATGGGCATTTTAAAGACAGCAGGTATGAAGCATTCCAAGCAGACCCCGAGTGACTTCCTGGGCTCACCTTGGTTTTTACTTTGAGCTGTCTTTGAATCATAGCTCTAGCCTCTCTGCCAGCTACTGTCCTTGATTCATCCAGGCTCCCTGTCATCTTTCAACTGCTTCAGAAGCTAAACTAGATGGTTCCCAGCTGCTATGGCCTCTGCCACTTTCCAAACCCCTCTGGTTGCAGAACCAAACCCAAGACTCTAGTTCCTCCATCTGCTTTAGTACTCGGTGGGCCACGGAGTACGTCTAGATCCTACCAGATGGATGTACTAATTGCACAAATGACTGGGCCAGAGCATCACACATCCTTCTGACTTCAGGAGGGAAGATTCCAAGGCCTCTTACTGCATAGAGCTTACATGCAAATGCAGAGGGAGAAGAGAGAAGCATACATACATGCATGTGTTCACATGTACTCAACTGTACACACACCTATGTACTTTGATGCTATTGAGTGGTATAAAAAATATGAAACATGTTATGGGCAAGAACCTGGGCAGAAGAAGAGTTGAAGCTTGGGTAGTTATGAAGGCTCTTCTAAAGGAAATGATGTCAAACACAGCTCCGCAAACAGCGGGGATATGAGCCCCTTCGTCTGGGGAAGACTGACCTACAGAGAAGGAGATGCTAGAGCAAAGGCCCTGAGGGAGGGTGCTGGCAGGGATCCAGGAACAAAGGACCAGAGTTCCTGGAACAGTGTGAGCGAAGGTGAGAAGGGCAGTTGTAAGGTTGCCAGGGTCCAGAGATCAGGCCATGTGAGCCCTCACGAGCAAGGAGTTTAAGTGTGATGGAAAATTCGAGAGCATTAAACACGGGGAAAATCCAATCTGAATAATAGAATTCTCTACTGTGCATAGACGAGGCAAATGTAAAGGAAATCAGGGTCCCCTCAGCACTCAGGGATAGCTGTGGGTGATGCTGATGGTGCGGAAGATAGAAGTGCTTGGGTCCAGGACCTATGGATGCGGCATGGACCGGGTGTTAGTGTCTGAAATGGCTCCCAGCTCAGGGCATGGGAGTAAAGGGCAAGAATGTGAGCAGAGCTCTGTAAGGAAAGGTGGAGAGCAGAGAGAGCTGGCAAGCCTGGCGTGACTCCAGCAAGGCCACCTCAGAGGTCTGCATTTTACACCCTTGCTGGGCTTGCCCAGGCTGTCCTCATCATGCGAGCTCCTTTTATGACTTCAGTATTGACTTTTCAATCTAGTGGCCTTCCACTCCCAAACCTACTCTTGAGGGCAATTCCTTTCTTCTTGGTTCAGTACTCACTTTTGGGACTTGTCCCTCCTATCCCGTTGCTTTAGCATATCGGCCTCCTCATTCCTTAACCTTACCGCCACAGCCATTTCTTTCTTGACTACCCATGGTCCTTTCCCGAGAATGAGTTCTGAGTTCCAGCATCACATCCATAGCTCCTTCTGTGGTGACCTTGGCATACTGGATTCCAGAGGCTCCCACATCCCTCCAGCCTGGTGTCTGATGAATCCAGAAATGCCTTGCACACTCCCTCATGTAGCATCCCCCATTACTTTTCTGCCTTCACGAGGGGTTGCTTTCAGCTGTCAAGGGATACAATACCCAGCATGGGAGTGGGGAATAATTCTGCCTTGGGTGAAGGTTCAGACATATGAGAGACAGGAGGGATGCAGTAGAGAGATTGTCCCCCTTTTTCTATCAAATGGACTGTTCTTAGAGAACTGTGGGTGATTACGTCAGGGTGTGTGAAGATACCTGGCACGCAAGAGAACCAGGCTGGGCCCTTAGTGAGGCCTTGGACCACTCCATCGTGCATCCCTGTGCTTGCTCCCCTCAGTTTGAAGTAAGCTGCTTTCCTTATTTTCTCCACCCGCTTTGCCTGGAGATCATTGTTCCCAACAAGCCTTGCCACTTAGGGGGGGGCATTGTCTTAGGCTGTCTGCCGCCACATGATGATGCCCTGCCAGTTCATCATCTGGTCCTTCGGCCATGGAGTTAGGGACATGTCTCAAGCTAGTCCACAGAAACCTTTTCTTGGTATCTTTTTGATAGAACTAGAAGGAAAAGAAGTTGTTTCCACCTGAAGGTAGAAGCCTGAGAGTCCCTGGGTTGCTTCCCAAGGGCCTTGGAGGGAATCTGTCTAGTGGAAGGGCTCTGGCTGCAGAGAGAAGCAGCGATGAGCAATATGGAGTATTCTGGTTTCTGTTGCTCCTGGGATCAGCTGCATCCCTCCTCTGTCTGTATCTTCTTTCTGTGAGGCACTGGACCCCTGGATGGTTTGAATGGGATGTCTGTTTCTGGAAGGGTTAGTTAAGGTCCACACCAAAAGTAGACATCACTGTTGTGTGTGTCATGTGGAGAGTTGAGCACAGGGAGACAGCTAAAAAATCCAAATAGGAATGAATGATAAAGAAGCTTCTAACATTTCTACATAGGGCTGGAGGGGCAACCAGGGAGGTGACATCATATGGGGACACTTGGCACAAGTTGAAACCATGGCTGGCCTATGTCCTGGGAACTACCTGAGGAGCTGCCCAGAGCAAAATGACAGGCAGAAACCGTGCACTCTCCTTCCTTCAGCTTTCTATCCTATTGCCTCCCACTCAGAGTTGTCCTGATGACATATCACAAAGCAGCCTGGGTAATGTAGTCTTCTGCAGCGTGAAGTAAGGTAGCCAGGAGCTGGAGAGCAGGGAGGACTCAAGCCCATGACTAGCAAAGACTCTGGTTTGTTCTACTGATTCTACTTTTGATTGCAAACCCAGTGAGCCAAGACCTGGCCACGAACCTCTGAACCCTTATCTGTAGCTCAAGCCTTGAAAATGCTTCACGGAGGACCAGGACAGTAGCGATCATGTTGACTGTCCCCAAGTCCCTGAGAAATCTCTCTCCCTTGTAAGTTCTCTTAGTATATGTGTTCATGTCATTATACCACTTGGGGAATCCACAGGAAACTGGGTTTATTACTTAGATTCATGGGAACCACAGAGAGAAGCAGGTACAGCCCCAGACTATGTCAATAATCTGATTCCAGATTGCCCTACTAGGAATTCCACAGAATTCCAACTGAGAGACTGACCAGAGCCCAGCGCCAACCTCAGACAAGAGTGCTGGGCCAACTCTCTTCACTGTCTAAGCCAAACTTGCATTGCCTGGCCACCCTTGGGAGACTTAGAACAGGGTGTCCTGTTATCTAAAAGACAATAGAAGACTTTCAAATGAAGGAAGAGCACTCTCTGAGTTTGACTAGAAAGTGGCCTTGCTGAGTTGTGGTGATGTGGCAGAGGAGGGGCAGGGCAGGCTCCTGTGAGGACTGACAGATTCCAGAGTGATCGGGGTGGCTTGCTGGAGGCTGGCCTGGTGGTGGGTTTGAGGTCCGGCAGAGCAGGGCAAAGAAGTTCCTGGGAACCTAATAGGGACAATTTGGGGTTTTGCGAAATTTTGGCACCAAGATTCTCGTACATATGTTGGGGCATGCAGTTCTCTATACGTCTATATTTTCGAGTAAATCAAAGGTTCTCTGAACAAACCACATGGGATTGGATGGACTCGGGCGGCTATCCCAAAGCCCCTGCTTTCTGGCTCTGTAGGAGCCTGTGGTGACCCCTCCGACGGGAGGCTGGTTGCTGGATCAGCTTTTGGCTCCTGCTGAGGACTGGTGCTGAGGTAGGCAGGCAGCCTGTTGGGCTGGGGCCTCAGTTTGACTTCCTGTGAAACAGGAGGAAGGCAGGGGCAGTTGGGTGATTCAAGAAGAGACAAAATTTTAGCATGAAATATTTGTTGAATTGAACCCCCGTCTCTATATGGCAGGTCTCAAGACGGAAGTCTCTGTAGGAATGATCCAGGTGAGATGAGGTTGTTAGGTAACCGGTCCTGATTCAGTAGCCGTCCTTATGAAAAGGGGAAATTCAGGCACACAGACACTTGGAAGATAGGCCAAGTGGAGATGGCCTCGCTAAACAAGGAGACAAGGTGGGCACAGATTCTTCCCTTCACGGTTCTGGAAAGAACCAACCGTGTGAACCCCTTAAAAGGTGCAATTCTTCTGCTTTTGAATGTGTATGTGGTATACGTGTGCACATGTGCATTATGGGGTATACGTGTGTGTATGTGTTTGTGTGTGCACATGTGTGTGTATGGGGTA
>JAQHUG010000154.1:1336184-1393694 GCA_028555095.1 Dicrostonyx torquatus | reverse complement strand
GGTATACGTGTGTGTATGTGTTTGTGTGCACACATGTGTGTGTATGTGGTATACGTGTGTGTATGTGTTTGTGTGTGCACATGTGTGTGTATGGGGTATATATGTGTATGTGTTTGTGTGTGCACATGTGTGTGTATGGGGTATATATGTGTATGTGTTTGTGTGTGCACATGTGTGTGGGGGCCAGAGTCCAGTGTCAGGTATCTTCTGTTGCTTTCTACCTTATTCGGAACCTGGAGCTTGCTGACTGTCCAGACCAGCTGCCCTTCAGTCTCTGCCTCCTCAGCACATGCTAATGTGTCTAGCTTTTGTTTTAAAACATGGACTGAACTCAAGTTCTCATGCTTTCATGCCAAGCTCTTTACCAACTGAGCCATCTTCTTTCTTCCGTGTTTTATTTTTTCTGTCTTCCTGCCTATGGCATTTTGATGAAGAGGTGATGCTCTTAGTCTTCCGTCTTTTCTCACTGTGGAGGGGTCAGGAGACTCCCTGTTCACCTTCTGTCTCCCACCCCCACTCCTGCATCTTAAGGCTTGCCTCTGAGTTTTGCATTGTTTCCACACAACGCTCTTATTGTCACCTGTATGCCTTCAACTTTTCGAGTTTCTGTCTTGTTCCAGAGAAAAAGGGAAGATGTTCTTGGTGTCGAGGGTGAGCCTTGGAAGATGCCTCCAAGGCAGGGAGGGAGAGGAAGTGAGGGGGTAGTCAAGAGAGAGGGATTTTTTAAAACCATTTCTTTTTCAGAAATTTTGCTGGGAAGTGATTCTTGCAAACATGGCTGTTCTATTTGAAGACTGAGATTATGGGAAATAATTTTCTCAAGCATTGAAGGCTGGTTCCCAAGCCTGGTTACACCCAATTCCTTGAAGAACTGCAATTTTCATCCCTCTTTTATGTGAATACCTGGTGGAGGTAGCTGTGGTGGTGGCAGCAGGCTACCCTGTTCTTACAGGTTTTACTTAGATACAATAATGTGAGTAGAATTGAATATCCCAGGATTTCCCTCTCCTCTTCATCTTTGGAACTACATTCCTATCACACCTCCTAAATCAGAATCTCTAAAGGTAGGGCCCAGGAGTCTGTATTCTCTGCACACTTTCTGGGTGGCTCTCTGCATCCAGAGGAGCAAGGTCACAGCAGGTGGAGCCCACACAGCTGCTGAGGTCACTGTCAGGCCCTGCTTCATGCTCCAAGCTGTCTGACACTTGGCCTGCCCGTTATTCTAGGGAGTGTGGCATCCTGTTGGCCTTCTAATGCTAGTCTTGGAGATGAGCTGAGGCCAAAGGGAATCTGGGACCTGAAGAGCTGAGTGAGCATTTGTGGAAAAGGGGAGAGGTCCCAGGCAGTGGCTCCCATGGGAGAGCATGGAGGACACTTTGTTGCTAGATCCAGGGATGAAAGAAGCCCCCTCCCCAGTGGCTTCTAAGACATTTTTAGTAACTTCTTTCTGACATGGTAATCCTTTCCCATTAGTTGTGTTTTCAAGCTCTGCTCCTCCTTCCTTAGTTATGATCCAGGCGAACCATCTTGTACCCCATTTTCCACCTTCACAGAATGTACCTACAACTGTCTTCCTAACTCCGTGTGATAGTGTTGCTACTTGAAAAGAATGCAATTAACACTCATTCTACTTGTCTCATCTTCAGTGTCAAGACAGACTATCATCTCTTGTTACACAATCCTGGGTCCTACCCTTCTGTCCTGGTGCAGAACTAATCACACTATAGTTTTACCTCTTCCCGAAAATCCCATTACAGTCTCCTTCAAATTGAACTTACTTGCTTCCAGACTGTGAGCCCCAGAAAGACTGGATAAGCATTTCACCAAAGGCTGTGGCTCCATTGTCTGTCCCATCCTAGTGATGGGCAAACGTATTTTGCACCAATGAGCTAAGACTCTGGGCAGAGGGTAGCCTTCCCCTGACCACAGTGGCCCAGGCCATGGAGCAGTACTTGGCATAAACCCAGGTGTGGACGGAGAGCCTCCATATCACCCTGGACCCATGGGAGACCCTGCCTCTAGCTCCATCCCTCCCATGCAGCATGTCTTCTTGTATTTCAACCAACACCCTAGGGCCAGCCTCCTCCTTCATCCTAGGCAGTTGTGACTTGAGGAGAGCAGACTTGGGTGCCTGCTTCAGAAGGCAAACATATAATTCAGGTCATGTCCGGTGCCATTTGGAAGGAAGATCAGCTTTCCCTAAGTGGAAACAGTGTGCTCTGAAAGTAATTATGGGTCGAAAAGCATGTTCTGGAGAGGAGGCCAGAATTTTAAAGCAAAGGTTACCCTTCCTGCCTGCTGGACAACCCAGGAAAGACAAAGTCAACCCCATTTCACCCCAGCTGTAGCCTCAGTGGGCCTGCAGCATCCAGGCACAACAAGCCAGATTATTGGTCATGGTGCCACATACCAGCTGTCCCAGACCTTGGTTTTCAACCCACTCCTTAAGGTCACAGCTCTCCATGCCAAGACCTGAGACAGTAGATACAGGTCCCTAGTTAGATGAAGGCTTCAACTATTATTTTACATTGAGTTTCTTTTATACTGTGCAGAAGTTGAAATAAATGGTCCTGGATAGTTGCATGTTGATAAAAACAGCAGTTTTAAACATCAGTTCTTTGGCAAAAAAAAAAAAAACAAAGAATACCAAACAACAAAACAGCCGGGTGTGGTGGCACACACCTTTAATTTCAGCATTTGGGAGGCAAAGGCAGGTGGAGTTTGAAGAGAGCCTGGTCGACATAGTTCCAGGCCAGCCAGAGCTACATAGTGAGATTCTGTCCCACAGCACCACCCCCACACAGCCCTACAAAAACCCAACTCCCTGTCTTCTGGATATTTTTACGTCAACTTGACAAAAACTAAAGTCATCTGAGAGGAGGGAATCTCAAAGAAGAAAATGCCTCCATAAGATGGGGTTGTAGGTAAATCTGTATGGTATTTTCTAAAGTAGTGGTTGATGGGGGAGGGCGTAGTCCACGGTTGGTGGTGCCATCTCTTGGCTAGTGTTCCTGGGTTCTGTAAGAAAGCAGGCTAAGCAAGCCAATAAGCAATGCCCCTCCATGGCGTCTGCATCAGCTCCTGCCTCCAGGTTCCTGCTCCCTTTGAGTTCCTGTCCTGACTTCCTTCAATGATTAACAATGATACAAAGGTGTAAGGCAAATAAACCCTTTCCTTTACGATTTGCTTTTTGGTCATGGTCATTTGCTCTCCAACGTCATAGCAATAGTAACTGTACCAAGGACACCTCACATCCCAGAGTTAGTGTCTATTGATTTTTTTGGTGTGAGTATTTCCACCATGGCCAGTTCCAAGCTACTGGGTGATGCCACTGAATACAGGGTTAGGAAGAGGTGCACATGCCTGTTGAAAGTTGGTTTGTGTCAAAGAAGCCAGCTCCAACTCATCACTCCTGCTAGTTCTGACACCTGTAGGGCTCTTTTGTGTTAGCTGGAGGCATCTGACCTAGTGTGTATCAGCTAAGCAGATGACACACTGGGGCATCTGTGTTGTACATGTAGATACCACTTTTACTTGGCTGAGTAATTTTATAGGTTGAAACCCCAATTCCTAAGTTGATTGTGTGAAGAGGTGGCACTTTTTGGGATGTGGGCACCCTCACCAAGCGTCAAATTTGCTCGGTGTCTTGATCTTGAGTTCCCACGACCTACAACTGTGAGCAGTAAGTGTCCACTGCTCATAAGCTGTCCGGTTTGTAGCATTTGTTAGAGTAGCCCCAGAGGAATGAGGGTTCTTGGGAAATAGATGAAGGAGGCCTGCCCTTGTCCTGAAGGAATACTGTGGTAAGTTCAGCTCACAAGGAAAATGGAGCTTGGCAAATCCAGACAGAAGGAGCTGAGATGTGCATCAGGAGCCTGTGTGAGTGGTGCTCAGACTTGGAGGTCCACCAAGATGCCCCAAAGCACTGGCTAAAACCATAGTTCCTGCTGGAATTCTGATTCCATTCACGGTAGAAATGATGTGGGCCCTCAGAGATCCTTCTACAAGTCTCTCATGCTTTCCTAAGGGCGGGTCAAGCCACCTCAGTACTGGGCACTGTCCTGCAAAGAGTAGGTTTTAGAAGGAGGGAGGTACCACAATTTTAGAAGGGTGGAGGCCCAGTAAATGTCCACTAAATCAAGAGGTTGACACTTGGGATGTTGAGGTGGGGTGACTGTGAGTTCAAGGTCCATCTGGACTCTATGGAGAGAGTCTGCCTCAGAGACAAAAAAAAATAGATAAACAAACCAATCACAGAAAGGACAGAGTCCTGGGATCATCAGGGAGAGGTTTTAGGGTTTTCATGCTGGAGGCTAAACTTCCTGTCTAGTTTTCTGTCTGCCATGTAACTTTCTGGCAGAATTGTAGGGTGGAGGAGCTCATTCTCACTTGCTGAAGTACAAAAGAGGGTTCCCTTGTAACTCTATCTCCAATGCCCATGGCGGGTGGAGTGAAGAACAGGGTAGAACCTTAGATCTCCTCACCTTGTCATGGGCTCAGAGACGACTTCGGGTCACTGCAGCTTTGGTGGTTTCTTCAGGTCCTTAGGGAGACTCTGCCTAACTGGAAACCCGAGTATGAGGCCATGTCATAGGGAGGTTCAGAGCCTGGGATGCAGCCGGTTTAAGGACACAGTTTGTTTTTTTAAGCCCTGGCTTCTTTTCAAGGTCTTCAGGGTGAGTGTTTCTAGCCACCTCCATCACCACCTGTTCCTGCATCTCATCTGGGAAAGTCAGGAGATAAATCTCCTTGGATTTGGTTGTCTGGGGCACAGAAATGCCACCTGGATCAAATGCCTGTTCCCTTCTGTCCAGCTGGAAGCTCAGCTCCCTTCTCAGAACTCCCTAAGCCTTTCATCTGTGTCTCCAACTTCCCGACACATGTTGCAGCCAACCTTGTGACTTGGATGGCTTGCTTCCTCCTGCTGAGTAGGACCTGGTGATTTATCTCCTGCGCCTCCAACTTCTGATGCTTGTGTAGCATCAAGCTGCCGATGTAGGTATTGCAACCAACGGTGGAGGGATGCATGGGGAATAGAAGGTATAGTCCCGAACTCACCTGGCACCGGGTTCTAGTTTTCATACAATGGGGTTTTGTTTATTAGAGACTGAGGTACAGGCGGCAGGACGTGTCCACAGGTCTCACCAAATGGGAGCCATGGGTGATCTTGAGTAAGTCAGCTGTTTGCTGAGCTGTGCTGGAAGAGGTGCATGGCAAGGCACATCCTGTTCCTAGCAGATCTCCAGGTGGGAAGGGATCCAGATCTGGCAAAGGGTGGAGGGGAGGACACAGCAAGAGGAGCCCTTGCTGAAACTGGAGTTGCTGCGGGGTCCTGCCATGTGGCCGGCTGAGCTCCCAGCTTGGCATCTGTCAAGTGAGAACAGCAACTAGACAAACAGAAGAAGGATGGGAGGATTCCATGGCTTCTTCCGGCTGCCTCGTCGGCTGGCTTGGCCTTGAGTCTTCTGGTATCTATGGTATTGTTTTTCTTTAGACACCCATCCAGGGAACTTCTCATGGTCCCTTTCCTTGCCATTTTCTCTGGTCAAAACTACAATAACAATTGACATCCGTGAGCACTTACCCTGCCCCACTAAGCTCTTTATATACCTAACTCTATCTATTCTATAACATGTCATTGATGTAGACACTTCTGCCATCTTCACTAACTAAGAGAGATGCTGAAGCTCAGAGCAGTCCAGAAATCCACCTGGAGTTCCATAATGAGGACCATGAAGAGCTGTGCCAACCACAGTCCTTTATGTCACCAAGATCTTGTGCTCTTAGTCACAGCCTCTCTACCAGCTCCTGCATTCCATCCCCATCTTGTGATCTTAGTCGCAGCCTCTCTACCAGCTCCTGCATTCCATCCCCATCTTGTGCTCTTCAGCTCTAGATCCTGGTTAGTATCTGATTGTTAGTTTTAAACTTCTTCAGAGATGAGGGTCTGGATGCTGGCTTGCTTATGTATTTATTTGCATTTTAACCAACCCCTGGGGTCTATAAGGACAAAAGCGTGAAATATAGGAAATACCCAACTAGATGTGAGTGTCCTGGGGCTTATTGGTGAGATCAACCCACACATCTCTTTAATCTCTTAGGCTCAGCCCTGATCCATTTATCTCTTTGTTCCCTCATCATGATAGAGGAACATAGAGGAACATAGACAGAACAACACTTCCTCTGGCCTTGGGCTCGCAGCACTGGTACTGTATGGAATCTATTTAAAACGCTTGTTGGCTCTGGGAACAAAGGACATCCATCCACTTAGGCTTCTAGACCCAACAAGTCCTCAACTCTTCAGGCATCAGAGTTAGGGCCTTTCTTAGAAGAACAAGTAAAGGCCAATGTCTCCATGGCTGATAAGCTTTGGATGGATGGAACTGGATGCCATGCTGACTTCAGAGATAAGCTTCCCCTGACCCGAGAGAACTGGTGAAGGTCAGGGTCTCTGCAGACAGTGTTCCCTTGGTGTGCGCCATGTGAGCAGCATGGCATCTGCCCACAGCTCTGTCAGAGGAGCATGTCACTAGCGCTGGAGTACTGGGCAGGTCTCCTAACTTCATGGCACCTGGGCTTGCTCACCTGAAAGGAGGGAACAATGAGTCTTTGCTTCTCACTCCCACAGTGCCGCTGGGAAAATCTCTCTGAGCTAGAAAACACATGGTGACAGGTGAGAACCACTGGAAATATAAATGGGTAGCAGTGAGGTCATCATTGAATATGGTCATAAATAAGGCTCTGAAGTGGTTCTTTGAGGGTCTGTATGTACAGGGCAAAGCGAGTTGAATGGGAACCATTGAGAGGTCGCTCGTGAGTTCTGGGTGAGGTCATACATAGAGCACAAAAGGAGCACACAGCTCACTCATGTTTCATGTCTGGCCCATAGCACATTTCTACAGGCACTGTGAAGGGTAAGCATTTTCGTTTTAGCCTAATTAAGGAATTGTGCCTTGATCAAAGGAGTGCATTTAGAGAGATTGTACAAAACGCGGGTTTGATGTAGCTTGGGTCCTTCTGGAATTCTCAGACGTTCATATTTCCTCATGAATGTTGAATGACTCAAATTAATGTATAGGCCCTGTGATGACACATGGAGAGAAAATGGAGGAACTGAGACATGATGGGACTCTGGTGGTTTCTTGTGGCCCTGGGATTTTAAGAACTCTGACTTTTTAAAGCATTTCTTTTCTTCTAAGAAAACCAACAAAAATTAAGGAGTCTGCAATCTTTCAGGTACATACCAACAAATATGTCTTAAAAGCAAGTGTGTGTGTTTGTGTGTTTGTGTGTGTGTGTGTTGGAGGTCTTCTATCGTTTTCCACCTTTCTTTCCTTTCTCTCTCTTTCCCCCTCCACCCTCTTTCTTTCCTTTTGGCTTTCTGAGAAAGAGTTTCTCTATGTAACAACCCTTGCTGTCCTGAAACTAGCGCTGTAGACCAGGCTGGCCTCGATCTCACAGACATCCACCTGCCTCTGCCTTCTGAGCACTCAGATTAAAAGTGTGTGCCACCATTGTTCAGCACATTGCCTTCTTGAATATTTCCAATGAGTTGCTTGCTGACACCCTGTCCCTCAGATCCTTTGTGCAGAATGTCTTTATTTATTGTTACTGAAGATTCCTTACCACTGTCTCCCAGTGATTTGATGATATGATATGATTTTGTGTATTTTTATTGGTTGGCATTCATCGTGTTTCCTGGATTTGCAGGTGTATTAATTTAATTAATTTTAGAAACATTTTGAATGTGTGTTGGCTAGTTTTATGTCAATTTGACACAAGCTTAAGTCTGAGAAGAGGGATCCTTATTTAAGAAAATGCCTCCATAATAAGATCTCGCTGTAGGCAAGCCTGTATGGCATTTTTTTAAAATTAGTGATTGATGATGGATGGCCCACAGCATGGTAGGTAGTGCTGTCCCTGGGCTGATGGTCCTGAGTTCTATAAGCAGGCTATGTAGGCCATGGGGAGCAATGTAGCACCCCTCTATAGCCTCAGCATCCACTCTTGCCTCTGGGTTCCTGTCCTGACTTCCTTTCATGATGAACAGTTGCTTAGAAGCATAAACCAAATAAACTGTTTCCTTCCCAAGTTGCCTTGGTCGCATCCCAGCAATAATAACCCTAAGACAGTAAGTACTGTTTTAAATACTTTTCTGCCTCTACTTACCTAATTTGATAATGACTCCCATCATAGCTGTGGCAGGCTACTGGAAGTTGTCTCATGGTTCAATGATGCCCTGCCTATTTCTAATTTTCTTTTTTAATTGTTTTTTTCTTCCTGCATTCTATCAGACCATTCTTATTACTATATATTCATGTGTGACTTGTGTCAGCTGAAATATCTGATCTATCGCCACTTAATTCTATGAATATAGAGAATACAATTTTAATAACGCTTTTAATTTCTTAGTTTGCTAACCGGTTAGTGTGAAGTTGAATTTAATTGATTGGTCTCCTCTTAGTCATACAGACAGTGTAGAGGTTAGCCACTGTTGGTACTGGCTGTGGGAGGCTGGGAGAGTCTCTGGCTAAAAGGGTCATTAAGACTATTAGGTATCTGTAGTCTCTAGTCCTTATTGTAGGAGCTTTATATGGGTTGGCCCTCCAGATAGCACAGGTTACCAGGCCATTAATCAATTCTATTTCTCAGCTTTTCTGGATGGAAGAAGTGTTTGCTTTTTTTAAACAAACAAACAAACAAACAAACAAACATGTTTCCCATTGTAAAGACAACCCTTAACATTCTTGATTTCTCCAGAGATCTGTGGGCACAAGGACCTTTGTGCTATACTCTCAACATATGACATTATTTAATGACATTCACAGTGCACTGGCAAAGGAGATCCTACCTCAAACAAAATGGGAGGTGAGGACTGACACCTAAGCTTGTTCACTGACTTCTACATATATGCCTTCTCTCTCTCTCTCTCTCTCTCACACACACACACACACATGTGTACACACAGACACACAATCTGTATGCATATCATACAACCTATCACATAAGCACTTACATAGATATTTCAGGCATTTTACCTTAAAAACGTAGAGATACCATTGGGCATAGTGATAAATGCCTGTAATCCTAATACTTGGGAAACTGAGGCAGTAGTGAAATAGGTCCCGAGACTTAGCACCCCTGACACTATATAAGAGACACTGTTCTAATCTTAGAAGCCACATAGGTCCCAACACCTGCCAAGAATGGGAGCAAAGAACTAATCCATCAAAAACATGGGCTATAGTTCCAGGATCTGGGGAAGTCCTCAAATGTACGAGCCTTGCTTTTTGGCCTTTGTAGTTTTGCTTCTTGCTAACTGTTCCTGCTAACCAAAATGTGTCAACCAGGGTATGGTTTTTATTCTTGAAGGCAAAGAGCAATGAGACCTGGGGCTGCACGGTTTGGGCGTGCAGTCACTGGTCTGCAACGCAGACTGTTCGGCTTTCAGGGTGTCTGTGCTCTCTGAAGGAGTTGCAACAGTATGGTCAAGAGTGGGAGAGCATCTTGATGATGTAATGAGCTCAAGGCTACCTAAAGCCACATGGCAAGATACTGTTTCAGTCAACAGTAGCAACAAAATAACACACTAACAATCAGAAAAAACAACCCTGGAGATTTCACACAAAGCCATGGCTTCTTTTAAACATGCAAACAGCTTTTAAATGTATTTATTTATTGATTTATTTATTTAGTGTGTATGTGTGCACACATACCAGTTTGTGGAGCTCAGAATGCAGCTTTTCCTGGAGCCATTTTTCCTTCTTTCACCAGGTGGATTCCAGGGCCAATTTCAGGTTGTCACGCTAGGTGGCAAGGGCCTTTACCTGATGAGCCTGTAAGCATTTTTAATCTTTCTAAATGATATCATTCCCCCCTTTCTTTTTCTTCCTTCAAGCCCTCCCATGCATTCTGCCTTGCATGCTCTCAAATTTGCGTCCTTCTTTTCTAGTTGTTGTTACACACGCACATGCCCCTACAAACATATCTATAACCTGCTCAGTCCATAGAATGTTAACTGTATATATATACAGTTATATATATATATATATATATATATATATATGGTCTCAAGGTTGGCTGACTGTATTGGCTAGCCAATTGGGGAGCTTCCCTGGGTGGATTATTTCTCCCACTTTCAGCTATATATATTATATATATATAATATATATATATTTAATTATATATAATTTTAATATATATATAATTAAAGCCAGGCTGTCTTACCACACAGCCACTATTGCTGCTGGGAATGACTAGCTAGAGACTGTCGTCCTTTGTAAATGGGACAAAGTCCCCTTTTTATTCAGTCTTTCCACTGACTCCTGCAGGCAGCTTGGTCAGAACACCTTTTCTCCCCACCCCCAATACCTTTTCTAAGACCAGTTGCCTGGATGTATCTTTGACATGGATATCAGTTCACAGTGGTCATTAATGAAGCCCTTGGGGAGGACCTTGCAAAGAGAATGTTGGGAAGACAGAAGTGGGCAGTCGCATGGGCATGGAAATTCAGACGCAGACCTAGGGGAAGAGTTCTGCCTTGATCTTGCTGTGGAAGGCCAGAAGGCAAACTCTGTTCCACTTTGTTCTGACTGGCTGGGAGGGAACTGCTTAAACACTACCCACACTGGCAAAGTGGGCAGAGCAAAGGGGATGGCGAACTGAGAATTAGCAGACTGAGCATTAGCCTTCCTGGCTTTATGTCCTTCCAGCAGTACGGGAGCAGGTTGGGCAGGCCTGTGAACACTCTGGAGTGGGGCGAGATAAACCCGAGAGAGTGCTGTACACACACACACACACACACACACACACACACACACAGAGAGAGAGAGAGAGAGAGAGAGAGAGAGAGAGAGAGAGAGAGAGAGAGAGAGAGAGAGAGAGAGAATGTGAGGGAATGAGGCTCTTCCTGCTTCCACCTCCAAGATTCCGATGAAGAGATCATCTGAGATCATCAGTGGACACTCACTTTGTGATAAGGAAACTTGGCATCAGCAGAGGGAGGACATTCCCTGCAGGATTGCTCTGTCCTCCTGCCCAAAAGTACTGTAGATGCCACGGCATAAACTCTCTCTTTGAGGAGAAATCACCAAGATTTAAGACCATTTCTCTCCCCAAGAATCTATGAGGAGGGGAGCCCAACAGGTATCCATCCATTCATCCACCCATCCATCCATCTGTCTATCCATCTGTTTGTCTGTCCATTCATTCTTCCCTTACCCACAAACATTTATTGAGCTAAGCCACACATTCTTGAACGAGGCCCTGCATTTATTAGGCAGTATATTGCCGGTTTCATGGACGACTTGTTCCAGTTCCTGGAGAGAGATCTGACATTCTGTTGGGTTTGCTTCAAAGGATACATCTGGAGGACTTGAACTTGTGTCTTTGCAGGCTGAGCCCAGGGAGGAGTGGTTCCATGTCTGAAGCTCTAGAGGAGGCCCATAGCCATGTAACTTCCTGCCATCTCTAAGTTTTCCTTCTGCCTCTGTCTTCGGTGTGAGCTGGGGCTACTAAGTCAGGAGGAAGGAAATGAGCACTGGCTCTCTGGGGGTTCAGCAGGGAGTAAGAGGGCAATAAAGCAACCAAAACTCTAGAACACATAGCCACCACGACACCTTGGAGCTCAGTGTAAGTGGCAAATCTTCATTTGGGGACCCAGGCTCTGAAGAAATAGGCTAGGTGGGGGCACAAAGGAGTATGGTAGGCGTCGGGGGTGGGGTGGGAAGACACAGCTGGCATCGGTGGAGTGGGGTAGGGCACTGTCTGTCTGGGAGTTTGCTGCTAGGAGCTGAAGAGCTGGAGGAGAGGAAGGGAGGCAGATAAAAGAGAGAAGGAGGGAGGAAGAGAAAGAGGAATGGAAGAGAGGGAGAGGAAGATAGGACAGAAAGAGAGAGTAGACATGGAGAATAGATAGACAAATGATGGATGTGGATGGAGATTTATGGAGATTAAGGAGAAAGAATAGAGGTGAGAGGAGAGACTGAAGTGAGACAGGAGAGAGGGGAGAGAGAAAAGGGAGGAGAGAGATGAGAAAAGGAGAGACAGAAAGAGAGGGAGAGATGGGCCAGAGATAAGAGAGGGAGAGATGGGCCAGAGATAAGGGAGGGAGAGAAGAGAGAAGGAGGAGGGGGGAGAGAATAGGATAGAGATGGGGTGCAGGGAAAGAAAAGTCAAGGGCAGAGAGGAAGAGAGAAAAGAGAAAGCAAGAAGGAAGGTGAAAGATATAGGAAAAAGAAGTGTATGCCTGGGGAGCGGTGGGGAGACTACTGCCCGAGCTGCCTGGGGTTTGAAATTCTAGAGGCCCTGTGTGGTGAAATGGCCTCAGGGTCTCAAGCAGCGGAGGGCAAGGTGGTGCCAGGTCATAATAACAGCTCCTCAGTGACTCTGACCCACTCTGGCCGCTCAGCTCTGAGGAACGCTGAATTCACACAGGCACAAAATTCAGACCTCGAAGCCTAATAGCTACTGTTGTGTTTGCACAGTGCCCACAAGCAGCACGGGCAATTAAGAAAGTCGTCCGTTGCGATCACGGGCTGCCATTTATGGTTGGAGCCTGGAGGCTGTCCAGGCCAATCAGCCTCGCAGAGGAGACACAAATGATCAGGGGAGGAGTGTTGTTTCCTGGGAGGGGACCCCTGCCATTAGCTGGCAGATCCTAAAGGAGGGACACAAAGGCTGCTTTGGGCTCATGGAAGGGGAGGAGATGATGGGGGCAGGCCAGGCACCCTGAGCATACGGGTGGACTGATGCCTGGTGGACTCAGGCATTCCTTGTTACTGGCAGAATGCATATCCACACCTGATGTGCCCCTTTGTTGCCCCAGCCTGAACATGGACGGTATCCACATTGGGGCAAAGCATGCATGAAGTACATAGAAACTCTACTTTCATGACCAGTTCAGCTAACATGTATGCATGTTCCCTGCGCTCACAGAGGCATTTGTACTGAATTTACAGGTCATAGATATTTGTCTGTGCAAAGCCATGCTCACACATTGCATGTACTCAAACATACCAAGGCTAGTATAGACACCCATAGAAGTCTGAACAAACTCAGGCTAGTCATACATGGACATGTGGTGTGACGTGTGCATGTGTGTGTGTGTGCATGTGCACATGTGTATGCCCGAGCATGGAGGTCAGAGAACAACCTTGGGCATTGTTCCTCACACAGTCACCAACCACCTTTTCTTGAGGCTGGATCTCTCATTGGCCTGGAACTCACATACTAGTTTAGGCTGGCTGGCTAGCCAGTGAGTTCTAGGAATCCTCCTGCCTCCACCTCTCCTGTCTGGGGTTTGCAAATACGAGTCACCACACCTGGCTTTTTTTTGTATATGGAGGTTCTGGGGATCAAACACAGTGAAACACAAGGCAAGAACTTCACCGACTGTGTTATCTTCCCTGGCTCCTACTGCCCTTCCGTTCCTACCCACAGACATAGCTTAAACTTTCAACATCGGGTCTAAAAGCAAAAGACATTAAAGACCTTGAACTATGTACCCTCTGGACCTCTACCTTCTGTTACCGATCACAGACTCTTTCTTGAGATTGGGGATGAGGCCTGAGGAATCCATCCAGCAGAAGACAGAAAGCCTGGGAGAACTGGTCTTTGTTCCATACTGAGCCCTGCCAAAGTCATTTGTGTGGTTGAGAAATAATTGATGGTAAGGCGGCATTCCAGGCCCGTGCCTCTGGCTGCTTGACCTTCTCCGCTATCCCTGGCAGATGAGTTCTAGGCTTCTCAGGAGGGGGTTTTCAGTCTTCTACAGCCCTATGAAAGCCCCCATCTGCACCTCCACCTCCTCGGCGTAGCCTGTGGAGGGGACCAGCTCTGGTAGTGCCGTTTGGACTGTGAATTGATGATCTTGATTTTCTCATTTAAAAATTGAACTTAGAACTGTTTTTTTCATCCTTTTCTGAGGTTTGGAGTTTTTCCTGTCTCTCTGTCTTCCTCACCCCTATTTCCCCTGAACTGTTATTTGGGAAAGAAAATTGGACGCTGAGTCCATTTTGAGAACGTCTCTCAGAATAATTGTGCCGTGACACACACGGAGCGCAAAGGAAAAACAGGAAGCCCGGCTGCGAGGGCTCGTTTGAAGCTGGCAGGCTGAAGCATGGCCATTGGCCAGAGAGCCTCGGTGATGGCAGCCTTTCCCCACCACACTGCTTCCCACTGGGCCTGGTTCTGAGGGGTGCTGCCATTGGTCTGCTCTGTCTCCTGTGGTGGGGCTGGTGACCTTCCTCTTCAGACCCCAAACCCAAGTTCAGGGTGCTGGGTTGACTCCACGTGGCTATTGCTGGAAGCCAGCCTCTGGCTCCTCCCTGGTTCTGGCCGTGAGGCAGTCCTCCATGGGAAGCCCGCTTAACCACATTTGTTTGGGAGACTTTTTTGGGCAGTTCAGATTTGGGTCAGAAAGTGGCTCTAAGGATTAATCGATTTTAGTGTTTTTATGGAGCTCTTAGTGCCCTCCCTTCTCCCAATCTTTCCCATTTCCCTTAATTTTAAATTAAATGTGCTGAAAGAACGGACTTACGGTCAGAGCGCCCTGTGAGCGGACAGGATGTCACGGGAGGATGCTGACACTGGCTATTCTGATATTGCCCGTAGGCAGGCCCTAAGTGGTGGAAAGTGGTAAAGACTGCCTGGGTGCATGACTTTACCCTGCAAGGAAGGGGCTAGTCCTGATGGCGTCCCCAGGAGCCATGCTGGTGCTTAGAGGCAAAGAGAACTATTTTCCTATTTGAAGGGCTGCCCCCAGGCAGGAGGAACCAGAGGGGCCTGGGATGGGGCGTGCCACTTTCATTTTTTCTGATAGGTAAATACCCACAATCTTACCAACTACAATCTTACCAACTACGGCAATAATCAAGCATTTAGCTTCTGATTCTCACTGAGGGTTGGCAACCTGGCTGGGGTTCAGCTGGTGGTTCTATAGTCCTGGCCTGGGGTTCCTTCGTTTGTCTGCAGTTGGTTGCCCGGGTGACTGGGTTTAGCTGCTCTCAGGTGGCAAAAGCTGGATGGAACCAGTTCTCCTTGTTTGTGCATCTTCTTAAGACAGGGTGTGTGTGTGTGTGTGTGTGTGTGTGTGTGTGTGTGTATGTTTGTGTGTGTGTGTGTGTGTGTATGTTTGTGTGTGTGTGTGTGTGTGGTGGGGTTGAGCTGAGTGGGGGTGGGGGTTGAGAAGTGGGGGTGGGAATGAGAAGTTCTGTGGAGTCTAGGTTCGATAATGATATGACATCATATTTAGTCTAAGCAAGCTGTAACATAAGACCAGAATGTCTAGACTCTGCATAAAGGGCACGGATAGTGGAGAAGTGGGCAGAAAGAGAGGAGAAGGGTGGCC
Organism: Dicrostonyx torquatus; assembly: GCA_028555095.1. Lineage (NCBI taxonomy): Eukaryota > Metazoa > Chordata > Mammalia > Rodentia > Cricetidae > Dicrostonyx > Dicrostonyx torquatus. The sequence goes on along the minus strand of JAQHUG010000154.1, from coordinate 1,378,345 downwards.
CCCTTTACAGTCTGGTGCCAGGGGTAGAGTGTTGAGCTGCTGATGTCGAGAACGCTTTGGAAGGAGTGGCACTGTTTAGCACAGGTGCAGATGGACTTGCCAGTCTCTGATCTGCCCCAGACAAAGAGCAGCTTGAGTGAATGAGACTGCTGGCCTCTCAAAGCTTTTCTAGTCCCCAGTGTTTGTTTCTTGGGATTTTTTCTCGACAATCCACAGTTAAAAATTTTCATAATCACAGACTCCAGAGAACTGGAGGAGTTTCCTCAGTTCTCCAGGGCACCGGTGTTGACAGTGCACCTCCATCAGGCCCGGACAAGGCTTCTCTTGGTTCCTCTTCATCCATCATCACTCCCGCTGGGCGGGGCCTTGCCTACTTCTACCCATCCCAGCTGCTTGCCTGAGTTCTGTGTTTGGTTAGGTGTAGAGATCAGAAGAGAAAGGATAACGTGTGCCCCTAAGGGCACAGTTTGCAGAACTTTGAATTATGATATGGTCTCTGAAGAAGACGGCACTGGAGAAGAAACACCCAGCACGTGCTCAGGTTTCAAAGCAATGCGCGCATAGGCAGAGTGGAAAAATGACAGAGGCCAGCAACCCAACAAGCCCAAGTGGGTTCTCTGGGATGGACACATAAACTTGAGCGGTGGAGCTGGAGCCAGGCAGGAAGTGGTCTTGGCCCGCATGAGGTGCATACGCTGTCTGGCAAATCACCCCTTTTCAGGCTAGTCTTCCCAATTCTCCTCAGCATCCAGTTCTTCCTGACCCCGGGAACAATGCTGTTCTGTGTTGAGACTTTTGTGACGACCTGAGAGAGGAAGGAAGAGAAAGTTGGTCAGGGTGGCGGTGTGAATCACTCTCGTCACATGGCCCTCCTGGGGCTGCACAGGGACTCAGGAAACCGTGGCCTGAGCTGAGCCTGTGCCTGGAAGCTGGCCATCCAGCTGCAGGGTGCTGCAGGATGCCCTGCTCTGAACCATGCAGCTGGAAAGGGCAGGACATGGGAGCATGAGGGAAGGGTCTGTTACCAGGAGGGAGGGTGACGACACTCAAGGTGCAGGGGACAGCTTCTGGTCCTAGGTTGGCATGGCGCTGGTATTTCATGCCTCTGGAAGTGACAGGGTCCCAGGCCTGAGACGCACGGCCACTGCTCATCCCTCAGCTCAGGCAGTACGCATCTCCCTCAGCCTGGGGTCTTTCTTTAAGGACTGAAAAATGTCTCCAAGTTTAGCTATGTCATCTTATTCTAGTGCAGAGAAGGTGAAATGAGTCAGGGAGAATATTTCTAAGTATTGGCTTCAGAGTGAGAAACTAGAGGTGCAAAGGCTAGCATGTTGCAAAGAGGCAGGAACTGAGGCAGGGGGATTGTTGGTGCTGGGCACTGAGGGAAATCTGTGTTGCCTGAAGACCGAAGGGATTGCCGAGGATGAGAGAGGGTGGAGGTAGGGGATGGAAGGAACCCTGGCTCTGCAGAGCATCTTAGTGTGACTAAATGGCCTGCTGTGCCTTCTCTCAGCTGACCTGCAGAGGGCAGTGTGGTACTGTGTATGAAGACGCTGCCTCCTTCACCTTTCTTTCCACTCCACTGCTTGCCTCCTAATCTTTTAAAACCAAAGCTGCTTAGACACAACCTTGCCTGTCTGAATGCCATGGATTAGAGTGGCACTCTGGGCCCCTTTGCTGATAGAATGCCCCCCACCCCCCGCCTACACAGAGAGCTCAACTCTCATCTCTGATCTTTAGGCCCAGCAGCTGACTCAGAGCCTTAGGAGGGTGGGCGAGTGTCAGTGGTTTTCAAGATATATTCTCCTCTGCTTCTTGAAGCTGGTTTTGAGAATGGTTGGATTGTTCCAGCTTACAAAGGGGCATTAGAACCCCCTCCAAGTGACAGGCACTGCACTGACTGGCAGTCCTTTCTTCCAATTCTCAGGCCAGTGATCATTCCACCTCTACAGTGGCCTTGAGATCTAGCCAACACTACCTGCATTTTCCAAAGCCTCCTATTAAGTTATGGTTGGCTTTTCCCAGAGGAATGAAGTGGGGGACCCCACTCTACTGCATCCCTATGGGGTTCCTGGACTACCTTCACAATCCTGGCAGGTCATATCGCTCCAGAAAGTGCATCCTTCACCAGGAAAGTGAGAGTGTTGGGGTCTGAAAATGGCTTGGAATGGCAACCTTTTCCATTTCCATGTTTGGACTCTGTTTCTCTCCAATTACAGGGTAGCTGGTTGGAGAATAAGGCCTTGCAGGGTGAGGGAGTGCTTGCTCTGTGGTTCTAACCAGGAGTGTAAGCTACTGTCTGCATTGCGTTTGCTTGTCTCTAGGTATTAGACACAGATTCCCCCCACCTAAGCTCAGGGCAACTAGCTCAAACCATGTGTTAAATGATACAGACGGCAGTGGGGGAGCAGATGCTGATGACGGCACCCGTGTGCATGCTCCACAGGACTTCAAAACCACACCGTCATCTGTCAGATGCTGGGGGCATGACATGTCTCCCAGGGGTCCTGTTCTTTTATCTAGGTCTCTCCAGCAGCCAATCACACACAGCTCCTCAGTTTGGAGGCAATACAAGCCCCAGCTCTGTCTTCTAAGCCTTAAGAAAGTCCCTCTTTTCTAAGAAGAAGTGGTCACAGGATCAAGCCTATGAGATAGGCCTGTAGTGTCTGGGATGGAAGGGGAGGAACAAGCAAGCAAGACAGAGAGAACCTGACAGCTAGGGTCCCCTGGAACACATCTAGCCACCGTTTCTCTTATGGACTATGTACACAGGATACACAAGGCACATCTCCATCTTATAGCTGGAGAAACTGAGGTGTGAAAAACTGAGTCTAAGGTCAGCTCAGGAGAGATAGAGCCGGGATTGCGCAATCCCTCTTCTTCGCCATTCTCAGGTGATTTCTCTCTGGGGTGGATATTGTCTCGTCTCTGTGCAGAATCAAGAGGCTGTCTTCTTAGGAGTGGAGATGAGCTTCTGGAGAAGTCGAGGCAGAAGTTTTGCTCTCTAGACTTTCCCAGAAAGCAGGGGCCGTATGTCCTGCTGCTTCTCATCTGTCTCTCCCAGCATCCTCCAGGCAGGAAACTGGCTGTGCCTGCACAATTGTATTGTCACTTGTTCTGCCAGACGCCCTGCAGCGCTGGTGGTGTCTCCGGAAGTTGAGAGAGCTGACACCTGGCAGAGGCCAGGGACTTGTTCAAGACCCCACAGCTGTTTTGTGACTAGCCTGGGATAAGAGCCCAGGTCTCTTGCCTTCTGGTTATGGTGTCCTATTCACCATGACAAGGCCCTGGGAACAGACCAGCCTTGGCTTGAACAGTGGGAGACTTCCCAGCTAGAGAGGTCTCAGCTTTCTGGAACTTGGAGCTCCGCAGAGCTCTGCGCAAATCAGTGTGCAGGAACCCAGCTCCACCCTTTGCCAGGAACAGCCAGGGGCATCCACACCCATGATTTCAGTCCCAGTGCAGGTTTGGATGAGAGGGCTTATAGGATTTTTCATGCACTTAAGGCCAGTGTCGGAGACAGGGGCTTTCCCACTGAAACCACAGCATGGCCCGGGTCAAGGCTAAGAGTGCAGCTGGAGAGCAAACCACTGTACTGTGAGGCCCAGCTGCCCAGCAAGCCATGCTGCATCCTGCTGTCCCTAGGGCCAGCTGGAGACAGGGGGAGTTCAGGGCAGGGAACCTTGGGGAGGGCTTAGTGACATTTGCATGGGGTTTCATGTTTTGTGATTTCTGTGAAACTATTCTACTCTGTCTGATGGCAGGAAGGAGGCCTTAGACACAGTAGCTTTGGAGAGTCTCTTCTTTACTTAAGTTATTCTTTCTTCTCTTATAGTTTTTTCTGTTTTAAAACATGCTACATGCCCATAATGAGAAATTTCTAACAAATTACATTGACAAGAAGGCACCTTCTTAGGTCGCTTCGCTCTTCCTTCTTGCTTTGTCTGTACTTTCTTTGTTTCTGTTTGTTTTTTCTTTTTCTTTCTTTTTTGAATGTAATATTGTGTGTGTGAGACTTATGATGTGTGTGTGTGTGTGTGTGTGTGTGTGTGATGTCATGAGTGTAGAGGGCAGAATACAACTTCGTGGAATCAACTCTCTCTTTGCACCTTTGCATGGGTTCTGGGACCAGGCTTGCTCAGCAAGTGCATTTCCCTGATGAGCAATCTTGCCAGCGCTTGTTTCTGTTTTGTCAACCCCACTGGCCAACTCTACAGCTGTAAATCAGACCTTGTATCAGAGGCCACATCTTCTAGCAGAGATGTCTAACCTTCTGACCTTGTGATATACTGTTGCCATCTAAAAATGTAGTTGAGCAATATTCATAGCTGTCCTGTGTGGATATAGCCTTAGGGCTGCAGGTTGACCAGGCCTGGAGAGCTCAAGGTTATTAACAGATCTCAGATAGAATCTCAGTCCGCTAGTTCCAATAAATGGTGTTAACTTAGGTAAACCACCCAATCATTCTAAATCTCTATTTATTAGTCTATAAAATGGAAATATTTATATTTAACTTCTTAAGTGTTATTGAGACCTGATGAGGACCTTTAAGTTCTTAGGAGAGTAGAGGGTCTCAGAAACTTCTGGAAGGATGTCATTTGGTAAGCAAAGATAATCCGCGGTGTGTTAAGTCGACGAAAACTCTGAGTTTGACTTCAATCACAGGGTGACTGTGTTTCTCCACAGTGATGCATACCATTGTGGTTTGGAAGATCTGGTGTTGGCACACAGTGCTCGGTGCCAGTCTTGACGTGTGAGCTGGGTGCACAGCGATGGCAGTAGTGAAGTGAGTGGGCAGGATAATGGAGGAATCTGAGAAGGTTCCTAGTATTAAGGATGCCAAGGTAATTCAGAGGGCAGTAGGCTGGTCTGTGATGTGGGCTGATCTGAGAAGGGAACGGAGGTGGTGGCGTTGGCATTGTCGGATTAGAGGTAAGGTTTTATGGCCGTTTCAAACTAGCTCAAGTGGGTAAAGGAGCTGAGAAGATGAGGGCTCGGAGACACCATCAACACGGTCTTCTGATTCAGCTACAAGAGGCCCCGCTAAAGGCAGATAACCCAACAGAGTAGGGGAGCACATAGGATGACAGGAGCCTACCAGCTGTTTAGAAACGAGAGCTCATCCACCTCAGAGAGCTTCTCAGAGTCGCTTATTTGTTTAATTTTCTTCGCCACTTTGATGTTTCAGACAGCAGCCCTCAGACCAGCATGCTAGACTCCACTCGGCATCCACAAACACTTAGTACCAGATGATCTACGTCTCATGCCTATCCCCTGCTCTGCTCCCAGACAGCCCTGCTGTCCAGGCAGATGGGATACCGGAAACCCTGGATGAAAGCACATAGGATTTTCACTGTGGCTGCGGCAAGGGTGGGAAGCCTCCTTTGGCCAAATACAGGCACCAATGTTCCTGCTTCAGCAACATCTGGGGACCATGACCTCCTTGTAGCATCCGGGTGGAAAGCTGTTAGGGAAAAGAAGTCAAATAACTGGTGTCTTACGCTAGCACTTAGTGTCACTGAGTGTTTTTCTAAGTTACTCACCCCAAGCTGTACAGACCTGGGACAGAACTTTTCAGGGAGAAACAGACCGAGGATACTCACGTTTGCTTTGTCTGCTCATTGCTTCTCAGAAATCCTGTAAGTGTTGGAGTTTGATCCCCTATATATAGAATCCTTGATCTGTGCCCAGAATTTGCAAAGGACCCTTCTTCCTATTGTTAGCTTACTGTCAACCTTGTTATCTGGCACAGTAGGAGGGAAGGCTAGCATCCCTGTGGTCCCCTGAGTAGCATCTAGCAATGATTACATGGAGGGTATGGGTTTGGAATTAGAGGACAGGGAATCAAGTTCTGGCTTTGCCTTAGGGGCCCAAGCTTCAGTTCATTCAACCTTGGGGTGGGAAAAATAATAACATCGACCCAAGCAATGTTGTGAGAATATGAAGAAGGCATGTGTATGGAGTACAAAAGAAAGAAAAGTTTAGAGAAGCTTCTAACATAGCTTCGTTTTCCCGTGTGGGCTTGGTAGGCCATTGTTCTTGGGGTTGGGGGCTCTGGTGTTTAACAGAGATGTTTGCCAGTGAGGAAGGTTGAGTCCCACATTGGGATAGCGAGAAGTCAACCCAGCCTCATCCTCACGAGCATCGTCTGCAGCCTCTGCTAACACAACACTGTGGATGTCAACCCCTTAGTGCGTTGCTCCCTTCATTTGGGGCACTGGGACTTAACAATGGACTTTACAGGTCTACCCAGTGACACAGGTCCTTGCATCACTTTGGATAGAATGGAGAGTTCTTGGTGCAAAGGCCCAGGAAACTGATTCAAAGTTGGCTTCCAAAGCCTCCTTTCTTTCCCCAGGGAAAGTGTTGGTCTTTCCTCATCGCTTTCCAGTTCTGGTCCAGTGGATCCGTGATTGACCTCCATCTCTTTCTCGCTGCTTCCTCTATTCAAAACGGATAAGGACGAACTCTGATTTTAACTTATAAATGCAATAAAAGTGATGGAAGTCTCGTGATACCTTATCGAAGCAAATAAAACCAGTTATTGAACAAGCTTGGATATAACTAATTAAAATCAGTACCTATGGCTTGGTGAGAGTGTAATTTGGTCTGACTAAGGGAAGGGATTTAGCATTCTCAGAAGTCCTTTGGAACCCACAGAAGATTGATTCTGATTCCCACAGAAACCAAAATCAATGGGAGCTCAAGCCCCTGATATAAGATGCTACCACGTTTGTGTGTAGCCTACTTATCTTCTCCTACATAGCTTAAATCATCTCTATCCTACTCCTAAACCTGATGCAATGTGAGGGTTCTATTCATGGTTGGTACACTGTCTTGCCTAAGCACTAGTGACAAGTAAATAAGATGCATCCATTATAGGCATCACTGAGATTCCAACATGTAATTGGTTGAATCCACAGGTGTGAGCTCATGGATGTGGGTGGTGGATATATGTCAAAACTAACAAATTATGTGTGGTAATTTCATATCTAGGAATATGACCTAAAGAAATGTTCAAACGAACATGCGTAGTTGTGAATGTACAGCAGGGCTCAGAGTACTCTTGGTAACACTACAAGTTGGAAACATGGCGATATTTCATAATGACATTTTTCTGAACAGCTGATAAACTATACACATGATGATATAATGTATAACCATTTAGAATAATTGCCTAGATTAGTTGATATTGGTCCAATTAAGAATGAAAAAAATTCCAAAATATATTTTGAAAAATTCCATTTTTCTGACATCGGAAGTTAGTGAACAACTTATGAAGGGGGAATCTTCGAAAAGCCTTCCATCTAATTTCACTTTTATGTTTTACTATAGTAAGCAAAAATAGCTTCTCTTCTAATTTTATACACTTACCTTACAAGTCAGGTGTGTGTGTGTGTGTGTGTGTGTGTGTGTGTGTGTGTGCGCGCGTGCGGAGATCAGAGGATAACTTGCCTTGGGGATTAAAGGCAAGTCATCGGGTTAAGGAGCCCCTTACCTGCTGAGCCCCCTTCCTGGCTCATATGGATCTTATGCAGAATCAAGACCATTTTGAAAGTTAGGTGTTAAAAGTATTTAGACAGTTTGGTGTGCTGGCTCGTCTTTGAAATCTCAGCATTCTGAGAAACTGAGGTAAGAGTACTGATTGCACAAGTTTTTTCTGGGCTATAGTGAGTTCTAGGCCAACGTAGGCTACAGAGTAAGAGTATGTCTGGAGATGCTAAAGAAGACAAAATAAGATAACATAGCACCCATATGACATTCCCATCCCATCTCATCGTCTCTTTCTCTTTAAACTGAGCTTTCCCCTAGGAATCTTTTTTTATAAGAACAAAACACAATGATTTAAAGAAACATAGTGCCAGTCATATTATTTTCTCCTATTTTTATTGATAGTGTTTCTACTCATTTTGGGGTTGAAAGGAAGCATAAGAGGGATGCTTAGCCGTGTTTTCAGTTTGTGTGGCTGTCCTCTCCAGCTGCAGTGTTGGAGAGGAAGTGAACACCCCATCAGGGAGGCAGCCGTATGCGTCCCATTTGTCTGGCTGGAAGAAATCTCTCTTGGAAACCGCCTCAGGGACAGGAGCTCTCTTTCTGTTCTCTGGCTCCTTCCCAGCCTATCTGCATCTCCCTGGCTCCCTCTGAGCTCAATCCCTGGAGGGCCTTGGGAGTTGAGTTTGGGGGCACCTGTAGCTCTCTCTCCCAAAGGGGGTTTAACTTGTCCCTGAGAAATGAGTCAGCACACAGCCTGGAGCACTGAGAAGCTTCTGTTCTGAGATCCAGAATCTTCTGGCCAGCCCAGAAAGACTTGTTCTGGCGGGTGAAGGCACACGGCCAAGGATGGGGCATTTGGTTGCGGCTTACTTAGGCATGTTTAGCAGAGTTATGTTTTGAAAGCAGGGCAATACACCGGTATGGAGCTTCCAGGCTGGAAGGTGGATGGAGTGTGTCCTCCAGCTCCCCTAGCCCCACAGCATCATGGGGAGCCACTCTCAGGACACTCATTTCAACTCTAGGCTTTGCTTAGGGCTTGGCTAGGAACTGAGGCCAGGAGTGGGGTGGGGCAGTAGGCTGAGAAGTTAGGGTAAAGAGTTTGAAGGTTCAGGGCAGGTGAACAGGCAAAATAAAGAAGCAGAAGGTGAGGTGAGAAGGACCAGACTGAGTCTCAGTCCTCCGGAATGCCAAAAAAAGATTGATGAGGCCCCAGGGAAAGGCTGTCACTACTGGGCAGAGAAAGCGTCTTGTCTACCTTGGGATTCTTGTGTTGAAGAGAACAGAAAGACACCAGGAAGAAACCCTTGTCTCTAAAAGTCATGAGATTTGTGATTACTATCTGGTAGAATTTTCAGTCTCATAATTTTGAAAAGCAAAGACATGGAAGGGTGGATTAGTTGCAGAGACAGAAGAATTAAGAAAAAGAAAGGACTGGAGACATGAGCATTGACTTCCGCTATCCTCTTCTCTACTGTGCTAAAACTCACCAACACGTGAGCCCACGAGGGAGCTCTCAGAGCCAGACTCTGTCACGGCCTCTGACTTCTTTGTGACTGTCAGCTGCTCCTAGAGGGCTTTGAGTCTCACCGGTGTTGACAAGAAGAATCAAGAGTTGTATAATACCCTGCTGGGGAGGTCGCTCTGAATACAGGTCTAATGTGAGGCAGGTGCTGACACTGACGGCCCAGGCTGGGAGTGGGACTGGCATCCTGAGCAGACAGCTTCTCAGACTTGCACTTAGCTTTTCTTCTTTTAAGAGTGAGGTTGTCCATCCTTACTGGTGTTTCTATGAGCTACCCCTCGTTCCATTTTATTCCTTTTCTGAGCAAGAAACGACTAAGAATGACCTTTTCTATGGTTTGCAATCAAGAACCATGATTAATATATTTCTAAAGATCCTAATATTTTCCCTACACAAAGCTGGATTTGCAACCAAAAATATGTTTAATCTTTCTCTTTCCCTTCCTTCTAGAGATGTTGCCACTGGAGGCTCCAATTCTTTTCTGTTCTCCCACGAATAAGCAGGCTTCATAAGAGCTCTGCATTATGAGCAATGTCCTTCTCATATAGTTTGAAAATAAAGTGTCTTCTCCCAAAGGTCCGTGTGTCAAGAGGCTTGGTCCCTGAAGCAGTGTTCGGAGGTGGGGCTTTGGGAATGGATACTGAGGGTTGTGGCTTTGTGAATAGACTCACTCACGGATGGGTTTATTATTTGCTGGCATTGTTGGGAGGTGCCAGTGCATCAGGTGTTGTGGTTGGTTGGAGGAAGTAGGTAACAGGGCTGTGTCTTTGAAGGGTCTATCTTATCTCTTTTCTCTACCTCCCTTCAGAGCCACCATGATGTGAGCAATTTGTTCCTCCCCACCCGGCTAACCATAATGCTCTGCTTCGCCACAGCTCAGAAACAAAGAAGTCAGAGGACCCTGGATTGAAACTGAACTGAAATAAATCATTTATTTATACATCTGTTTGTTTGTTTCTTCTTCTTTCTTTTTGATTGGTTCTCTCAGGTATTCTGTCATAGAAACAGAATCATGAATGGACTCTGGGAGTTTTCTTGTGGTGAATGCTGTCTTTATGTGGTAGGAATGGGCTCACTCTAGTTTGTCACCACCTCTGATGTCTTTCCAGATAGGAATAAACATAGAAGTTGGCCATGTCTGGGTCAGGAATCCAGATATTTCTCCAAAGGTGTAGATTCAGCTTTCCTTCATAGCTTTCCCTCCTCACATGGCGCATGTCATAAAGGTACGGCACCTTCAGCTTCTCAGACCTCTGTTGAGTCTGCTCTATCATCAGGTCTAGGACATGGAAGAGCTGTTGCCTGTGAGCTTTCCAAGCCTCAGTTATCTCACCCATGTAGAAGGACATATGTTCAAGCTCTGCCCTTTGTCTAGCAAGACTTGGACATAGCACCCGCTAAGCTAGAGGGCTGCAGAAAGTCATACTTGAAAAAAAGAAATGGATACAGCTTCTCAGTGTGCGCCCTGGCTCCAGGGAGGGGATGGCATGCCTCACTGATGCCACTGATCATAGTGTGGCTCCTACTCACTTCACCTTCTGTCGTCCTTCAGTCCAGTCCTACTATGTTCATGAAACTCACTCTCCACTCAGCTGTGTCCTTTGCCATCTTTCACACTGTGGCCCCGACACCTAGAACAAGTCTTGACAATTTTTATTTTTGAAAGCATTTTTTCTTTCCTGTGTGTGTGTGCATGTGTGTGTGATGTATGTGTGTGATGCATGTGTGTGTATCCATATATGACCATGATCATGCATATGTATGTAATATATGTGTGCACGTGCATGTGTGTGATGCATGTGTGTATGTGTGATACATGTGTGTATGTGTGATGCATGTGTGTATGTGTGATGCATGTGTGACCATGATCATGCATATGCGTGTGATGCATGTGCGGTGTATGTGTATATGTATGCATGTGTGACCATGGTCATGCATATGTGTGTGATGTGTGTGTGCATGTGTTAAGCATGTGTGTATGTATGCATGTGTGACCATGGTCATGCATATGTGTGTGATGTATGTGTGTGCATGTGTGATGCATGTGTGTATGCATGCATGTGTGACCATGGTCATGCATATGTGTGTGATGTATGTGTGTGTGCATGTGTGACCATGGTCATGCATATGTGTGTGATGTATGTGTGTGTGTGTGATGCATAGGTGTGTAGGTAGGCATGTGAGACCGTGATCATGCATATGAAGGTCAAAGGACAGCTTTTAGGAATCAGTTCTCACCTCCTGCCTTGTGAGAGGCAGGGTCTCATTTCTGCCTTTGCACCGTGCACCTTGGATTAGCTGCCTCATAAACGTGCAGGCAGTTCTCCTGTGTCTGCACCCCATCTTGCCACAGGGAGCCAGGAATACAGATGCACGCTACCATATCTGGATTTTAACTTGGGTTCCAGGGATCTGAACTCAGGCCATCAAGATTGCTCGGCAGGGTCTTACCCACTGAGTCCTCTTCCCAGAACCTTTTCCTTCTTTTGCCCCTGAAGTTTCCAATGCACTTGGCCTAGGAGAAGAGGTGCACAGATGACAACGTGGAGAATGTATAAAAGCAGAATGAGAAAGACCTCAGTTAACAGCCCAGATCTGCTTCTATAATGTGGGCAAAATGACTGGATGGTGACAGCTTTTTTCACTGAAGGACCATAGTGACTTCATCATCAGATGACAGGCTTGACGGGGATGGTTGAGTCACACGTCTAGGAGTGGGGAGGTGGAGTTCACCCTGGGTGTGCCTGACTCGGGGGAATGGCATTCTCATGAAATTCTCTGCTCAGTCTCTCTTTAGCTTGTTTATGGCAGTCGGGTCTGAAGACGCACCCTCAGTGTTCTGGGAGCACGTCCATACGTATGAGCCTCATATCTGAGCCTATTCCACGTGCCCTCCCATACAGAGCTGCTGAATTCCAGCTTTATTCCACCTCGAGTCTATCAGGGGACGCCAGACTCAGGTCTTTGTAAAATGACCATGCAACCAGAATCCGGGACACTCGGAAATCTTTCTCAACTAATCCTTGCCTCTGTTTTTTTTTTTTCTTTTATTTTTCTTTCTTTAATTTTTTTTAAAATTTATTTTATTTTATTTTTATTTTTTCCATTCAAAAATTTGCTGTTTTTTTTAAAGATTTAAAAACGTTTGTTTTATGAATGTGGATCTTTTGCCTGTTAGTATGTCTATGCACCACCTGTTGCAGTGCCTGAGGAGGCTGGAAGAGGGGTTAGATCCTGTGGAACTGGAGTTACAGTAATGACCGACCTACCACGTGGGGCCAGGGAACTGAACCTGGGTCTTCTGTATGAACAGCAAGTGCTCTTAACGACTGAGCCATTTCTCTAGTCCCCACCCTGCAATCATCTGGGTCCCCACCATCCCCTTTTCTTTCTTTCATCTGGGTCAGCTCCAGATAACCTGTTTAAAGAATTCAGCTTGATTTCTAGAGCAGAGAGTGGAAGCAGAGCTGAGGTGGAGGGTCAGGGAAAAGAGGCACTTGTCTCGAGAGAAGCAACAGCGTACAGTGCTGGGCAGCTTGCCAGCTGGGCCAGTATCTAAGGCTGGGATATGCGCAGCCCTGTCTCCCCCGGATCCCCACAGCAGGAACAAAGCGACCTGACCATGTCTCTCAAGCCCTCCATGCGAGGGCTTTCTTTCCATCAAGTTTGAAATACGAGAGCCTCTGCGGAGGCCAAGGCCTTCGTGCTTAGCTCTGCATTGTTGAGACGCTGTTTCCAATCTTTGCCGCAGGTGGATGGGCTCCTGGATTGACAGCCTTGGAAACCGAGCTTCTCTGTTTGTCCCACAAGCAGGTACCACCTGTGAGGTTGCAAGCGGCGGCAGAACATGATGTTCCAGGCCAATTCTTTGTTTTCCATGAGTGGAGGTGGGCAGGGGAAGGTGAAGAAACAGTTGGACAACCCAGAGAACTATAACCCAAAGTGAGCAATGGGCACGGCAAATGAGCCCCCCAGACCGATGTTCCCTTAAGGAGGCTTTTCTGAGGTTAAGTGGATCAAAGGCGATATTGGAATGGTTTCAGTTCTAACTCGTCCATCACTCTGAGGCTATCGTCCAAGGATGGAGTTGATGAAAGTGGAGAACTTGTTTACACCCCATTCGGTTCTTAGGGAACAAAGCAGGAGAGTCGTAGATGAGCCCAACCATTATTCTTCTTTCTAGCCACACATCAGGGAATCTGGTGTGCGAAGCTGGTGCTACAGTTTCGAGTGCATTATTTCATCCTTAAAGTAAGAACAAAAACAGTAACAGTAAAGGTGCCTGTGGTTTATCCAGTGTCCAGTCCTAGAAGTTCTCACATGGAGACTCGTTAATACTCAGATAGTCTTGGGAGGGAGTACTGCCATCTTCTCTTATAAATGAAGGGTCAAGACACTGAATCAGGAGATGTCACCACTTTTCTAAGTTTTCCTTGAGCGTGACAGGGCTGGGATTTAAGTCCTCTACCCTTGGGCAGGCTCTTGCTGTTATTCTTCTTCTATCCTCGGTTTCACCCACAGATCCTGGATACGTCAAGGCCAGGGGACGGTCACCCACTGCTCACTCAGACCATGGCTTCTTCATAGCACTTTCTTAGTTGGGCCCCACTGTCCTGGTCTACTCCATTGCTGACAGAGGGAACAGAATTTGTTCCCTAAATCTAGGTGAGGGAGACTGGTAAGAGGGATGAAGGCAGAGTAGGAAGCTATCTGTGCCAGTTGAGAGCCTTGTTTCTCGAGGAAAGGTGATATTGACTTTATTTTTCCCATGGTCTCATAGATGGTGAAATCCTGGTCCAAAAAAATTTCTGTAGAATTCAAGACCATAAGTATTAAAAGCTGCCAAAGGCCAAAAGTTCCTATGTTGGGGGCTGGAGAGATGGCTCAGAGGTTAACAGCCCTGACTGCTCTTCAAGAGGTCCTGAGTTCAATTCCCAGCAACCACATGGTGGCTCACAACCATCTATAGTGGGATCTGATGGCCTCTTCTGGCATGCAGGGATACATGCAGAATCCTCCATACATGAAAAAAATATAAAAAAGAAAAGTAAAAATAATGAAAAGTTACTATGTTACAGCAAAGACAGAGACCAGCTCTATCCTCTTACTATTTCTGGATTATGAGAAAACCATCTCAGAAGGTCTCAGCTGCCTTAACACTGCCGGTGCCGATGTGCCCAACCTGGGGCTCAGGGTGAATGGGAAAAGTCAAGGAAGGGGTATGGGCACATAAAACCTTTGGTCAGGAAAGATACTTTGGACTCAGAGCTCAGTTCCAAACTTGGAATCTAGAGTCAGCTTCATCATGAGAAGACGGTCTCCTCAGTGCCAGCAGTTGGCCGTGCTGTCTGCATCATCCCACCACACCCTCCCCTATTTGGAGTCAAGTTTCTGCTCTATGTCTAGTACTTTTACAGTACTAGTCTGAGGTGACCAGTGACTCCATATCTGTTGCGTGAGACTGCAGGTCCAGAGGCAGTGGAGGCAGAAACAGAGCTCCCTCAAGCATGTGTTCTGTATCAGTGGTGATTTTGGTGTTTTGCCTATAAAGTTTTTTTTTTTTTTTCAGAGAATGTCCTTGTAACCAGGGTTCAAAGAGGCTAAGTGACATGCTCACGGTCATGCAACTAGCAGCAGAATCGGAATCTAGATTCAGATCCCCTAGACTCAGGAATCCATGGGAAAGAGGACAAGGTAAATGGGCTTTCTGGTTGTGATGACCAGCGTTGCTTGCTCAACTATTCTTTTCCCTAGCACATTCTGCAGGCGTCCGAGGACCGAGTGTTACTGTCCTCATAAGGAAAAGCTGAACAGCGGAATGAAATAGTTGCTGCCCTAAAGGGGTCAACAGGTGGCTCCAAAGCAGGATGTGGGTGGTCCATCACATGGCTCCAGCTTTGAAAGGACTGCTAAGAGATCCAATTGACTGCATGAAAAATATAGACTTGGGCAAACACATCAGTCAAACTGATAAAGATGTCAAACACTAAGACCTACCCATCTCTGTCCTGAGCTAAGGGAACAGAAATGTGGGAGGGTGTGGTCAGGAATGCTAGACAGAGTGACGTACATGTTCATAGCATCACAGAAACAAGAGCTTGAGGGGACTGAGCAGATGAAATGTCTATCCCTGTATCGTTCCCCAGAGTGGCAGCTGTGCAGCCTGCTTAGACGTCCTCGGCGTCAGGAAACTCATCATGTCCTGAGGAGGTGATTGCTACCACTGTACATTCCTGATGTCCTGGCTGTGCGCTCCATAGATGTTTGTGTCTTCAGACTGAGTGACTTTGAGTAAAACCGAGGCCATTGTGATAATTAGACATGCTGGTTTGACAAATGGCTCAGCTACATTGGAAAACAGTTTGGCATTTTCGTTGAAAGTCAAACATAACTTGATCATACATGGAAATTCCTTTTCTACTGATTGCCCAAGATCAACATATATCCGTGCTGGTGTTTGCATTCTTCAATCATAGCCCCCAAAACCTAGACGCAGCTCAAATACTCATCAGGTGGTGAATGGCTAAAACTATGCTATATCTATATTGGGGGACTCTATCAAATCAAGGAAAAGCCATTGACATAGATGTCGTGGGTACATCTCAAAAGCATTGTCTATGTGGAAAAAAACAGTTTCAGAAGGTCAAAAGGCTGTATATGGTCTGATTTCATTTATATGACATTCTGGAAGAGACAGTAACTAGAACAAATAGACAGACAGACAGACCAAATGCTCCCGGTTGGAGGCTGCCAGAGGCTAAGGACAAAGGAAGGTGTTTTAACTAAAAGGAAGTATGCAAGGATGTTTTGGCTGCAAGGGAAGTACTAGACATCTTCGATTCACAATTCTATACAGTTGTAAGAATTTATTAATCTGTGTAACCAAGCAGTGGTAAACTGTACTGTAGGCAACTATACTTTAATAAGTCTGACCTTTGAAAAATATTTTAAAAACGTGCAAATGCAAAAGTCTGGATCTATGTGCCTGCGAACTGCGGTCCTGATGGTGCTGGCGGTACTGAGAAGATTCTCTTCCCAGCTCTGGGAATCTGTGGCTGTCTGGATCCATGCGGCCATGGTAGAGCTGCAGCACTAACTGCTGTCTTCCGGGCCAGTAATCCGACGTCTCATGGCTTCGGGGCTCTATTTCTGAGTTCGAACTTGGTCTGGAGCATCTGCCATCTGTGTGCTTCCTGCTGCTCACGTCTACTTGATGTTATTATTTCTCTACCCAGGAGTGAAGGCTTTTGTCTTCATAGTATTCTACATTCTTTTTGAATCACTTGACTTGTTAGGTATTTTGGTTCTTTTAATGTTTCCTCAGAGTCTTTTCTTAGGATAGGATAGGATGTGAGAAGCCCTGGGTTGCCTGGACTAGAGGAGGGGTCAGGTGCTCCAGACCATTCACTCCTTCTTGACTCGCAGGCCCTGTGTGCAGCCTTCTATGTTATTCTCCTCCCACTCATGACATCTCCTTACACGCCTCAGATTCACCGTGTTTAAACCCCATGCGCTCCAAGGCTGTAAGGGGTGTGGAAACTGTGATAATACTTAATTTCAGATATTCAGAATAATTTCATTCGAGAGTTAGCCTCAAACCTCCTTTTATACCATCAAGATGTTTCTGTCTTCTGGAAACTATAATTTGTTGTCGCTATTTGTTTACATCACGCTGAGCAAAACTTAGTACCTCCCCTGTGTGACAAGCCTGCAACTCTGTTGGAGAGCCCACATCTGGAGCCCCGAATTAAGATACAGGAGAAAGAGAGAGCGAGAACTGCTCTCAGAAGGTAGCAGGCAGACTCCTGGGCTGTACTGGAGGAAGATGTTGCTGTCTGCTCTGGACCTGTATTCCCCACAGATCACCCGACTGCCATTTCTGTTGACCAAACCTCCCTTTGTCATCAGCCTCTTTGGGGCAACTTTCTTTGTGACATTATTGGCACTTTTGAAAAGAGTAGGTTGTTTCTGATTTTTGCCCCCAAAGTGAAGTTTTCATCTCTAAGGAGCTGATACTCAGTTCTAGAGGGAGGAAAAGCCCTGGTTTTCACGGAAGAAACATCCCAGGCACATCGAGTGAAAGACCCAAAGACAAAAACAGAGAAACGCAAAGTACCTGTCTCTGCTCAAAGCACATGAAAGCTGGCACTCTGTGTGGTTCAAGGTTGAAACATAACTCAAGCACTGGCAAGCCTGTGGGGCAACTCCCAGCACTTCTGGAATGGTCTCCCTGAGCCTTAGAAATACAGCTCATCCACCAGAACTTCCTGTTACCACCCAGGCTGTTTTCTTCTCTCTTGAGCTTGACAAGACCCATCTCATCCTTAGCACAACTTGTCTTCTGAGGAGGGACAGAGATCCCCCATGGTTTCCATTCCAGAACTTTCTTTGTGGTATGCACTGGATTTCTTGGAAAGAAGTATTTTCAGTCACTGTTTGAGGAAGGTAGCACCCAAAGAAATGTTCAAGCAACAGCTTCAGAACTGCCTGGTGTGGGACAAGCAGGGAGGCCATGTTGCTCCTGAGAGCTGACTGTGGAAATGGAGAATGAAGCAAAGATTATATGAACAACAGAGATTAAAAAAACAAAGTCAGAAAGAGAAAAGAGATGTGCAGTATACAGAACGGCTCCAGGTGTTACTAATAACCACCAGATGACTGGCGGCAAGGGTCACAGGTGACAGTGCCAGAGGAGAGGCTATGCTGTCCCTGCACTTGAATGGGGAATGGAGAGACATGGATGTAGAAACAGGTAGATTTGAACCCAAGTTGTATATGTTTTCTTGTCTATTTCTCCCATTTTACTTGAACTCCTTCTTTTGGGGGCTTGGTTCACTTATCTTTGCATTTCTAGTTTCAAGTATGCTTTCGCAAGCATGGAAGTCAATATTGTTCAAAGGAAGACCTAGCCACGCAAATCTTGTAGTTTTATGAGTAACACAGGTGAAGAGACATAGAACTACAGACCAAGTCCTAAGACGATTTTTTTTTTTGGTCAAGATTTTTGATTCATTCAAAGGGAAATATAGAATTTTTTTCTTTAAATGTTTGCCTTTCTTATTGGGATAAATGTCACTCAGATGAAGTGGTCCAGCCCAGACTCACCTGCCCCATGTAATCTGTTCTGTGCTCCTAATTGGGCACTGTGGTCCAAGATCTGGAACCATGGAGAATCTTGAGCTGAAAAGGGATATTGAACATCACTTACACAGAATCTGAACTTTGAATTTTTCTTATGTCACCTAACACTTTTTATTTCGTTTCTTTGTTTGTTAAGATAGCTCAGACTTTAAAATGAGGTCTTGTCACCTGTCATCATAGATAAGTTTTCCACACAGGAGCAATCTTAAATAAAAAGCATGAAGCATTATTGGCATAACATCACTGCTGGGAAGTTTTACAATAAATAAACATTGCCGTTTCAAACTGCAGTACTTCCAGCTAAGTTAAAGGCTCTTTGGAATTAGGAAAAAGTGGAGCAGGATTTGGAGAAAGTCAAATTGGAGCCTTTGTGGTGGGTTTGAGGGTGACATAAGAGGGAGGAAAAGGGGAAAGATAGGAGGAGGTCACACAGATTAAGAAGAGGGGGTCACATAACCAAGGCAATGCCTGAGAGTCAGTGTAGACATTGTCCAGGTCCTGACGATGGCTTTCCTACCTCCTATAAACCTTGAGTAGAATTTTTGACTGAAGTGGTTAATTTCTATAAGAACTTGTAGAAATAGAGTCAGACCTTCAATAGGATGTAGAGTTATAGGGATCAGAGGAAGGCCCCAGTGAGAGAAGTCATGAAGTCTGGAGTGAATGTGTGTTTTGATATGGGCATGGCCATGTTTAAGAGTCCAAGGCCAATGGACCCATGAGACATTGGCAAAGCCATTAACCCAGATGGGACAGGCTCAAGAGGAATGGCTGTACTCAATTTGAGACTAAGTCTGAGTCTATATGAACAATTGATTAGTGTGTGCAAAGACTAGCAACTGCGGCTTTCCCCTGGTTGTTCCAAATGGACATTGCTCATCTACAGACACCTCCTGCACAGACGAGCTAACACCTCCCTGCGCGCTTTACATGAGAAATAAGCCAAGATTCTGGACTGCAGCAGCAGCAGTAGCAGAGGCCCATCTGATTCCAGCTTCATTGCATGCATGTCTGTGTGTCTGTCCTTTCTCCATTCTCTTTACGTCCCTAAGCAGGGTTCTGGGACCCAAGTCCCAGAACAGGTTATGACAAAGACGGGAGATTTGAAGTTTCATTCTGATCTTAAAAAGAAGAGAGACCTCAGAAGAATAGACAAGTCGTTAATATCATGGAAACACACACACACACACACACACACACACACACAACCAGCTCAATGTTTTAAAACAGGACAGAAAAAGAGAAAAATAAAACATGAACTGCTAAGTTTTAGCTATCAAGTACTAAGCGCCAGCTGAGAGCCCCTGTGCTGTGGCACAGTTTTTTCTTTTCTCTGTATACATCTTAGTGATGTCATTATTGCACAAGAGACCTTGTAGCCAGCAGCTGGAGAATGAAACCTCTTCCCAGGTGATGTTGGGGAACTTGGGGGCAGGGGAAGACGGCTTCCACAGCAAAGCCTGATGAGAAGTTACATTCTCACCAGTGAACACTCAAACAAAAGCAGTATGGGGCACGTCTACAGATCAGTCCTAGCCAGGAGCACAGTGACACCCAGAACCACGACACTCCCAAGGCTATGGGAAAGTACTGATGCTATGGTGAGCTGTGTGGCAATCTTTACCCAGTGGCTTCATTTCAGGAGAGACCTTGTTGGAAGATAGAATTTCTTGGATTTTCTTGGGCCACTTGTGCAGTGTGCTGGGTTAGGAGAGTCCTGTGTTCTCTTGCCCATGCTAGGGTTTTCTTTGGAGACTGTCATCTTCACAGCTGCGTCACCAGTCATTCATGGTGCCCCTTTCATATTTCACCTGGAGGTGGTTGGAAGTGCGGGCTCTAATCCCTCCCTGTGCATAGTCAATGGTGTAAATGACAAAGGCTTCAGGGCTTGTTTATATGAAGGCAGGGCATGGGCAGAAGTAAATGGCAAGTTGCTTGCTTACCGACTTTGTCTTTCTCTGTGTGCATGTGTGTGCCTGTCAGTGCTCACATGTGGGTGTGTGTATATGCATGAGGATGTAGGAAGGTATAGGGGCCAGAGGATCAGATGTCATTTCTCAGGTGCCAGTCACCGTGGTTTCTGTTATTTGTTGGAATAAAGTCACTCACTGACCTGGAACTCATCAAGTGGCCTAGGCTGGCTAGCCAGTGAATTCCAGGGATCTACCTACTTCTGCCCTCCTAGTTATGGGACTGCAGTATGTACCAGCACACTTGGCTTTTTAAAACATGAGAACAGACGACCCAGGAAGTAAAAGAGCATGGATCCCTGCACTGTGGTTTTTGGTAACTGCATCAGGCACACTGGGGTTAAGATTCAGGCATTGGCAGGGCCCACGCAAAGCAGAAGCTGGAGGTGGAGAAAGTCATGGTATCTGTGAAAGGGAAGTTTCTGGAAAGTTGGCAGTGGGGAACCCAGAACATGGTGCTCTAGGCTGTCGAGCTATATACATCGTGTGGAAGGCCCAGGTACACCATGTGGAAGGCCCAGGCACACCGTGTGGAAGGCCCAGGTACACCATGTGGAAGGCCCAGGTACACCATGTGGAAGGCCTAGGTACACCTTGTTGAAGGCCTAGGTACACCTTGTTGAAGGCCTAGGTACACCTTGTTGAAGGCCTAGGTACACCATGTGGAAGGCCTAGGTACACCGTGTGGAAGGCCCAGGTACACCATGTGGAAGGCCCAGGCACACCGTGTGGAAGGCCCAGGTACACCATGTGGAAGGCCTAGGTACATCATGTGGAAGGCCCAGGTACACCTTGTTGAAGGCCTAGGTACACCATGTGGAAGGCCTAGGCTATACTCTGGACCAGAGGCTGCTGTGGGCCCCTGCTGAGTGGTGCTGACTTCCCTAAGGTCATCACCACGGTAAAGCATCTATCATGGGGATCAACATACATATGGGGAGTTAAACTTTTCTTGCTCCTTTTTGGTAGAAGTGAAAGGGATTTCAGCCTGGCCCACTTCCAACTTAATTCTCTGTTTTTCATCATATCAGCCAAAATGAGCCCTGAGAATTTCCTAGGGCAGTTTCTGTGCCCATTAACGAGCACAGCTATCTCAGGAATAAAAGACAGTTGTGTCCTGGTTTAAACTCAACATCTCAACATCCTCATATAGCGTCAGTGTCTTGAGGAAGGAGGCCCAGGTTCCAGGGCTGTCAGTAAAGGTTTGGCCTGACTTCTACATTTTGTAACCACAGAGATTTGATGGTCCAACTAAAGACTGGTCCTGGGGAAGTCAGACATCCAGTCTTGTCCTTGGAAAGGATGAGGTGGATCTGACGGTCATCACCACATTGTTCTATACGGCTGTCGGCTTTCTGTCCATGATAAAGTGACAATGACAGTGTCCATAGACACTAGTCACTCGGTAACACGTTACCAGCAAGGAAGATGGAGGAGTTCAGGGAATGAGGCTTCATGGATACCATGATGATAAAACAAAGGAAGCTGATGAAAATGGCCACCTCTGCAATCCAAGAAAATCTGAGTATGGGAACCCAGTGCCAGTGGGTGTCTCCTTTCTCACCCCCAAAGCCCATGTGGTAATCTGTCCACTGCTTGTACCAAAGCCTATGTTTATGATCATGCCTTGTGCCTTCCAAACAGTTTGTGGGAATGAAACTGACATTCTTTGTTTCCAGGGGACTCCATGCACAAAGTCACAGGAGCAGGGCTTGGGCTTGGACCTTCCAGGGAGAGATGAATGCTCAGCGCTCCCCAAGCAGCCAGCAACCTGCTAGGCATTCGAAAGAAGTCTTTCCCACTGGTCTCTACCATGCCCGCCTCCCGCTCTCTGCTGCCCTTTGTCAGCAATCCAGGTAGAAGGAGCTTGCCAAGGAGCATGCCTCTTGCTCATAGGCACAGATTCCCAACTAGAGCAAGCACAGAGCCCTAGGACGTATCTTCTAGAGGTACGATCTTGCCATTGGAGTGCTGAACCCCAAACTCAGCCCAGCACATGAACACCAACAAAAAGATGAGGCTCTCCCCAATATGTGAAGGAACCTGATTATCTTTGATGTTTCTTTGGGAGGCTGAGGGGACTGTGTGGGCTTTCCCAAGTGAGGAATTCTGTAGATTTTGTTCTGAGATACTGGACTGTATTTATCTTCGAATTCTTCACTGCCATGTTTGTGCTCACCTACAGTCTTAGTCTCGGGTTCATATTGCCGTGAAGAGATGAGCATGGCAACTCTTATGAAGAAAACGTTTAGTCGGGGTGGCATGCTTGCAGGTTCAGAGTCCGTTATCACCATGATAGGGAGCATGGCAGTGAGCAGGCAGATGTGGTGCTGGGCCTGAGAGTGCTACATCTTGTAGGCAACAGGAAGTAGACAGGGAAGCTTGAGCAAAAGAGACCTCAAAGCCCACTCTTACAATGACACACTTCCTTCAACAAGGCCACACCTTCTAAGAGTGTCACTCCCTTTGGGGGCCATATTCTTTCCAACCACCGCACCTAGGCCCAGCTCCTCCTTATGTCCTGTTTTCTGGTAATTCCCAGTTCTAAGCTGCTGTTCTACAGCCCCACACTGTTTCCCGCCCCTTTCTCCATTTAAAAGAAATTTACAGCTATAGTCCCACTGAGCTGTGGACAAAGTCATGACGTGAATAATGGATGCTGATGGGCTGAGGGTGGATGTAGAGCCCTGGTCACAGGAGGGTACAACGTAAGGTCTGCATTGTTCTAAGTGTCTAGAAGCTAGAGGTTCAGCTGCAGTAGCCCAGAGGAGTGATAACTGAAGGACATTTGAGGATCTAGACTCTATGCTGTGTCAAGCATCTGTTTGAGATTTATTTATTTATTTATTGTTCACTTCTCTTCTGCTCTACCAGACTGAAAGGATGCTGAGGGCAAAAACTTTCCTTCTGTCACTTTATCCTCACTCCAAGGATGCTCTAAATTGGTGTTTGTTGAGTGACTAAATAATTCAGGACCTGTGGGTTCTTGTCTGTGTCTTCTTGACAGTGAAGGGTAGCTACTGATGGGAAGAAATAAATTCTAAATGAATGAGCTTCATAGAGCAGGAGACTTGAACCAGGTCAGCAGGTGTCAGCTGGGTCCCTGCAGATCCTTGCAGGGACCACGGTACTCAAGTCAAGCCGAGCCCCAGTTTCTGTACCTATAAAGTCAGGATACAAATAGTTAGGGCAGAAATATTTACCTCTTGGGGTTGTTAGGAGGTAACTCATGGAGAGCTAGCAACTATTTCTGGTACTTAGCAAGGACTTGAATTTCCATAATAATATTAATGCTACAGTAAGAAATCTAATGAAAAAGCATTGAATTCTCTGACCTCCTCTGCCCTGTGCTGTGGATGGAGTTCTCATTGTAGTGATTGACAATTTTGGTAGTTTTTGTTTTTTGTTTTTTAGTGTCGGGAGGTTCCCACAGGGATCTTTCAGTTCTGCCTTCTTAGGACAAACAAACCTTTTGAAACATCCTCAGGGGCCGGGAATGAGGTATGTGCCTCTCTTTATCTCTTCTAGCTAGTGCAGTACAGACATGCTTTAAATAAATGCTGGATAAGGAAGACACTGACCCTGGACACCAATTCAAAACTCATGCAGAATCTGTTAACTCTGTATTGAGGAACCCAGACCTTGAGGCTGCCGTAGAGACTCGCCATACCCAGACATTCACGTTACACTGTGGTGGTTCATGTACTTAAGAGGCGTCTCCTCCCTTCTGACCTCGACCTGGCCGTCACCTCTACAGTGAAAGGCATGTCAACCTTTCACTGTGAGCCTTTGAGATCTGTCCTAATTAATAGCTGATCAATCTCAGAACCAAAGCTGGACCTGATTTAACTCCCATCAGCTCCACCAGCAACAGCCAGTTTTCAGAGTTGAGCTGACAAGACTTATCAAGGGACCTTAGCTGTGATGACACCATGGCTTGGCCTGATGCTGTTGGCCAAAGCTAAGTATTGGGTGGGTAGCTTGGCCATTTCAAAAGCCTGCCTAGCCCACTCTGGCGAGATGTGTCAGGATCGCAGGAATGTATTGCTTAAGCTAGGAATGTGGCGTCTCTGAGGGCTAGCAGAGGAGGGGGATGGAGGGCGGGAGCTGGTTCTGATGGTGGAAAAGAGAACAGATTGTTCTGAAGGACATGTAAACAGTCCTTGGCTCCTCTGTTGCTGTCGTTAGCCCCAGCTTCGTACAGTCAGGATATCTTGGGCATTGTTCTAGGGCATGGAGGGTGGAACCCAACCAGGAGCAGATGACGGGCTTCTGTCTCAATCTGGTGTGATAGGTGCAAACTTGACCTTGGAATAAGGGTGTGTGTGTCTGAGGTTGTTGTGACCTTAAGGAAGGCCCAGTGGAAAGAGACCCATTCGTCTCTAACTTCAAAGCTTAGCTCCTGGAAGAGAGGCATTTCGATTATCACAGCTGCAAAGAAAGCAGAAATCCCATGTTCCACCATTTTAATCTTACACACACACACACACACACACACACACACACACGCAAGAGGTGGACCACCACAAATCTCATTCTTGGTAATTAACTTTAGCACATGGAACGTTTTTTAATCTGAGCAGGTTCACTTCACTGAGATGGAATTTGGACTTGGAGGGCAGGGCCTTAGAACTTTCCACATGTTTTGTGGAAAAGGCAATGCAATGTGGGGCTCTTCTATTACCCAGCATCCTTTCCACTGAGGAAACACAATCATCTCATCCAAGTGACTCACCCCATGGGCGGGTGACAAAGTGACTGTATAGGAGCCTCCGGGGCAGCATCTTGTTAGGGGGAAGAATATAATATTTTCCCTTTTTCCTCAGCCAAGCTTACCTCTGGTCTTCTTAGAATATGGCTAGCTTCCTCCTGGGTCTTTGTCATGGGTTCTTCTCACTCTTCACACTGCTTCTCAGTGTTGGCCTATCTCTGCCTCCCCCACAAGCTCATGATCAACTCCCAGGCCCTTCCTTTCTGATCTTCTCATAGCTCCAGTTGTGCTGTGTGTTCCTCACTTAGTGTCCTGAGTGTGGTTCTCTGAGGGTCAGCCTGCCTTGTTCAGAGCTATTTCAGAGAACAGGCCAGAAGATATTTATTTATTTATTTCCTCCCTCCCTCCCTCCCTCTCTCTTTCTTTCTTTCTTTTCCTCAGGGAGGCACACATTTTGTCACCTGCATTGGGGGATGAGGGTTTTGAGAGAGGGAGGATGGAGGAATGCTGGGGGAGGCAGGGGCAGAGGCAGAGGCAGGTCTGCACAAGACCCGGTGGCTGTTTTTGACATTTCAAATCCTGGGATTGGAAAGGGTAGAAATTGGCCAGGGAAACCTGGAACTAGTCCAAGGCAGAGAGACTAAACATGCCAAAGGCACAGGATAGGGGAGTGTAGGGTCTTTGTCCTAGGCACCTACATGGGTAGTGATAATGTTCTTGAAGATGGGGGAGATGGGAGGGGAGAGAGGAAAGACATCAAGCTCATCAGGGCCTTCAGGCTGTCACTCTGTCCTCTTCCCAGTCAGGTTCAGGACAAGTACCAGCTTTCCCTTGAGATTCCCTGTAACCTTTCCTCCGACCTTCTAGAACCAGGCACTGGTCCACGTCCTGCAACACACATGTGCATTGCTCTAAAGTTACTCTTGGCTTTATAAACGGACTGTGTGCTGCTGGATGGTTGGGGTCGTTTGAGCACTGACCACTGTAGGCTGAACACACGACAGCTGGTCAGTCCTGGGGGACTGTAGCCATCAGGCTTCTCCAGAGAAACAGAATCAAAAGATGTGTGGATAGAAAGTGACTTAGGAAGAATTAGTTCATGAGATTACGGAGGCTGGGGAATTCAGGGAGTACGATGTGAGCCAGCACTGTAGAGACCCTGATGGGGCAGTTGCAGTGGGAAGATGAGCTTCAGGAAAGCACACACTGGTTCTGGGAGACCAGCCTGCCTGCTCTATCTGGGCCTTCAGTGGGGGGGTGAGGTCCACACACACTGTGGAGAGAAGTCTTACTCAAGTCTTTGACAGAACTTGTTTTCTCTTTAAAGCAGCACCAACCACTACACCATAGAGTCAGACACTCACTGTGACATTCCTGGATATTGTATTTAGGGTCTCACTAGACTAAAACCAAGGTGTTCAATGGGACCACAGCTCCCGTTTGAGATTCAGTCTTGATTCAGCTTCACTAGCTTCTGGAATAATTTAATTCTTTTTAACTTACTTTCACACAGTTAATTTTTTTAAATATAATGGTTTTATTTTCTAGAGTTTCTTGCAATACATTTTAATCATATTCACCCCACTCCCTCCATAGCTCTTCCCAGATCTGCTCTCATCTTCCAACCTCTACCCATAGACCCATACCTATCACTAACTTTGCATACTCTTTAAAAAAAACCCACTGAGTCCAGTTTGCCCTGCAAGTATACCCTGGGTGTGGGGAGATCTACCGGAGCATGGCCAACCTACAAGGGGGCCATACCCTTGAAAAACTAACTCTCTCCAAGAAACCATCAGTTGCCACTACTCCTCATTTAGGAGTGGGAGTTTCAAAGCCTCTTCGCTTTCCATGCTGGGATCTTAGCTGGCTTGATCTTATGCAGGCGGTCAAAGCCACTGTGAATTCACAAGTGTAGGGATTCTGTCATGTCTTGAAGACACTGCTTCAGTCTGGTGCTCCTGGCCCTCAGGCCCTAACAATCTTTCTACCTTCTTCCTGTCCCATGATGATCCCCGAGCTTTAGGGAAGGGACTATGATATGGATGTCTTATTAATGGCTAAGCACACTACTGACAATTATCTTCTGAAATGAAGAGATTTTTTTTCAGGTACACAGAGTACATTTGAGCTCAGGGTGGAACTCAGGCTTATAAATTCACATGTTTGTATTTTTCTTGCTCTATATTATAATTGTTAACTAGCGAATGTATGTGCGTATGTGTTTATATGTGTGTGAGTATGTATGTGCATGTATGTGTGCATGTGTGATATGTTTCTTAGTTGGGTTTTCTATTGCTGTGCGGAGACACCATGACCACGGTAACTCTTATAAGGAAAACATTTAATTGAGATGGCTGGCTTACAGTTTCAGTGGTTCAGTCCATCATCACCATGGTGGGGAGTATGACAGCAAGCAGGCAGGCACTGTGTGGGAGCTATATCCTGAGATATAGAACTTTCAACAGGAAGTCAACTGACAGTCACACTAAAGGAAGCTTGTGCAAAAAAGACCTCAAAGCCCACCCGCCCATGACATACTTTCTCCAACAAGGCCACACCTCCTAATATTGTCACTCCCTTTGGGGGCCATTTTCTTTCAAACCACCACAGTACTTATGTGTGTATGTGAGGTATGTGTGTGTAAGTATGCACGTGTGTGTGCACACTTACAAGCGCACATGTATGCATGCTTCCTGGTTAAGAGATTAAGATGTCACTGTGGAGCCGTGATCTCTAGTTTTAGTCTGCGGATTAAACACAAATAAAGATGACTTTTTTTTCTCCATCTGTGTTTCTTGATGGGCTTCTGAAACAACAGTGTGGGTTGGAATGCGGTAAGAGAGGATGGAACTTAGGCCTTCAGCATCTGTAGCGGTTTCTGTATCTGTAAACCGAGGCAGGTTTGAGGTAGGAGGCTGGACTTGCATAATCGGTGAGAATCTGGAGGACAGATGGAAGCTTGTCCAGTGGTAGAAACAGGCACAGCTCTCAGTGATCTCTCCAGACAGGTCATTCAAGATGAGAACTCCACTGCAGTCCCCAGGCCCCACACAAGGGCAGAGGGCAGATTTGGGATTTATTAGTGATTCAGGGATTACAAAGGACATGGAGTTCAGATCAAAATATCTGGGACATATTCTGGAACATTATAAAGTACAAAGAATGGTGCATTAAATGTGGGTCCCAGGTAACCAGGGTGTGGAGATGCTCAAGATCTGAGTGCTTTGGGTTAATCTCCTTTTTCCTCCATCTAGCCTCTCCATCTTTGTCTGATGTTCATTCCTCTCTCCCTCCTTCCCTTTCTCCCTCCTTCCCTCTCTCCCTCCCTCCCTTAGAATTCTTTACAGGAGGGTAAACAGCAGCTGGATTTGGCTCAGGAAGGGCTCCTTGCTATTTTTGCAGAAACTCACCAAGCGGCAACTAGAATTCTAAACAGTTGGTCTTTTTGTTCATAGAACATTTAATGCAATAGAACTCAGCGTGATTCTTCAGTCATGTCTTGAGAGACACTGTAATGGGATTTGCTGTGTAAAATTTTAGTATGCAGTAGGATCAGACCAGTAAGTGATGCCAATCACCCAGATGGAGGACAATTCATTTCTCTTTTGGGTTCACTGCCATTTGAGCAACAGAACCTCTGTTGCTTTAGGATCCATGACATGGTGGTCATTGGATTCCAAGTGTTTTGTTTCCTCTGATGCTGCCGTATCTCTTTGCCCCATCTTTATTTTAGCTTAAGATTCTTTGAAATACCTGGGTGTGATGGCGCATGCTTTTAATCCCAGCACTTGGGAAGCAGAGGCAGGAGGGCCTCTGTGGGTTCAAGGCCAGCCTGGTTTACAAAGCAAGTTCCAGGATAGTTAGGGCTGTTACACAGAAAAACCAAAAAGAAAGAAAGATACTTTGAAATGATCTCAATAGAAAAGAAATTGGAAGATAATGAGCAACGCAGGGTGGGGAGTCAGCATAGTTAAAGTTGCTTTAAGACAGAACCCATCCCACCATCTCTACCTCAAGTGTCACATTTCAGAGAGTACCGAAAAGATGGATACTTTTGGCCCTGGTACCCTGTGTGGTGCCACACAAGCCAATGTATAGGTGTCATTAATTTTAAGTGTGACACGTATTTGGTGTATCTAAACATGATCCTTTTTTGTATGCTCCAAGAAACCCATAGAAATGTACATGGGGTCACCCTAGGAGAAAGGGCAAAAGCCTGGGCTGGAGCCTAGCCAACAGTCCAGTGCCACAGATAAACAGCAAGGGAGCATAGAAGCCTTGACAAGGAAGGAGTGGATGGGACAACCATCTTCCATTCACAGAATCACTCAATATTTGGATGAAAGAGATTCCATAGATGTTACAGATTTGGAATTTTAGAGAAAATAGCATGACCGGATTCCTTGTAAATTTCAACAGGAGGTGTGTACAGATTATTTTGGGAGGGCACCACGGTCCCAGGGAGGGGTTGCAACAGCCCCTGTTGTTGGTGGGCAGTATTGGTGAATAGCAGAGAGTGGTATGTCTGGATATTCGCCCTGCCCAGCCCTCTCTTTAAGCCATGCATGAATTCCGGAATTGGAGGTGCTGGTGGAAAGCAACAAAGAACTCAGGACAGAACTTTCCAGATTTAGAGGTCCTTTCTTGGTCGAAAGAGACGGGAACTCAACCAAAGTCCAGCCCGGAATTGTACAAATACAGCTGGGAGAAAGGCATCTGAAGCACAAATATCTTGAGCAGTAAGAAGCAAGCTGGAAAACATTAGCAATTAGAGAGACCCGGGGCTGCCTATTAGTTCTGTGTTCCCTGTGACTCACTTCTGGCTGGAGGGGGTGGGGGGTGCTGGGTGGAAGCGGGTGCAGAAGAGGGGAGGTTGTTGGAGAGGAAGGAGAAGCCAGTGCAGTCTGGTGTTATTCAGGGCTGCTGACCATGGGGGAAGGGGAGTGAGTGACCTAGTAGACACTGGTGGGGTCACAGTTACAAAGAACTCAGACTTAAGAGTTGGTGTCTCTGGTATGATAGACTCTTGGAGGAAGTTCAAAGGGAAGAAGGTTAGAAGGCCCAGTGTGAGGTCAGTTTCGTATTGTCATGGTCCTCTTTCCGTTTGGCTAAGGGCCAGCTGTGGGGCCTGCTGGTGGCCTGTTCAGCACAAGGAGGGAAAGCTGTAGGATAAAGCTAGGCAGAAAAGGAGGTATGGATGTTGTCAGAGTTGAGGATAAAGAAGCGAGAGTTGAGACTCATGGGGTCTTGCACATCCACAAGTGGGTGACCTGGGGGTGAAGAGAAGCAGTGAGTTGGCTTCTACCTTGTCTTGTGTTTTAATCCCAAAATGAAAGAAAGAAGTTAGGTTCTGATAGATTCAAAATTACTCTCTTCTGCATCTTCTCACTTTCTTAGTTCAAGATACTTTAAAATTATCAGGGCGAAAATGAAATAAGAACCCAGTGGGTGTTCCAGGTGAGGGCTGGGCATTCAGTGTGGTGGAAGCCACATGCAGAGTTTGCCAGCATCCCTTTAGGGGATGGAGAAAAGGCACGACTTCTAGATAATGTGGGGTTGGAGGGAGAAGCAGAAGGTATGACTTTGGGACCTGCTTGAGCAGGTCATTGCGCAATCTGGGGTGATCTTTCCCCTAGGATCCACAGGAATTGGATTTGAGGGGCAAATTGAGGGGCATCTGAGGGGTGGGTGAAGAGGTACACACCAACAAAATTAGTGAGTTGCATATTGCTATGAGTGTATTTTGAGGTCTTAATGCAAAAAAAAAAAAAAGCCTCTTTGGAGAGTCTCCCCACTCACCTAGTTGCCGTGGAGATGTTAGCATTAGGAGACCTGAAGGCTGGTAGATGTTTCAGCTGGAAGTTCCTGTTCTAACCACAGTTCCACTGGTTGCATGCGCAGATCTCAGAATCAGGATGCCAGGGTTGAGAAGAGTCGCAGACTCTTCTCTTTTACACACATCTGCCTCCTCTCAGTCCCCGCGTCTGTGAACAGCCAGTTTGTGCGGGTGCTAGAGTCTGGGTGTCCCATAAATCCAATGAGATCTGAAGCGGACATTAACAAAGACTTCCACGATGCCTTTGAGATGCAGTTGGAGCTGGAGACGACTGTGGCTTGGGTATGGCTCCCTACCTTCTAAAAGTTTTGATGTTAAACAGCTTTGACTTCACATCTGCCGCGCTCGCCGGCCATTATAAATAATGGCAGTGAATGCTGAACAAATATATAAGATTTATATGTACATGGGGTCAATCTCAAAGAAAATATGCTTGTGTTATTAGAATGTTCCAGTCATTCTAGACAAGGACAAAAATCTGTAGGTCTCTAGTTGAAACAAGCCTTCTCTGACAGTTTGCACAAGCAAACTTCCCTCCACCAGTCTGCTCGGCTTATTCAAATTCTAATGTAGTTTCTTTCAAGCCAGTCCCTGTAGCATACAGGTTAAGCCTCAGGCAGAGTGTAGCTTCCTGGGGACACAGAGCTTCCCATGTGAAAGGGGACTTGTAGGGTGTGTCTATATATGCATGTGTGTGCGTGTGAACATGTGGACACGTGCATGTGCATGCACACCTATGCCATGTAGGATGGGGTCCTGGAAGTTTGCTGAAGTGCCCTTACCCCTAACACGTAGTGTCACGGATAGAATTTAAATGTGTGTGGCTGCCTGTGGACAAAACATGCAGGATATAGCTATGGGATTCAGGGACAAAGATGGGAAGAGGGTCTGGAGAGATGGCAGCCTTTGCTGCTCCTTCAGAGGGCTGGCATTCAGTTCCCAGCACCTGTGTCTGGCGGCTCACAATGAGTTGCAATTCCAGCTCCAGGGCATCTGATACTATCTTCTGTTCTGTGCAGATACCCACATGCACATACTCACACATGTACACATATAGAGCATACATAAAACACACACACAAATTCATAAACAGTAAATCTTCTTAAAAAGACTGTGAGAGCAATGGAAGATGGAAAAGAGGGTGCACCTATCGTCTGGGGAGAGAATGAACTAGTCCATGGGGAAGATGAAGCTGGATTCCTGCAGTATGATGCTGTTTAGCTCCCTGCACAGGTTAGCAAGTCCACAAGCAGCTTCCACCACGCTGGAGACTTTCATCTGCTGCACATCAGTTGTTTGCTTGATAAACAGAATAAGCCCCTGGAGGGTGTTGAAAGAGAGGGGTGTGCCCAATGCCTTTGGCTGCCAGCACACTCAGAAGAGCTAAGAAAACAAGGGCACAAGCTTGAAAAGTCTCTTAGGGTTTGTTTATCCAGGCAAAAGGGAATGGAGGCCATAGCATTAACCGAGTCTAATGAATAGAAACAGCTGACCTGGCAAAGTCTTTCTGCAGCCCGGCTTTGCTTGAATTTACCTTCGCTCCTGAACCCATCTGACCTCTTCCTCCTACACACACACACACACACACACACACACACACACACACACACGCACGCACGCACGCACACACATATTCATAACCCACTCCCCCCAAATATCTCACACTCATAATATACACACACACATTAACAGACACACAAACACTCATGTACTCTCACAAACACACTGTAGCTCATACTCATTGTTTCTTCCCTGTAAAGGTCTTATTTCCCTCTCCTTCCCTTAGCCTGCCTAGCTAGTGCTAGGTCTATATTGAGTCTCCACTTATTTCATTTATTTGCTAAGTTATAACAAGCACATGCTATGTGCTGGTCACTAGGGCCAGCTCTGGGGACATAGAGATAAAGGCCAAGCTTTCCATTTCCTGTTGTCCATCGACAGAAAGAGCTCAGGTTCAAGGCAGTCAGAGTTTATACACACAGTTAATTGTGTCCCAAAGCTTGCAACTCTGAGACAGGTAAGTTCAGAGGACTGAGAACAGGTTGTAAAATACTCTAAGGTCAAAATAGTGGAGCCAAATGAGCACAATCAAGGGAGTTCACATTGTACAGCTCTCTAAAGTATCCTTGTAAAGCACCCTGCTCTCAAGACTGTCTTCTAATGAGGCTGGGGAGATTCTGCACTTCCAGTGGTAGTCCGGAGGGAAGGCAACTGAAGCCAGCCTGCCCATTCAGCTGCAGGCACATGTGATTTCTATTCTGTGAAACTGGCCTATGATGCTCTTTGGGCTTGGTATACTTCCCAATCAAGAGAACTTTCCTCTTCTCTCTAGTGTCTCTGATCTCCTACATGGGTTAGAAAACGTATAGAAGTCAATGAGGGGAGTCAGTATGATTAACAGTAGACGCTGGGCATTTGGAAGAGACAGTTTTCCCATGGAATAAACTCTTCGCTTAATGCAAGGTGAGCCGTGCTGTTAGACTTGGAGTAAATTGCTTAATTTGATCTGGGAATGGAATGTACCTTTTCTACCTCCTTTTTCAAGAAACTGATGTATTTACAGCTTGCAGTTCATTTACTTAAGATGAGGACAAACTGTGTCTTGACAGTTCCAGGAAGTTAAGGATGACAAAACATTTTTCCTCTTACCCCTACAATCACACACACACACATACACACACACACACAAACACACATGAATACACACGTATGCACACACATACACACATACCATATACACACTACACCCCCCACATACACCCCACACAAAAAACACATGCATACACACACACACACATACACACACTATGCACACCCCCACATCACACACCCACACACACATACACACACTCACACACACATACTCTCTCTCTCTTCCTTGAATGCATGTGTTCATATGGTTGGATCATCTTGTACCAGGCTCCAGAGTGTGAGATTCCATTTGTCTGTTATCATGTGGTGAGGCTGTCTGTGGAATGATACACTTGGTGGGGTTCTTGCATCTTCCCCTGTCCATAAGAATAGTGGGGTTGCTTTTGGAGCCAGACCTCTCTCATGACGGAATAAGGGAACTGAAAGGTTAATTACCCACATTGGTGAGTTTGAAGCTTTGAGACACCCAGAACACATTGGACACAGCTGGGAGTACTAAAAGAGGGTTAGGGGACTTATCTCTCAAAATATGGAAAAAGAAGGAAGTTTAAGATCAGGTCAATAGACATTTTTGCAGGTTATGGGCAATATAGCCAGAAGAATTCTGCATATCTTCCCAGGCTATGAATTATTTTTATGTAAGGGATTTTGGTGGGCTGTTCTGTTTAAGAGGGGCCCTTCCGCCCTCTCCCTAAAGGAGGAAGTAGGCTTATATGATTAATCAGAAAGTTCAAATTAGAAGCATGGAAAAAACATTCGGACTCTATCCTTGAGAGCAAGTTAACTCGACTGGAAATCTTTGCTTGGTTTGGCTGCCTTCATATCTGTTTTGGGCAGGGTAAATTCTACAGGGCTGCAATGTCTCCTGAAATTCTGTTTCACTGATATGTGTAATGAATTTGTTTATCTTCTTGAACTTGAAAGTCCACCCAACTAGCATGTGTCTGCCTGCATTGTGCCAGGCGAGGGAGGAGGGATAGATAGGCCCTCAAAGCTCTTCACTAGCGTCTAATTGAATGACTGTCAATGGAAGTCTCTGAAGGTCAGAGTAGGGAGTTGCCCTTCCCTGAATCCTGCCAATATATGGCAGTGGGCTTGACCCTCATGAAGAACAGGAGTATTTTCAAGGATGATGGTGTGTCTACAGAGTGGTTTTCAGATATGCTGGGTTGTGCATCCATACATAACAGTCATGGTTTGTTTGAACATTGACCCCAGCCTTTAAAGATGGAGTGTGTTCTGCTTTCTATGGGAAGGGAAATTCAGGAGGCCTTGCCATTCACAGAGATTTCAGTTGAGCATGTCAGCTAAGGCTCTGAGGTTGCTGGGGTTTCCTAGTCCCTAATGGCAGCTTCTGAGACGTATTTCCTCTTGACTGGGAGGTCATGTTGAGCCAGGCAAAACATTCGAAGGGATATAACATGTTGAACGCCTTTGCAAGTCTCTAGTGGAAGAAGTTCCTTGGACTTTGTTGTGACAGGGCATAATGTCAATTGCGATGTATAGATGTGAGAGGAGAGAAAGAGAGTATTGAGGCAATGAATTTTTCCTTCAGAGGTCACTGCCTTCATCGTAAATCCCAAAAGAACAGGATTAGAGATTGTTCTCAGAAACTCTAGTTTTTCTTAGGTGTGGGTCTGCTGTTCTAAAATTCACCTGAGAATTTCTGGATGGAGGATGAAATGAACCTTTCTTTCCTGTTTGCTTCCTAGACAAGGTAGATAGGGGTTTCCTTGGCCTTTCTCAACTTCTCCATATAGAAAGGATTTGAACAAGTCTCTATATTTCCCCAGCCCAGCTGAGAAAATGATAATAGGGAGTGGGGTTAATAGGGATGATTATCAGGGATCCCAACAATACTTCTAAGCTCTGCGACTTGGGCACAGAGGGAGGTGCCACTGAGCAGGGAATCGTGGAGGCTCTATCTTCCCCCCTCTCTCCATCCAGCTCTATGTACTTGAGAATTCTGTCCCAACCCCCACTCTGAAAAGTGCAAGGGGATATGAGGGAAAGTTCTCAGCTCTGAGGGGGAGAAGTAGATTTTGGTGACCCTAGTGGGTTTCCTAGCCTCTAAAGAAAATACCATCCAGTGTTCAAGGGACAGGAGTCATGACTAGAGGATTTTGTCATCACTGGAAATGGAGGCCCAAGTAACAGAGACACTTTACCCCAGGGCCACTCTGGTTGTTAGTGGATTTGCCACCCATGCTGTGAGGTTGTGGCCTTTTAAAACTTGGGGAAGGGCCCTTGTGATTTCAGATCTCTGTCTTGACCCAGTGAACTTTCACCTTGTGTTGCTTTTCTCAGCAAGCTTCTCCAGTATTGTGGCCAACTGCTGCTCACCCATCCTAATCCCAGAAAAAAAGGGGGGCAGACTCTCAGTGCAGACAAAACCAGTCACCCCGTCTTTCTGCTTTGCTCTATGAACCATCTTCCAGCTAGTTTTCTTTGGCCTATCATCAGTAGGATTTTCTCCTTTTTCTGTTTCAGAGTTGCCCTGACCCTCTGCAGGCTTGCTGGGTCGTTATGCCTCAGTCAAAGCTTGAAACTTGCTACTGCTCTGAAAACATTTCCCTCCAGGCGTTCGCCATATCAGCTTGCCTAATTATGCATTCAAACAATTTTTGGCTCTGATTATTTTCACATTAGAGTTCAAATAGACTAACAGAACCTTTGATTTAATTGATCACTAAGTCGCTATAAATTGGTTTTGGGTCTTAAGCAGGAATCCAGGTGAAGCTGCAAAAGGATTGAAATGTGTCTTTGGCACCCAGCTGCTTCCTTCCCCTTTTCCCTCCTCCTCATGATTTTCTTCCCTGTTTGCCCCACGCCAGTTGTTTCTCTTGGAAAACATTTGACAAATATAATCATTTCATCTGATTGCTTTGTATAATCCCAACAATTTCTAAGAAAATTTTAGGCATCTTCCCACCCCACCCACTTCAGTTGAGCAAGAAGTTAGGTCTCTAAACTTGGCTGGACATAGAATACCTGGACTATTTTTTTTTTTTTAATATAGGGTTTCAGGCTTCATCTTGGAACAAAAAAGATGAGAATTCTGGATTGCAGCCTGGCAATTGGTATTTTCAGACAAGAGTTCCAGGTGATTGTGCTAATCACTGCCTTCAGCTGGAAGGTCCCCCAACCCTGAGATCTGGTGGTCCTGTGATTTTACCCTCTTCTTTGCAGCGGGTCATTGGCATAGAGTGGACCAGAATGTCAGAACCTTTCTGTGACTAGCAGAGGGAGAATAGTTTCCACTCTGGATTCCAGAGGGTTGAGGCTAGGATCAGGGTTAGTGAGGATGGTCTTAGGCCATTAGACTTGTACCCACTGTGACAGTCTGGAGGACAGGGGACGTCTTCTACCCTTGTTCTTTCTTCTCCCCTAACACACCTTAAGCCTGGTGCCTGGCAGAGAAGGCCCTCTGACAGATGTCGAGTTATGATTCTATGTAATCTGGGTCTCCGACTCGGCATTTTCTCATGTGCAATTTAGTGTACTCCAGGGCTCAAAGGTATAAACTGAGATCACAGTTTATTTACTTTGTTATATTGTGGGTGGAATGTAGTTTGTGATATTTTATTATACCTTTCAAAGAACATTTACATATGTATGTATCTATCTATCTCTCTACCCACCTATCTGTGTGTACATGTGCTCTATCCATCTATCTATCTATCTATCTATCTATCTATCTATCTATCTATCTATCTATCTATCTATCCATCCACCTACCTATCGGTGTGTACATGTGCCCAGCGATGCATGTGAAGGCTGAAGGACAACTAATAGGAGTCAGTTCTCACCTTCTACCATGTGGGTTCTAGGGACTGAACCCAGTCTTGGTGACAAGAATATTTATATGTTGTCCCCAGGTCACTAGCAAGTTTACAATGACCACTGACATTTTTCTCAGATGATGAAATTATAGGCATGCTGTTGGCTAAACCAGTTTTGGAATCTGTATCTGTATCTACAGTGTATCTGTAAGGAAATAGCTGGAGAAGCTGGGTATTTATTTGGGAGTCATAGAAAGGGACCCTTCCCACACACTACTTGTGCAAACTGAATTGAAATGGGTTACAGGCTTAAATGTGGAAGTTAGGACAGTGAAACCTATAGTAAAAATGTTAGTGAATCCCTTGTTTACCTTAGTATAGACAGAAAGTTCACAGGCTAAAGAGTTTCTGAATACAGAGAAGAAATTTGCTTAGAATTCATAAAAATTAAGTTTATTTTCAACATAAGACACAGTTAAGAAGCAGAAAGGCCAGCTGTGATGTGAAGGAAAACACCTGCTCCAGGACTAGAATTCAATCTATATGAAGAACTCCACGCTTAGTCATTATGGACAACTGCATTTAGAAAGAAGTGTCGAAGGCTGAACCAGAGGTCCCCAGAGACATCCAAGTGGCCAAGAAGATGCTCAACATTACAAATCCTCACGGAAATTAAAGTCAAGCTGCTAGGGACATTGTTGTACACGCTTTAGAATGGGCAAAATGCAAATGAATGATGCTATGAAGTTTTATAAGAATGTGGTATGTGAGATAATAAAAGACTGCAGGTGGGAGAATCAAATGTGTAGCCAGGTTAGAGATCTGTTTGACATGTTCTAATAAATGTAAAAGTATTGTTCCCGAATGCAATCATTTGTTTTCTGTGCATATTTCCAAGAGAAATGAAAATATATGTCTAAGGAACATAGAGGTAGGCCAGTGCACGAGCAGCAATCTCAAACTGGACACAATCCAGATGTCTATTTATAGGAAATCAGAGAAATAGGTTATAGCATACTAATAAAAGGGACGATTACTTATCAATAAAATCCATTTAAACAATCAACTCCAGCAGTATCCGAATGAAAAGCCTGTGTCCGAGGAGCTCTTGTTGGATGATGTTGGATGATGCTTGAAAACAGACACAATTAATCTTTAGTGATAAACAAGAGAACTGTGGTTATCTCAGAAGACAGGAGACGCTGTTGATGGGAGAGGCACACATAGGAATTGTCCCAGTTAGCTATTTTTGTGATAAATTATCTGCAAACTCAATGGCAAAAACAAAATCTATCTCATCTGTCCCTCAGTTTTGTAAGCCAAAGATTCAGGCAAGACTTGATTGACTGTTCATTGTCCATGTGGGGCTGATGGACAGTCTGGTCCTGGGGATCCAAGATGGCTTTCCTCAGGTCTGACCTTTTGGCAGTCTCTGCTGGAGCCTACATATAGCCTTCCCAATAAGGTGATCTCAGTGGGGAGTGACTGACTTCCGGGGAGTGTTGCAGAGACTCAGCCAGCCAAGGCTAGGCAGCACTCCGGTTGTGCTGTGTTGGTCAAGACAGTTTGCTGAGATTTGTGGAGAGAGAGCATGGGCCCCACCACTCCACGGAAGGACTGCCCAAGACTTCACAGCCATGATGGGTAACTTTCTGCAGCTGCTGGAAACACCCTTTGTTTTAATTTTAGTCGTGGGTACCCGAGCATAGACTTAATGACTATGGGACATAGTTAGAATTTGTGTGCTTGTGTAAATGACTGTGCAATTTAAACAATCTGCAGCGTGCCTCGGATGCTACATTCTTATTGTCCAGACAACCCTAGGAGATGGCAATTACGAACCCATTTTACTTAGTAACTTACTAAATTCAATGAGGAACAGGATTTACATCTGTGTTTTTCTGACCTTAAGATGTCATCTTCCATTAGAACCACGTGACAAGGAAGAGAAGTCCATTCAGCCCTCAGTTAATATCAGGTGCTATGGGGCTTCCAGCTGGTTTTAGAAAAGCCAACTACCCCCCCCTCCAAATTCTAATAGTCATGTTG
The DNA here is from genome assembly GCA_028555095.1 of Dicrostonyx torquatus. Taxonomy (NCBI): domain Eukaryota; kingdom Metazoa; phylum Chordata; class Mammalia; order Rodentia; family Cricetidae; genus Dicrostonyx; species Dicrostonyx torquatus. Next base: position 1,339,185 of record JAQHUG010000154.1, on the reverse strand, counting down.
GAAGCTTGAAATTGGTAACAGGAGAAAGGCTCCCCACCATGAAAATCAGCGAATACTATGTTAGTTCCTTGTGGGTGAGGGTGGGTACATTGAGGAGGCCAACTTTCCAACACATCAGATTACAATTTTCCCCAAAGCAGACCTGAAGGTCCGTACATAATTATACATAATAACCTTTTGGCTTTGTGCTTCAAAAATATATATTACTCTTTTTCGGAGTGTATGGGATGGGTTCCAGGTCCTTTCACAAACCAGGCTAGTACTCAACCACTGAGTTCCGTGGCCAGCCCCTGGCTTTTGAAGGCAGGGGCTCATTATGTAGCCCAGGCTAGCCTTGACTCTTGGTCCTACAGCTTCTTGAGTGATGGAACTAGAGGTATGTGTGAGAAATGTGTTTAATCTAGTTAAATTCTTCCTTTGTATGTAAATGTAATCAGCTCACATTTTATTCTCTTAAAAATTTCTGAATTGTTTTGGAGCCTACATTAGATTTGATTTACTATCCATCTTTCTAGTTCTTCTGTTTTTCATTTTCTTTCTTTCTTTTTTATTTTTTTTGGTTTTTCGAGACAGGGTTTCTCTGTGGCTTTGGAGCCTGCACTGGAACTAGCTCTTGTAAACCAGGCTGGTCTCGAACTCACAAAGATCCACCTGCCTCTGCCTCCCAAGTGCTGGGATTAAAGGCGTGCGCCACCACCACCCGGCTCTGTTTTTCATTTTCAGAACAGTTGGAAGCAAGTTCATCCAGCTTCGAGCGGCTGTATCCTTCCCCTTTTGTCCCCTTACAGGCCCCTCTTCCTAACTGAGTTGTGCTCCCCACACAGCATTCTCCTCACTAAGGAAAGCCTCTATCTGTGTTGCCCTACACGATCCAGCCGTCTTCCTGTCTCTTCTCTCCCAGCATTCCTAGGCTGCTGGGCCTCAGCTAGCTTCAGCAGCAGATATTGCTTTATTGACTTCTTGGAACAGTCTGTCCTGCTCTGCCAGCTCCCTAGTGTCTCTCATCACCAGCCAGCACGAAACCCAGTGGCATTCACGGAAAACAAAGCAGTATGGACTTTCTAGAAAGAGTTGGGGCTCTGTCAATCAAAAGAAGGCTGGGAGAGCCTGTGGCATGGTGCTGGCATGGAGGGAGAGGCTTCCAGTGACACTGCAGGGGCATATCCTGGGTTATTTCTTTGAAGAGCTGAGTGAGGGGTGTGCTGCTGATATACTGTTTTTTTTTTCTGGTCCCATTAATGGATTTACCTCATCTATGTTCTTCTTAGGTCTTCCCTGTCCCTAAGAGCAGATAACTGTGAACAAACGAGCTTATCGGGGATCAACCCCGTCACACTGGCAGTCGGATTTTGTCCTTTCGTGACATTTACTCAGTGTTTACTGAGTTGTGCGTGCTCTACCAAGGGCTCCAACAGCATTGTCTCATCTCACTATGACAACGTCTCACATGAGCAAGTTAAGCCTCAGAGAGATTAAGTAACACTTTTCATGGTCACATAACAATTAAAGTGTGTGAGTCAGAATTTGAACTCAGGATTGCCTGGTTCTAGGCCATATCGTCTCCTCACCTCTTTGCTATGCTTTCCTGGCTCTGTGCAGGATATCACAGCTTAAACATGAGTGAATTAAACCCCTCTACGTGCCAGACTCAGGCCCAGGAGTCCAGGGATGGCTGAGATGCAGTTCCTGTCTTTGAGGAGCTTTCAGCCTAGTAGACAAAGCAGGCAGTCTTAAACACACACACACACACACACACACACACACACACACACACACGCGCGCGCACGCGCGTGCTTCTACTTGAGGCATCAATAGGAGTTGAGGGAGTTGATGTGGGGTTTGGAGGCCACTGCCACTGTGTTTGGTGATGGGAGGAATGCGCCAAAACTCTCTGATGGGGCAGCGATGTCTGGCAGGGTCAGAAGCATGGAGGACCTACCTTCTCACCCCGCGTGCAGTTTCTGTTTACCTGGATACAGAGTTAGCCAATAAGTCTGCTTTACTCCAAGGTACCATGAGCTCCTTGGAGATTGAATCAACACTGGTGAAATGTTCTACAGACTTCTCCATCTAAAGCCCATATATCTGACTAACTGTGTGCAAAGGACGGCTAGAGTGCTTGCACTGAGGGTGGGAGTGGGGGCTCCATGAGGTTGTCAGAGGAGTGAGAGTGGGGGGCCATCAGGATGTAGGGGAGTGGAGGTGCCCTCAGGACGTTGGAGCAGAGCCCATAGGAACTCAAAAGACTGAACTGACCATCCAGGACCAGCCACTACCCGGTTTTAGACCTTGGGTGAACTGTTTCCTTTACCTGAACTCGGCTTCTCCATGTGTAAATGAAGTTACGCCTGGGTGAGCTGACAGTGATTCTGAGATCTGTGGTCCCAGATGTGTGTGTGTGTACTTATGTGTGGTTGTTTGTGTGTGATTACCTTAATATGGAGATAGTCCTTATTTGGCTGTCATGTAAAGAAAAACCACCCACAACCTCTGCAAACTCCCTCTTCCCTGTTGAGACATCAGTGGCAAGGACAGCTGGCCTGGGCCTGTATCCATATATTTGGCGGGGACAGGGTTTCCTAGGAATTCCTTTCTGACTCCTCCAGGCTGGATTATATGCATAATAGTCTCTGAGAATTAATAGAATCATATCTATTCTTTATTTTTGATGACGAACATCAATATAATTACTTAATTATATTGAAGGTTGATGTTTAGTCTTCTTAACTTTGTTCATTCATTATAAAGTATATGTCAGGTACTTTGTGAGGCCTTGTTAATACTTCATGGTCAATAAATTATGGCTCAAGAATCCCTCAGTATATGGGACAAAGAATAGTAAATCTTCCTTCCACAAACTATGGCAAATATTGATATTTAATCAAATTACTTAAGAGTAGTTGTATAACCATAATGGATTTGCTTTTTTCATCTTGATCACAGTGCCATTGAGTCTAAGTTAGTCAGCAGGTAAGTAGTGAGGTAGAAACAGTTCTCTCAG
>JAQHUG010000154.1:1320034-1331683 GCA_028555095.1 Dicrostonyx torquatus | reverse complement strand
AAACATGAGAAAAATGGAAAGATCTCCCATGCTCTTGGATAGATAGAATTAACATAGTAAAAATGTCAATCTTACCAAAAGCAATATACAGATTCAATGCAATGCCCATCAAAATCCCAGCAAAATTCTTCATAGACTTCTAAAGAACAATACTCAGCTTCATATGGGAAAACAAAAAACCCAGGATAGCCAAAACAGTCCTGTACAATGAAGAAACTTATGGAGGCATCACCATCCCTGACTCAAACTCTACTACAGAGCAACAGTAATGAAAACAGCCTCATATTGGCATAAAAACAGACAGGAGGACCAATGGATAGAATCGAATTGAAGACCTGGATATCAGTGTACACACCTACGAACACCTGATTTTTGACAAAGAAGATGAAAATATAAAATGGGGAAAAAGCATATTTAACAAATAGTGGGGGCATAACTGGATATCAACAGGTTGGTAAATGTAAATAGATCCATATCTATCTCCATGCTGAAAACTCAAGTCCAAATGGATCAAAAATGTCAATATAAAATCAACCACACTGAGCCTCATAGAAGCAAATGTGGGAAGCGATTTGTACACATTGGCCCAGGAGACCACTTCCTAAATATAACCCTAGTAGTACCAGACACTGAGAGCAACAATTGATAAATGGGACCTTTTGAAACTGTAAAGCAAAGGACACAGTCAACAAGACAAAATGTCAGCCTACAGAATGGGAAAAGATCTTCACTAACCCCACATCAGACAGAGGTCTGATCTCCAAAATATACAAAGAACTCAAGAAACTTGATATCTAAAGAACAAATAATCCAATAAAAAATGGGGTACAGACCTAAACAGAGATCTCTCAACAGACGAATCTCAAATGGCTAAAAGACACTTAAGGAAATGTTTAACATCCTTAGCTGTCAGAGAAATGCAAATGAAAACAACTCTGATATTCCACCTTACACCTGTCAGAATGTCCAAGATCAAAAACACTGATGACAACTTATGCTAGAGAGGATGTGGGGTAAAGAGAATACTCCTGCATAGCTGGTGGGAATGCAAGCTGGTACAGTCACTTTGGAAATCAATATAGTGATTTCTCAGAAAATTAGGAAACAATCTACCTCAAGACCAGCAATACCACTATAGCCAAAAGATGTCCAATTGCACCATAAGGACATGTGCTCAACTATGCTCATAGCAGCATTGTTTGTCATAGCCAGAACCTGGAAACAATCTAGATGCCCCTCACCTGAAAAAAGGTTAAGGAAAATGTGGTACATTTACACAATGGAGTACTACACAAAGTAAAAAATAATGACATTTTGAAATTTGCAGGTAAATGGATAGATCTAGAAAGAAACCATATTAAGTGAGGTAAGCTAGACCCAGAAAGTACAAATATCATATGTACTCACTCATAAGTGGCTTTTAGACATAAAGCAAAGAAAAACCAGCCAACAATCCACAACCCCAGAGAACCTAGACAACAAAGACGACCTTAAAAGAGACGTACATGGATCTACATGGGAAGGAGTAAATTGGGAGCATGGGGGTTATGGGAGAAGGTAGAAGGGAAGGGGGAGATAGGGGTTCAGACAAAAATGTATAGCTTAATAAAAGCAATAAAAATTAAAAAACAGCAGAAAGAAATCTTGGAAAAGTCGTAGGAATGGTACTAATTTTAGCATTGTATGCATTCCTGAGGCCATTGTCAAAACAAACTCGTTCTGAGAAGGCTGGTACCTAATGCATAAACTCACCTTAGAGGAGGTGACTGGCCCTTCCGGAGGGAGAACTGGAGTCCTAGAGTTTGTTATTTCCTGTCACCCAGGGTATAGCTCCTATCAGGGCAGGTGCCAGCCTGGAAACACCCAGGCCTCAGGAGCTGGAGATTCAGATGTCCATTGAGGAGACTGACATAAGATTCTGATAACCCTTCCAGATTCAGATTCTGCGATGCAAATAGTATCTCTTAGGTCTTAGCTACTGTTCACAAGCAGCGCTGGGGGGTGTAAGCCTTAAGAAACGATGGCTATTAAATTGCTAGATTTTAGTGTTTAGTCAAAAGTCACACCCCTATATCCAAAGAGTCTGAAATGTAATATTAATCTGGGGGCACCACCCCAGCCTTCTAACACCCCTATATCTAAGAAGTCTGGGATGATTGGAAGCCCCTGGTCTGGCAGATGCCCTGGCTTGAACTCCACCTGCCAACCTGCCAAGCGGTGACTCCTCCCCGGGAAGGGCCAGGACCACTCCCCCAGGCTATTTAGGCTTTCCTAGTCAGAAAGAAGAACACGTGGGTTTTGGGTTTGTGTAGCTCCCCTGTCTCTCTCTCCCTTGCCATGCTCTCCAGGCCACTGGAGAGTGCAACATTTATTAAACGTGGGCATTTTAACTTGGCTTATCTGCTTTGACTGGATTTTTTTTTGTGCCAGCGGGGCACCTCATCTTAAGGAAATATTCCTAACATTTAGTAGTCAGCACAAGCATTTAAACAAAGCCAGCACCCTATGCATGTGTACACACAGCTATCTCTGTCTTTCTGTCTTCATTCCTTGTCTGTATATTGTCCTTTACAGGCTGCACAGTGAAGGGAATTGATTGGGCTCAGGAGGACCTGGTCAATGACCCTGAATGAACTTGGTGACCTTGGGAAAGGAGGTTCAGTCTTGAACCTCTTCTCTAAAACTTAAGAGGAGACCCACCCCTGAGATGACCCTTGCCTTTGGTTTTGTACTGTTTTTCTCTGTTGTGTGTATGTGTGCGCGTGCGCGCGCACACACACGTACATGCACACGTGCACGTGCATGTTGCAAACCTGTGTGTGCAGTGTGTTAGTCTGTACACACACATGTGGAGGCCAGTGGTTGATTTTGCATATTGTTGTCATCATTCTCTACCTTTTTGAACACGGGCTCTCACTGAACCTGGAGTTTGCTATTTTGGTTAGATTGACCGGTTAGTGAGGCCCTGGGATCCACCTCTCCACCTCCCAGTGCTGACATTACAGGTGTCACACCTACATGGTGTGGGGATTACATGGATGCTGGGGATCTGAACTCAGCATCTCTTTCTTACCCAGCAAGCTCTTTACCCACTGCGCCACTTTCCTAGCCCCATTCGTGGTCTTTATTCTGCTTCTTTCTCATTTTTCGATCCTTCTCGATTTCCCATCTCATCTGCTCTTCTGTTGCTCAGTTTCCCATGTGTTCTCATCACTTCTCCCACTCCAGCCGTCTCATTCTCCATCTTTCTTTGATCCTCTCATTTCTTGCTTTCTCTTCACCCCTCCCTTGCATTCCCTTTCTCTACTTTTTAGTATAATGTTTCTTCTAGGCTTTCATGGAACAGCAGACGCCATGGCAGTTCATCCAAGCAAGAGGAGAAAAGAAATGAATTAAATCATAGTATTGGCAACTGGCAATTTGCTTCAATCACAGAAAAATGTCCCCGGCTTCCTTGAATATTGAAACATTGATGAAGAACAGATTCCCTCTGGCAGTGAAAATTCCCCTCTGTCCGCGTTTGGCATCAACAGATCTTGCCTGATATTACAGGCAATTTGATGTGTTCCCTGCCCAGCAAAGTTGGAACACATTTCAACCAACCTATGTATTGATGGAAAACCATTTTTATTTTTAATGAGGGTGTATTAAAATATATATACATTTCCACTGATTTCTTGCTCTTGGAAGGTCAAGATCTGATGACATCCAGGCAGGAAGGCCTGGGTTTTTCCACTTCGTCTGTGGGGAAAATGCTGAAATTTAGATGCTCCCTTCATCCCCACCCCTTTGTTAGACTTCACTGATTATAATAAACACTTTCCTGCTCCAGTTTCCTCAGTGACATAGATATAGGCTGAATCAAGATGTAAGAGTTAGTGAATAAGAGGCTAGAACTAATGGACCAGGCAGTAATTAAATTAATATAATTTTTGTGTGGTTATTTCGGGTATAAGCTAGCCAGGCAGCGTGAGCTGGACGGTGGGACACAGCCTGCTCCTCTTCATGCAACACCAGTGCTGAGATTTTAGGTGCAAGCTACCACACCTAACTTCAGCTTAGATAACCTTAGTGCAAATTCTTGAGACAGGTGTTATATCAGCTATGGCTTTACAAAGAAAGAGAATCAATAAGGATGTGTGTTATGTCATTATGAAGGATGGCAAGGTATGCAGAGCTGATCCTCTGTTGGAATCCAAAGGTCCATAGGCTGCTTTAGGATCAGAAAGAAACAATGTCCAAGCCTGAAGGTTGTCATGGAGAATTATGTTCCTTCTCAGGCTATTTTTCTGCTGTTTGAACAGGGCTTGCCCATATTATGGAGGGCCTTTTGCTTTCTTTGATCTAACAGTAGAAATATCAGCATCATCTGAACTCTCTCTCTCTCAGAATGAAATACCCATTTGGCCAAATATCTAGGCACCATATGGCTCAGCTGACACATGAAATGAACCATCACAAGTATGATGAAGATCCTATCTCCATGTTACAGATGGAAGGGAAGCACAGGGAAGCAAAATCAAGCACCCACAGTCTCATAGACAGAAGATGATAGAGCTAGGATTTCAATTTATGCAGTCATTGCGTGATCTTCCACAGTCCTGACTTTTATTATCAGTACGGAAGGGACAATGGACAGCTACACTGGGGTGACTCAGTGCATCACAATGAGTGCCTTAAACTTCAAAATGCCTCTGCTACCATCTTATTAGTCCTTCATGGAGGTCCTTCATGAAATGAAGGGACTTAGGTACTATGGGTCTTTACTTTCTGGGGACCGTGTAGCCATGTGTAACTTCTACCAGATAGCCAATTAGCAAGCCCAAGCCAGCTATATCTAGGCATGCTGCTTCCTCACTGAGCCACAGGATGGTAGAAAGCTTGACAAGCAAATTCAACTAGAGCAAACTTGGCCACCTGTGACTCCGTGGGGAGCCACGAAGAGCTCAGGAAAACATTGAAATCCCAAGGGAAGGACAGGCTCCTGTGAGGACTGTGTTTCCTTCATATTTCTAGTGGTGGGAACCTAGCTGCCTGTGTTTAGAGCATTTTCTCAATTGTTAAATCATATAGTAGGGCCCATTCCACTGTGGGTGGTGCCATCTCTGGGCCAGCAGGCCTGGGCCTTATACAAAAGGCAGAAGAGCAAACCAGATGAAGCAAGCCAGTACATAGCGTTCTTGCATGGTCTCTTGTGTTCTGCCTCTAGGTTCTGTCTTTGGTTTTCTTCAGTGAAGGACTATAACCATTAAGCCAAATAAACCTTTCTTCCCTACTATGGTTTTTGGTTATTGTTTTGTCACAACCACAGAGAAAGAAACCAATACAGGCTTATCTCTGGAGAGCCAGATGGTGGTAGCTGTATCTTTGTTTCTGAGTTCTTTACTGCAACGTATTGAGTCACATGTCTGGTTTTGTGTCATTACCAAGCTGCATTTGTTACTATGAGTTTGAGAGCAGATATTATGATACCTCTAGCATTTCTCCTTTTGATCAAGATTGCTTTGGCTGCTTGAGGTCTTGTACTTCTGGATAAATTTTAGGATTACTTTCCCTTGTTCTGGGATTTTGATGAACAGTTCTGCCTGTCTATGAACACGGGAGCTTCTCTTACTTTCCAGATACTTCTTCAGTTCTGTTCTCAGAGTGTGCGGGATAAAGCTGTGTGTTAAGGTTAAATTACTGTGATTAAGAGATCTATAAAACAAAAATTCCTTGGCCTGTGAGCCTACTTGCCCAAGGACAGATAACGTCCTGGAATGGTTAAGATTCATGTAAGATAACAAGCCATAGGTTTTCACGTCTATAAAAAAATCTTGGTTGCCCAAACTGCATGGAATGTACTTGATCACATGTAGGTGGGAGGTAGGCAGGCAGAAAGTGTGTTAGAATGTATGCTTGCCCTGACTGGATGGAGGTGGGAAGTACTTGTGAATTTTGTCTTATGAGCCTCTGACTAATGTAATAAGGTACCATATTCTGGGATATAAAGTATGGACCTTGCCAGGCCAGTATTTAATAAAACTTGTTTCAAATTTGGCTCAAAAATTGTGGTAGTGGTCTTAGTTTTGCCTAATGGGATTAACAAGTATTGTAAGATTTCCTTGTGAAGGTCTTTTACTTCCTTGCTTAGGCTTATTCCCAGTTTTCTTTCTTTCTTTACTTTTCCTTTCTTTCTTTTTTTTAAAAAGATCTTATGAATTGGAATATTTCCTTGAATTCTTAGTTAGCATGTGTAAGACTGTTATGTAGAAAAGCTGTCTTTAATGGATGCTGACATTGTATTCTGCTACATTGGTTAAAGTGTTTAGCATATCAAAGGGTTTCGTTTGGCTTTTTGTTTGTTGAGACAGGGTCTTTCTATAACATAGGCTGGCCTAGAAGTCTCTATGTCATCCAGACTGGCTTTAACATCTTGAGCCTCTTGCTTCAGTTTCCCCGAGAGCATAGGCATGTACCACTATGCCCAGCCTAAGATTACTTTAAGTACAAAGTCATATTGCCTGCTAAGATGGATAGTTTTTAGCTTGTTCAGCATTTTTTCTTACCTTAGTCCTCCGAACTGGGTAAGAGTGGTAAGTGTGGACACCCTCATCATGATCTTGGTTTTAGAGGGTTAGTCTCCATGTGCTTGTTTAGTTTTTATTGCTATTGATTTTCAATTTTAGCACATTATGAAGTGATTTTTTTAAGAAATCACTTCAATTTTGGGTATTCATTGAGATTTAACTTTCTTAAGGTGGTTATGACTGATTTATATAACAATCACATTCCATTTAAATTACCTTCCAATATTCTGACTTCACTTTCAAAGTTCAGAATGTAATATGTGTTCCTGTTAATACAGAGTTTTGTTCACTGAGCCCCATATTTCAATCTGACTCTGCCATCTAACAAGGCTGCTGATTTGTGACCAGCCAGAAAAGAGAAAGAGGAGCCTTAGAGAGCAGCCCTTCTTATTGGACGCTCTGTCCAATAGCGTCCGGTAGGGAAGGAGAGTATCTGCAGAGTGCTAGAGCTTCACCAGGGAGAGGAGGAGGATTCTAGGCTTTGTAAGAGTCAGGTGGGAGTCCAGGCCAGTTTATCACAAGCAGAATCTTTAGAATGTCTGCTTTCCCCTCTTCAGAGAACAAGGGAGCAACTAATAGCTGGGACATTGGGATCTTGATAGAAAAACACAGCACAGAGGATGTGATTGTGTCCAACTCTTTCATGTGTCTCCCTATGCATCTTTTGCTGCTCAATTTATTTCTTTCAGACCTAGAAGTTATAGAGAGTACGACCCTCCCCTTCAGAGGGAAGCCTGCGGTTGGTTTGGGGGAAGAAGACATGTCTATGTGAAGGCGTCACACTGACTAGGAAGGAAGACAGTCTGCTAAGTGACCTTCAGCTGACCAGGAGCTTCAAGGGGGTCTGTGGAGGAGGATGGAGGAAGGGGACGGATCCTCCAGGGAGTGTCTCAGAGGAAGTGGGAATGGAGCTGGGCTTTGAAGGACTTGGAAGGGGAAGAAAGAAGGAAGGGCTTTTCAGGGCAGGGAAGGGCGAGAACAAAGTGGGCGGTGGTGACAATGACTGTGAAGTGTTCCGGGAATGGGGACCAGACCAGATCTTCTCTGGACAGTGGTAAGACTCACAGAGAATTGCTTAGAGAGCAAGGACATTCCTGAGACCCAGTTCCTGGATATGACCCGGCTTTGCCATTTCTCTTACCAGCAGCTTAATGGAAGCCCTCTTTTTTCAGATTCTTGTCACTATTATTGTTTGAATTGACCAATAATTATGTAAACTTCTGGGATGTAAGATGTTTAGATCTCCGTGTGCGTTATAGATTGAATCAAACTAATTAACATATACCAAGTTAGTACTTTTGTGTGTGATAAAAACACTAAGATATTCTTTTAAAACGTTTAAAGTTTATAATACATTATTATTAATTATTCTGGTCTGGCTACATTTTGTTCTTCAAACGTTCATGTGTTAGTGGCCTGGTCCCCGGTAGGAAGTTAGAGCTGATGGGTCCTATAAGAGAAGAGGTGGGAAAGTATGTTTTATAACTCTTTTTCAAGTAAAAAGATGCATATATTTAGAAGTAAAGGTGGGAGAGGCCTACTGGGAGATTAGGTCTGGCTACATCTTCTCTGGCTTCCATTTTTATCATGTGATCTCTCTCCTGTTTTTGCAGACAAGCTGATGATGTCAGAGATGCTCTTACTGGGACTGATGGCACGCGGTGTGGGGCCTTCAACACTCTGAGCTAAGTGAGCCTCTTGTCTTTTTTTATTTTCTTTTTTTTTTACTATTGCAAAGCAATTTATTGTGTTTTATGAATTAATTGTCACTCTTGCCTTCAGATATGCTTTGGCAGAGAACAACAGTAATTTGGGGAACTAAAAACTGTGTTTAGAATGGAGGACAGCCAAGGACACTCCACCATATACAAATATGTGAGTAGGCTTAATGCATACATCTGAAGTAGAAAGTTGAAATGGGATTGTTTTTTTCTTGTTTTTAACTAAGGGTAAAATTTATAATGAATGAAAATTAAAACATTTAATAAACAAATTATCTCTCTCTGACTCCTGTTGTGTCTTATCGCATAAAATTTTAGCTTGTTCTGTCATATTCTAACTTCCACATTAAGTAAATTAGTCGACTTTATCTGAACTGGAAGATGCTGTGTAATAAAGCCTTGTGTTGATTGACTGTGATTGACCCTCTTTTCCTTTATAAGTTCTAGGCCTTTCCTTATAGCAACAGAAAATGCATGGATACATTAACTGTGATCACTGTGCAGTGAAATGACTTAGTGAAATGTATGCCTCTCATTTTGCTGAGACTCTGTACCCTTTGTTCAGCGTTTCTCTTTCCTATCCCCCATCTTTTCTCACACCCTGTTCCCCCAAACCCATGGTAACTGCCTTTCACTGCTCCATGAGATTAGGTTCTGAAGCTTTCACATATGCGTGTGATCACACAGCCTTTGTGTCTCTGTGCCTGGATAATTCCACTTGAGTAAGCCCTTCAGGTCCAGCCACACTTTTGTCACCACCATTGCTAGCCTTCCTATCACTTCCTTCTAAACTCTCATCCAAAATATATGTTAGTTTTTTTTCAGACATTTAAAAGAGAGTCAAGGAAGCATAGTAATATGGCTTCAATTTAAAAAAATTCCACCCAGTTGTCATTATTGTTGAGTCATACTCAATAGGCTTTAGGTCTCAATCTTTGGCTTGGAATATATGATAATGATATTTTTAATAATGAATTAAGAATGAACAGTTAATTCATATTTATGTTAATAATGAATAATTTAAGACATGAATTGGAGCAGACATCTACAGAGTGTGAAGGTGATGAAAAGCTGGCTTTCTGGATGCTGAGATTTAAGCATGAGTTAGGTAAGAACAAGGGTGACATAACACTCAAGGAGACTGCCTACACTCACAAAGATAGCCAATGGCAGTGCTAGACCTGGCACAGACAGTCTGACCCTGGGGTCTGCTCTCTGCCCTCTTCTCTAGTAATGCACCATGGGGAGCACAGGGCCATAGTCTTCAAGGAGAGAAGTGGAAAGGGGCTCTACTTGGTGGACCCTAAGGGCATGTCATCACTTATGCTAAGCATTGCTTAGATATCACTTCAGTTCATTCCTGCCCCACTCTCCAAGACAGGTCTCATTGCCCTCATTTCACAGACAAAGGGAACAGCTGCAGAATGAAGGAACTGGTTGTGGGTCAGCAGCTGCTACAAAAAAAAAAAAAAAAAGGGTGTGAGATTTAAACTGCAATTTGCATTCCCAGCTGGAGCCATGAGTTTCCATTACAAGTGTGGACTGGCTCTCTCAGGCAGATGTTTTGAGAAGGGTGAGGATGGAGTCCATGTGAGCAAAGAGAGGAGAAAACCTTCCTAACAATTATAACCCCACAGCATTTTGGTCATGTGACAGTTGGGCACAGCTGGGTGACAGCGGTTAGTCAGGATCTTCAGCTATGGTGCTGCTGACATCTGAGGACAAAGAGTCCGGTCTGAGCGTAGGTGTTTATGTGCAAAGCATCTGAGGGGGCGGGCAGGTGTAGCTCACACAGACACCTGCTACTGACTGCATCAGGAAGCACCTGGCTCCTGCTGCACCTGAGGACTTCACTAGTCTAAGTCACAACCCAAGTCACAAAGACCATCCTGAGGATCACCTATGACTGTTCAAGAAGGACCAGCAGTCAGCTTCCATGGTTTTGAAAACCCTGGTTGCCATGTTTCCTCATCTGCCTTCCCTTGGTATGTGACAGATGCAGCTCAGGGGCCCCAGGGCTCCCAAAATTCTGGGGATAATCTGTTGGGTCCTGCTCCCGGAGTTTGGATTGGGTGGTTCTGGGGTAAGACTTTAGAGTCTGTTTTTATTTCACATTCTCCCCTGAGGCCGATCAGACTCTGAGAACCACTGTTCTAGGATCTTTCATAGCCATCTGGGTTGGAAATAGCCCAATTGTATTTCCTTTCTCTTTTGAGCACAGCCTGACTTCAGAAAGGTAAACACTGTGTTTACTTTTCAAAGCTTTGTGCTTGCACTGATTGTGCCAGGTGCAACAGGTGGGGGCCTAGCAGGAAACAGCGTCTATCCCATGTGCTCCAAACAGAGAGAATGGATCCAGGGTCAGGTGGGATGGCTCAGTGGTTAAGACCAAAGTTTGGTTCCTAGGACCCACATCAGGTGGTGGACAACTTCCTTTCACCTCAGGTCCAGGACATCCAGTGCCTTTGGCCTCCTCCAACACCACCACACACATGCATATAGCTCCAGCCCCAGCCACATACACAGAAGTCAAAACAATAAAAACAAATGTTAAGGGACTTCTACCTTTTTTCCAACTGTCAGTCACATCCTGCATTCCACAGCCTTCCTGGTAGACTCCGTCAGGGAAGTGGTTTCTAAAGGTTAGCTTCTCAGAGCACAGGGCGTAGCAGACACTGGGAATGAATGGATGCTGGGCAGGTCTCTCCTGTCTTTTCCTTGTGGTGCCCTTGACATAAGTCCTGAGCTGCCTCATGAGTGCACTGAGACATCAAGATGTTTAGCAAGGCCATTTGAGTTAGCTAACACTCTCTGCCCTATGTATTCTGATATCTTACATAGGAAGGCAAAGTTCTACTGATGGTCTCTGCCTTCCAGATGGTCTGGGTGGACTGGGAAAAAACCACAGTCTCTACAGCAACCTTCTTGGGACTCTGATAGAACTCCAAGGGGCTGGGGGTACAGCGTGGGTTGGCTGCCGGAGGAGGATGGACTGTTTCAAGTGGTTTCCAAACCATAAGGAACACACAGTGCTTGGCGTTGGCTCAGGGAGACCTCTCTTTCCATCTATGGAACAATGAAAACGAAATCTCTTAATCCTTACGAAAGAAAACAGAGAGGACAGGGGGAAGCAGAAGGCAGAGGAGAAGTGTTTATATTTGAAAACTGTCCCACAGCTGCCAGGCAAAGCGCTCTGTTGCTGCTGGCCCTGCTGGCATGAGTTCAGGGTCTGTATTTACCTTTCTGTGGCTGTCGGGATATTTTCCTGAGCTATGCACAAGATCTTGTGTCAGATAGCCCCTCTGTGTAAGATGATACTCCAGCTTGTTTAGGGCCACTGTGAGTTGACCAGCTGTTGT
>JAQHUG010000154.1:1246690-1299478 GCA_028555095.1 Dicrostonyx torquatus | reverse complement strand
CTGCTAACTTTGAAGATGAAGGAAAGGTCCTGTAAGCAAGCGGATATGTATAGCATCCAGAAGTCAGGAAAGACCAGGAAGTGGTTTCTTTTCTAAAGCCTCCAGGAAAGAACACAGTCCCCACTTTTTACTTTTCAAATGTTTTTGTGATTGCATATTGATTATATATAACAATGAGTTTGTTGTGACATTTTTATACACGCCTACAACATATTTTGGTTATATTCATCACTCGTTGCCTCTCTTGTCCCTCCCATACCTGTTGACTTCCTCTTCCAGTCCAGTCCTCCGCTGCTTCGCGCCTTTAATTTCTGATGGTATCACACGTGCACACAATTCAATGTCCTCACACTTTACGCCCCCCATTTCTTTTTTCCTCTCCTGTGGCTCCTTTCTTTCCAATTCATCCCACTCCTACCTTCAAGTCCCCCACTCTCTCCAGGTCTCTATCTATCTCTCTATCTCTTCATCTCTCTCTTCATCTGCCTAACATTCTATCATCTATTTATTGTCTGTCTGCCAATATCTATTTGTCTATATATCTGTCATCTATCTATCTATCTATCTATCTATCTATCTATCTATCTATCTATCTATCTATCTCTACATAGCTACCATCTACCCCTCAATATATGTCTAACCCCCTCCCTCTTGCTCTCATTTGTCTATCATACATAGTCATTCATAATCTATCCGTCAACATATACCCATACAGAAGGGCTTTTGATAAGACAGCATGCAACAGTCTTTGGTGATAAAAGATCCTGGGAGATGTTGCTTAGACTTACCCCATTTGCCACTGTGGTTAACAGAGTCCCTGAAAGACAGACAGAGGTAAATGGCACTTCTGTTAGAAACTACCACTATCCTGGCCAATCATGTGGGCTATATAAAGCCATGAGCAGTAGTGCTTTCTCCAAGTGGCACTTGTGACAGAGACTAGAGCTCACGTGGTGTGCCGCGGCACTGGAAGATAGTAATTTTTTGCTTGGCAGTGTTCAAAAGCCTTTTTTAACTGCCAGTCTTGCAAAGACCCAAGGTGGTGAGCTGACAGACATAGGGCGTGGCTAGCCTGGAATACTCCCTGGCTTTGAGCTATCGCTTGCTTTCCTTGGCTGGGGAGTTCCTTTCACGCTCGGCTTGTTCTGGAGAACACTGTGTGCTGGGTCTGTGGATCTGGGCTGGGGAGCCCTGGAAAGACAGGCAGGTTTTCCAGATCGCTGCAGTCTGTAGGGCTCCGTGGGACCCTGCAGACGTTTCCCATCAGTTGGGATTGGGTTACACCCATGATACTGATGGCTTCCCCATGGCCTGTGCCGCCAAGTGAGAATTTACATGGAAACGTAAAGATCCCTTTCTCTTTTGGGGGTTAGGGCCTCAGAGCCCTTGGGAGGTACCAGTTCATCTTTCTGGCGGTCTTCAGGTCCCAGGTTATCAGAAGAAGGCTTGTTCTTTTATTGAGGCCAGCCAGGGGCTGTGTGGAGTGCCTCTTCCTATTTCTCCTCCCTCTTCTCTCTTCTCCATTCCAACAGTCATTTCCCCAATTAAACCATTAAATATGGTTTAGTTAACTGGCTATAATGAAGGAAACTAGAATTAGATCACCTTCCAAATATTTCCTGAAGGATGTTGGCAGTTTCCTCCATTTTTGTCCTGCTTCCCTACCATCCCCCTGCACCTTTGGGGGAGGTCTGGGGAACAGGCAGAAAACTAAAATCATCGGTCATGCAGTTTGCACCCTGTCATTGACATCACTGACTCCCCAAGCTTCCCTGGCGCATGTTAATCCTGGAGAGACCCACAGAAGCATTGTCTGGAAGGGACTACGCTGACCCAGGTTCTGAGGCACTAGCTGATGCCATGGTCCTGGGCAAGTACACTGAAAAGTATAGTGAAATATTGGGAGGGAGGTGTTTTAGGTGGTTCCCAAAGACTCTTCCCTTTATAAGGAACCCAGCTCCATGTCTGAGCTTGCCCCCCCCTTATAGCATTTCCCAGCATGCCACTCTGCTCTTCCTGCAGCTTCTTCAGGCTGGTTCTCTAATACATGGACATATGTGGGTCTCTGGCTCCCCCTCCCCAACAGCTCATTTCTACCACTTATTATCAAGGGGATGGGACTCATCAGTCTTTTGGCTCACTGTGGCCTCCACTCCCCAGGCATTAGGTAGCCTGAGGGTTAACAGCACCAGCATTTCTTTTTGGATTTTATTAAGCCCAGAACAGAAGAGGCTAGGGAGCAGTGGTGTGCAGAGGGGGAGCAGTGGCGGGCGGGGGGAAGCAGTGGCGGGCAGGGGGCAGTGGCGGACGGAGGGGTGGCAGTGGTGGGGGGGCAGTGGCGGGCGGAGAGGGAGCAGTGGAGGGGGAAGCACAGGCCTGAAGCCTACAATCTGGCTGACATTGGTTGATTTGGGCCTTAATGTCTGAGACTATACAGGCTAGCGATCCGAGCCTTGGTTCTTCCTTCTCCTGGGACAGTCACAGTGAGGGTGACAGTGGTGGACCAGAGCTGCAATGGTGACCGTTATTTGTGGATGGAGACCATCAGGAAGATAGTAGGGCTCCACTTTGAGTTTTTCTTTTTATGCATTTGTATTCATGTGTATGGGCCTCACGTGTCAGTTCTCACTGTCCACTCACCTCTCACTTTGTTTGAGGTGGGATCTTTTGTAGTTGTTGTTTAATGCTGAGAGGGTGCTGGCCCATGAACTGTAGGAGTCACTCCTGTGTCAGCCTCCTGCCTCTGGTTGGAGCCTTGGAATGATGGATGGGCCCAACCACATTTGGATTGGCCAAAAGTGTTTGGTGTAGAGTCCTATGAATGCTTGGTGGGGGGAGTAATTTATAAAAATGCCATGAATAGACAGGTGTAGTGGTGCAGGCCTTTAATCCCAGCATGCAGGCGGCAGAGACAGGTGGATCTCTGTGAGTTTTAGGTCAGCCTGGTCTACAAGAGCGAGTTCCAGGACATCTAGACATAAATAGTAAGACCCTGTCTCAAAAAAACAAAACCAAAATGCTGTGACTACTTTTTCCAGAAAATAGCACTACCCCATGCTATTCCCTTACAAGGGAAGGGTGGGAACTATTTAACATATTAAACTATTTTATTTAACCTTCAGTCACCTGAGATTATTTGAGAACAGAATCCACTTTGATTTTAGGGTATTTCCTAAGCCCGTGCACCTGGTATTGTGTGACTCCGACTCTGGGAAACGATACCCCTGGGTGAAGTCTGCCAGAGGAAGCCACTTGTTTTGGCCACATCGCTGCACACTCCAGTCCTTGCTCAGGGTCTGTGAGAGTGGGATTCTCTCTTTTGATTTCCGTAAAGGCATGCACATAGACTTACATGTTAGTCTTGACAAACCAACCGAAGGCATTCTAAGACTTCAATACTTAAAATACATGAAATAGAAAGAAAGGAAATGCAGTAATTGTAACAACCAGAGATGTGTACAAGCCCACTCCCAGTCGAGATACAGCTTTTTAAAAGGCAGAAAGTCTAGAAGCTAAGTGGGTAGGGGTGAGTTCCTCCAGATGCAGAGAGCTCAAACGACTGCTCCCAGCCTAAAGGCTTTAGAACTCAGGGAGACACACTAACATCTGAAAGTACAGCTCTTGGGTGTATAAGCCTAAGGCAGAAAAAAGAGGGCGAAAAATACCATAGGCATACTGTTGATTTTGTCACCATTTATAAGACAGTGAGATGCTTGGCTCCATGGACTATATCTTTGGAGAGAAAGTAAGGAGTAGGCATGGAGTATCTGGGGACAGTTAATTGGAAGAGTAAGGAAGAATTTTTCATCTGGTTTCTTCTTATCTTTTGATTTCACCAGAGTTTAACCTTTCCAGGCAGCTACTGGGAATGCCAGAGCCTCCATGAGGCAGCTAATTAGAACAGGATGCTGGAGTTCCGGAGGACCTCATCATTGCATGTGTGCTAGAGACCGTACCAAAGCCCAGCTTCTGCTCTGGCAGACTGAGATGAGTGGAGCTTTTAGAAACTGAGGTGATGGCAGGGGGAGCATCCAACCTTCTCCACTGAGCACATGGCTGGGACCAAAAGGGCAAATCTGGAGAGAGAATAAACTGAGCACGGAGTCATGATTGTCTTGAGAAAGAAAACTAGATGAGCCATGTGTAGGAGAACACAGTTAGTTACCTTTTGTCCTAATTTAAGACTGATTGGCCAGTGAGAATTTGAGACTGATTGGCCAGTGAGAAGGCCAACTGCCAGAAACTTCACATTGTCTTCTGACATTTCAACAGGAGCCATACCTGGGTCATGAGAGATGACTATAGGCCATTTGATACTCTTTCTCCATCTGGGATCCATATCCAGTCTGGCCGTGAGATTGGGGCCTGATGTTCTGGGAGAGGGTTTTGCCTGTCCTAATATTTAGGCTATGTTGAGTTTATTTTGGTTCAAGCTTGGATAATCTATTCTCAGAGATCCATGTGTGCTCCGTGGAAGCTTTCTCTTTGTGGTCTCCAGCTTACACTGGTAGACTTGGACCAGCTGGGAGACCATCTAGAATTACATCTTCATAGGGTCTCACAAAGATTGTTTCTTTTAAGCTTTTTTAATGTTTTGAAAAAGAAAATTGAAAAACAAAAAAGCAACTCCTGCCCACATGTCTTGGGTAGATGTGGAATAGTTTCTGAGTCTCTAGTCTGTGGGGACAGTGTCCCTTCCTTTCCAGAGATAGCTTACTCTGATGCCTTAGGATAATGGAGTAGAGAGACTAAGTGGGAATAAGAAACCTGTGTCTGGATGTCAAGGTTTGGGGTGGTATCCCAATTATACCATAAGCCAATAGTGGGTCAAGGCTGTCTTATAACTTGCCAAAGGTCACATGAAGCCCAAAAGGCATTGGGATTAAACTCAGAAATGCCTGAATCCAGTCTGTTCGAATCCCTTTCCTACCCTGTAGGGCAACATCTCCCTTCAAGGTCCCAAGTTTAGCATAGGTGCTCTCCATGGGGACCTTACACTCTCTGAAGACCCATGATACAGCACTGTCTGTGGAGGTGAAGGCTGTGTACAGTGCATGCTTTGGGACCTGATGAACTTGGATAGATGTCAATGTTGTTTTCATTTTTCCCCATCTTAGGATGGACACTCATTCCTTCTCTCCTAGAGAAAGCCAGTATGGCATTCAGTTCAGCTAGGGTTGGGTTTTCCTTTGTTTTGGTTAAGTTTCTAATGTATGCTTCCATGTAAAATCTGATTTAATGCTGTAATTGCTCCCTGTAGATATCATGGTGGTCATCCTTAGCTCTTGATCATGGTCATTTCTCCCAGAAAGCCATAGAAAAAGAAAACTGTCTTCATGATTTTGTTCTCATTTTGAGATCTACCCAAGTACATTTCTCGATCATTTGATTGTAAATAAAAACTGCAAGCATTGCTTTTTATTGAATTTGCCTTGAAGAGTCTTACAGACAACTCTGATAATTTCTTGACACACAATTTGATTTTATTATTTAATATGACTATTACACCACAGAGAGATAGAGCTGAAGCTGTCTAAAGAAGCCCCTGTTCCATAAATATTCAGCCTGATGCTGGAACTAAAGGTGTGTTATTGGATGTTTCTTTCATGTGTTTCATTTCCAAGATAGAAAGGGTTTATTTCCTTTTAATAAAGACCAATACAACTTTCCTTGGGAAAATCAGAAAATACCCAATAATTAGGTGTTAAAGTCTGAGAGGCTATTTGAAGGCATACAGTTATATAAATATATGTCATGAAAACCCAGGTTTTCATCAAGTTTCCAGAAGACATTTATTTCATTCACTTTTCACTCCCCAAATAAGCAAGCTATTGGGTATGCAATACATGCTGGTGAAACCAATACTCAAATGCAATGTGTCTGAAAACTCCAAACAGTTAGGTGGGTTGCCAGGTTACTAGGGTGATGTTAACTACTATAAAAACCGCACACAGTAACATTAAAAAAGCCTAAATTCTATATTACTGGATGTTGAGATGTGAAATCCCAGGCTTCTTTCATCCTGTGGCTCCATCATCTTCAACTGAACCCCCACATTCTCTGTGCTCTGCTGTATTGTTATCAGTAGGAGGACAAGGAACATGAAAGTTTTGTATGTCAGAAGGGACAGCATCCATCCATCCATTTACCTTGTTGCTGGTTAGGGATCAGTCATATGGCCACATCCAACTGTGAAGGACATAGGGAAGTGAAGTCTTCCTCATCAGGATGAAGAAACAGAGAGAGAAATGGATGTGTTAAACAGCTAAACATTCTCTGCCTTCCACAGTAGCTTCCTTAGTTACCTACTCGGAAACCAGCCCTGTTGCTCTGAAGAGTAGCCCAGTTACCACTTACCCTCATGGATCTGAGTTTGGAGGCTGTAACTAAGTTTAGCAGAAGATGTCAGATTTTATCTACAGATCTGAATGTGGTATTGTTATAGTATTATCATTTAGGTAGATGTCAAGTAAACATATATTTGAATTTTGGAAACACTTTGAGCTAGCAAAGTGCTACTTTTTAGTAGCAGATATCCATGATGGAGACAATGAGTTTCATAGCTGTCAGTCATCTACCCATCACTCTGTCTTGTCCCTGTTCTCCTCCCATGGACTTGTATTCCTTTTCTCAGACAGCTCCCTTTCCACTTTCATATTTTATATGAAATGCTACTTTATTCTGCCCTAGAAATTAGGAGGTTCTGCTAACATACTCAAAACAAACAAACAAGCAGGTGTGATTTCCTTATTTCATAGGAGATTTGAGGCTCAGAGACAATAGCATGTTCTGCATGGTCATCCTTTGATTCAAAACCAATCTCATCCCTCTAGACTCCCGACTGGCTGCCCTTTGAACTCAGCCCCCTGGCTCTTAGGGCAGCACTTTAGTGCTTTTTCTCTTATTTCAGCTTGTTCCAGGGCTTCCTGGCCCTCACAACTCAGATGCTTTTCAGCCTGTTTTCATTT
Source organism: Dicrostonyx torquatus (assembly GCA_028555095.1). NCBI lineage: Eukaryota > Metazoa > Chordata > Mammalia > Rodentia > Cricetidae > Dicrostonyx > Dicrostonyx torquatus. Next base: position 1,292,510 of record JAQHUG010000154.1, on the reverse strand, counting down.
TTCTCAGTCTTCAATTGAGAAAGCAGTTGAAACAGGAGGGCTGTTAATTCTGTGATGAGGTTTAATCCCCTGCACATTTTTGGTTCAACTGCTTCCTGAGTTGACAGTCGATAGCATTTAGTGAGCAGTTATTGCATGCTTCATGTTTGGCTGGGAGGTGGAGGTCCAGCAGGGATGCTGTGGACATCTTCCTAGAAGGGTCTTTCAGACTGGCACAGCCAGATAACGGCCAGAGAGCAAAGATAGACATGTGTACTCACTAGTAGATGTGATGGGGGAAACAGGAGAAGGCCATGTGAGGTGAGCTGAGCCCTGTTGAGCGGACAGGCCAGAGGCCAATGGAATGCTTGGCCTGATCCTAGACACGTTGCAGGTCTGGTCATGTAGATGAGCCACGATTCTATAAAGAATAACTTCTGCCCCTCTGGACATTACCAATGAGACTTGGGCCTAGGAATGTGAGTCCTCTCTGTTTTGTACTGTATAAGCCACATAAAACTGTCAGAGGCTGCAGAATGTGCACAGATGTTAAAACAAGCACAAATAATTAGAAGATGAAAGTAAGCTAAGATTCCTTCAGGATGAATGGGAAAGGAATTTTCCCCAGTGACTGTTGAAGTTCCTAAGTAAAATATCAAAGACACATAACTTTTCCCTTGTATTTTTCAAAATGGTAGATTGAAGAAATTTTAAATAAATGTTCACGGACACAACTTCCTGTCCATCTTTTGTCCCCCTGAGTTTTGACCTTTGCAATCAGGTCTAAAATCTTCCTATGTTTGTGAAAATGAAGACTTTGAGAAAGAAGCAAATAAGACTATGCACACCTTTAATCCCAGAACTAAGGAGGCAGGAGCACGTGGATCTCTGTGAATTCAAGGCCACTGAGGTTTACAAAGTAAGTTTCAGGCTAGCCAGAGCTACCTAGTAAGACCCAGTCTCAAAACAAGCACAAACAAAACAAACACTCCTCCCAAAGGCGGATCTTCCATGTTAGTTAATGCACTTACACAGATCCTCTGCAGGCGCATCCAGATGTTATTTGTCACATGATGTAGAGTGTGTTATAGTTCTTTTCAAGCTCAACATCTTTCATCCTGTCCTCAGCACAGTTGTCCAGAAATCAGAGTCCAGCACAAAAACTTGTATATTGAACTATTGAGTGCTCTCCAGAGAAGGTGTGTGTGTAGATATATAAAGTTTGCTGAGCAATCAAAATGCAGAGTTGTGTTGTGGAATATTTGTTTAACTATGCAAAGATGTGTTGCATTTGTTTATACTGTGAAATACTTGTTTAACTATGTAAATATTGCTGCATTTGTTTAAATATGTGAAGATGTGTTGCTGTTTTACCTTGCCTACCTAAGGCACCTGATTGGTCTAATAAAAAGCTGAATGACCAATAATGAGGGATGAGGTATAGGTGGAATGTCTGAGCAGAGAGAGTAAGTAGGAGGGTGAATTTAGAATGGAGGAAAAAGGAAATGAAGGAAGAACAAAAAGGAGATGACAGGGAGACACCAGGGGCCAGGCAGACATGGAGGAAGCAGGAAGTAGGATGTACAGAATGAAAGAAAGGTAAAAGCCCGAAGGCAAAATGTAGATGAATAGAAATAGGTTAAATTAAGTTAAAAGAGCTAGTGCGACAAGCCTAAGCTAAGGCTGGGCATTCATAATTAATAATAACTATCTGTGTCTTTATTAGGGAGATGTTTGGTAGCCCAAAGAAAATTCAACTACAGAGTTGTGGATCCCAGTTCCAATGGATACATTTACGAAGCACTCCTGTATCTCAGGGTTGGGAAACACTGCAGGAGAGTGGGCAGAAAGATTCTAAGAGCCAGGGAATGAGGGAGTTTGCTATGAGATCAAGTTCCCTAGTAAGGTCAGAAGCTACTTCACTTATAATGTCTCCTAACATGAGCTGAACACAGAGAACACCAGCAGGCTTGCTGATGTGTATCAGGGAGGCCTCAACATTACACAAAGATCTATCAGTAACTGAGGAAAGCTGGGAGCAGGAGAGGTGGTCCTCTCAAGGAAGAGCACACCAGCTGTTGTCCAGTGCCAAATGATCAGCCATTAAAACATACATATAAGTAACATAGATACTCAGTTGGTTCTATGCAGGAATCCATATGAATAGCACACACATATTTGCATGCAATAACTATTAGTGGAAAAATCCCACAAATTTGAAGGAGAGCAGGAAGAGGTACATGGAAGACTTTGGAGGGAGAAAAGGGAAGGGAGAAATGTAATTATATTATAATATATGTAAAAAAATGTAAAAAAAATAAAAAGGTTGGTAAGGGCTGGAGAGCTGATGTTGTAGTCCCAAGTCTGAGGATTACCTGCTTCAGAATTCCCTTTGTCGGTGGATGGGAGGCAAATTTTCACTTATTTAGCTTTTCTATTGGCTAGATAGATGAAATCAATCCAATTTACTCAGTGTCCACTTACTTAAATGTTCTCTAAAACATCCTCATAGAACACACCCAGAACAATATTTGAGCACACATCTAGGTACCAGGGCAGCCAAGTTGACACATATAATTAACCATCATGTGTGCGACTGGCTTATTTGGAAAAATCATATCAAGGAGGAACTTAGATAAAGGAAACTAGGAAGGAGTGGGTCCCAACAAAGCACTTCAAGATGCCCATGGGCAACTGGGTTTATGACCCAGGTTTGTGATTGACAGAGTCCAGGAAGTCTTTCACCAGGAGGCTGTTCACACTCTGTTCTTCTGGGTTGTGTATGTCAGAGTCTACTAGTTTCCCCAGGCACAGAGGCCATCATAGCCAGAAAGACTGTGAGCAGGAATGGGGCTAGAGGGTAGCATTCAGGCAGAGAGTTATTCCAGGAGGCATCTGCTCCATGCTGATGGGACCTACACAGAACTGGCAGGTGAAGCCAGGGAGGTGTGAGCAACAGAGCTAAAAGGCCGGAGAAAGTGCTTGAGAGGTGACAGACATCTCCTTTGTAGTTTCCTTTCCTGGAAATCCCTGCTTAGGGGTCTAGGGTGACATCTCCTCAGCCCCTAAACTTTAGAGCCACATTAGAGTCCCCCCTTTCCTTCTGCTTCATATCCAAGTAAGGAGAGATGATGCCATTTTTTTCTTTAATATGACACATGCAGAAACAGCTCCTATATTGTTGCTACCTCACACCCACCCTTATAAACCCTTCTTTGGATTTTAAAATTGTTTTCGGACTGGTCTGCACTTCTAGCCTTAGGTCCTTCCCGGAACAACCTGCCTATAGTGCACATCTGTCTATGCAATGCACCCTCCTTGAAATCCGCCCATAGCACTGAAGCCAGAAGAGTACATCCCAGCCCCTCCCATCAGTGCATAGCCCTGTTATCATCTGATCATGATCTTCTCATTATGTCTTTTGCAATATCACTTCTGGGATGCTCTGTTCCTCTTGGGAAAGGTCTCTGGGGGGCCACCCAAGGAAGCAGCATGCTCTTTCACACCCTGGTGCCTTTGGCCACTCTATACCCTCTGCTTGCAATGTCTTTCTTTTTTTTTTCCCTCTACCCTCAGCCTCACTTCACTTGGTTGAACATCTATTCTTTCCAGACTGTGTTCATGGGTCATTGTTCCTCTGATGTTTTGTTGAGCCTTCCAGATGCAAGCTCATCTGTACTATCTTTGCTGACCTTCCTGCATCTTTGGGTCTGTGTTGCCTGAATTTCACTCATGGTCAACCTGTCTTCCTGAAGTAGGTTTGTCACAGCAAGATGCCTATCCTGGCCAAGTCTTTGTCATGGCTCAGGCTGAGGACACAATGCAGATGCTCAATAAAAGGGGTTGCAGAGAAGGTGGAGAGGGGGCTGTGGAGGAGGCCCCACCCCCCACCATAGACTCTGATGCAGGGAACTAGGAAAGGATCACATTTCATTATATCTGGATTGTGTTAAGGACACACCTGGCTCCATGAAGTGTTGTGGGCAGGGATTCATGCACCCACCGCTCTGATTCCTTACAGGTAGAATCTTCTGGCTAAGGCAGAAGTTGAGTTCTTGGGGTCTAGCCAGGAAGGTTAAGTGCAGGCCTGTCTCCTGCCTCTAAATTCTGAGAATTTGTTCCCTAATCTCTGCTTACAGGGCTTCTAGGGCTGGAGTCTATGTGAAAGAGGCCTTTGTTTGATATGGGAATGGCTTGGGGATAATCTCTCCTTGGATGCATTTTAATTCACTTTAATGACTCTGCCTCCTGTCTAGGGGTGGGGGTTGTTGAAGAGATTAGAAAGAGTGAACCTGAGTCCTGCATCTAACCTTCTTTAGAGGGTGCTGTTACAAGGAAAGAGGTGTTCTGAAAAATGTATTAGGATGCTGGGGATGGAGTGGACAGAGGAGAGAGCTGGGCAATTGAATATCTGATTGTATGCACACACTGCCAAATTGCATACGCTTACCTTATACCAAGCCCTCTCACCAGCCTCCTGCATCCCCCCGTCTGCAGGAGTGGGAGCCAGCCAAAGCAGACAACACAAAATGATGTCATCCCCAGGACACTGTCCTTTCTCTTCTCTCTCCCTCTCTCCTTCTTTTCTAGCTTTGTATAAACACAGCTGTTTGTGAGGAATGCTGGCTTGGGAAAACACAAACCGTCTGCATTAATGATCTTTCTTCCCCGCCTGCCTTCCCTGAACACTGGAGGCTGGAATGCTCAGGCTACAGACCCATTGTTTTTGACTGCAAGGCCAGGCCGGTCAGCTTTCTGCCCAGGGCTAGGATGTCCAGATATGGTGACTGTGCAGAGCGTGTCCGGCCAGAGAAGCTTACTGACACTTGAGCTGGAGATGACACCTCAGACCATCTGGGGAAGATTCCCAGGGGATGCAGGGTAGAGGTTGGAGGGGTAGAGGATCCTCAGTAGAGACAGATATTCCCTGCTAGTGTTGCCCACACTGCCCTGGTTTCTGGGAGAGGGAGTGATGAGCTTTGGGTGTCCCTCCATGGTAGCTTCTGAAGGGGGGTTAAGGGCAGCTCCATCATAGCCTCCCCTCCCTTGCCAAAAGAATATATGTACAGTCACCATTTGAGACCAAAATGTCCCCACCCTCTTGAGGAGATGAACCCTGGGCGGCTAACAGCAGGAAACTGAGCTGGTGCCATTCAGATGTTTGGAAGCCAGTGATTAGAGTTGGGTTTCCATTTCCAGATGGAGACCTCTCTGGGTATGGAGGTCAGGGAAGTTTTGATACCGGCTATCAGACGGTATTCTGACCGAGCATATGCTTGCTTCTGGGTTCCCTACTCCCTTCCTGCCCTACCGGTACTCTCTTGGTGCACAATCTCTTGCGGGGTTTGTGGTCACAGCTTTGGAGAAACAACAAAGGTTCATAGGTCTCTCTTGCTGAGAGCAAGCAGCCTGTCCTGGTGTCCTGAACTACTGCCAATGTGGAATGGCTGGGACCCTTATGTGTTGAGTTAAAAATTCTTCAGGGTGGGAGTGGGGGGTCCACAGTGACAGAAGACAAGCCTTCTTCTTCCATCTCCCCGGGGTGCATAGAAATCACAAGTCATGAAAACAGCTAATGGTTGTCTCTGTGTCTCTGTTGCCTTCAGCATTGCAGGGCTGTGTGCTCCTGCCTATTGGTGGTGTGTTGGGCAGCATGGAAGGTGCTTTGCTCACTTCCAGTTTTAGCCTCCCAACATCCAAGTCTTATCAAATGATTGTTTTATGAATAATGAAGAAAAACCTGAGATAAAGGTAGCTTAAGACTCACTAACCAATGACAGTGAAGAGCCAAGATTCATACCAGTTTGTATTTGGACGTTCATGTGATCCGGGAATTCAGAAAAGAAGTGGGGAGGGCTGAGAAGAACAAAATTTAGACCCACAGAGGTGGCAGCTGCCTAAGTGAGTTCCTTTGAGGAAACAAAGTAACATCTTTCCCTTCCCCAGATATTCCCCTTAAAGTGGAAAATCCAACCGCACAGAATCCTTTGGAACCAAGTATGGCATCCCAATTTTGCTATTTCTAAATGTAGATATTTTTAGGAAAGGAAGTCTTTGATCCATTAAAATGCTCTGTAGGAGAAAGCCCTCGTCTTCTTTTAAAATGTTTTACTGATGATTGTGTTTGCTGTAAAGTAATACTTAACAGAAAGTAGCTTGTATTGGAATAATTGTTGGGGAGATAAGTCTCTTAAGAGAGTTGAGAAGTGCTGATCTTTGATATTTGCAAAATGCATTTTAAGTAGTTCCTCAAACTGATAAAAATCTGCTAGGAGAAAGGGTTTTCTCTGTCTTTAAGTAGTAAAAAATTTCACCCTTTTGATCTGAAAAAAAAAAAAAAACAAAGATAGCCATGGGTATTAACTTTCTGAGATAGAGCTACCTAATTGGTATCTTTGGGATTCTACTTCAAAGAAAGGAAAAGAAGGAATTTGAAAAATATTGTTGGTCTGGAGCTTCAAATATTATAAGATGAGATGATCTTTGTAAAAACACTCAGGAAAACTCTGGAGTTGAATGAACAGAAGCTGTTGTTCCTTCCAGCAATTATAGGACAGCAAAGAAGAAGACTGAGAGCCTCTTCTGAGGCAGCGTCTCCTTACATTTTCTGTAGATGTGCAGGGTTGCTCACAAATGCTACTGAATAAGCTGTGCTAGACAAGGTTAATACTTTTTTTCTTTTTAAATAAAAGAAGTCATGACTATTTTACTTGTGCTTAGCAATTCTCCCAAGGAGCGCCTGTATAAGTATAATGGATTTCCAATCTTATTTGACCACTACAGAATCTTTTTCATAGGGAGTAGGGAGATGAGGTTACATCTCATATGGCCAATATTCCCTGAAACAAAATTTGAGAAACATGTCCCTAACTCATAGTCATATTGGCTATAAGAACTTTTAATATCAAGGTGTTTGGAACATCTGAAAAGCAGACATAAGGAGGAAAGGGTGGGAGATATTGATTTACAGACAAATATTTACATTAATTTAATGAGTAGGTAGGGAAACTTGACTGGGAAAGCTTATTATTATTGGATGTGGTTTGAGTTTGTCCCTTAAAGGATCATGTGTTGAAGGATGATCTTACTAATGATGATGTTAAGAGGTGCTGTGACCTTTAAGTGGTGGAGATGAGTGGGAAGTCATTTGGAGATGCTTCCGGAAGCTCTCCTGGGACTCTGCCTACTTTTGAGAAGGTGGCTATAGAACAACAACAGCATTGTGTTGTCATTAAAATGAGACTTTTGCTATAACTGATCTATGTCTGGGATTCTTCAGAACTGTGAGCTAAGAGTTGTTTTTTCATAAAGTACTCAGTCTCAGGTATTTTATTATAGCAACACAAAATGGATTAATAAAAAGATATTTGACTTGTTCATTTAAGTCCATTTCATTTCTAAGACCTGTAAAATCCAAAGGTTATGTGGGATCTTTTAGAGGATATAAGCATTGGACAGTGTTATGGCTTGAATTTGAAGTATTCCCCACGAGGCTGTGAGCTGAAGACTCTGTCCTCATATGGTGGCTAGTAAAGAGGCGGTTCTCTGGGGATGTGTCATTGAACATTATATCTTATATCTAGCTGTACTGTGACACCATTCTTGAGGTATTGTGAACAGATATCTACTCACCCCAGATTAGAAACCAATGGCTGACCAAAGTATGGATACCACCAAAGTATAACTTGGTGAACTGATGAGTTATTTGGAGAATATGGGCAAGGAGTTACTTACATGAGGAGAAATTGCTCAAAAACAGCTGTTTCACCAAAGTCCGCCCCAACATGATTGACATTTTATGAAATCTGGAAGCCTGGCATACACTGCACAACCTGCCTGTTGGGGGATAGTCGACCAAACTGTGAACTCTGAGCTTGCATCTGTGTTAATTAAACAAATTTGACCTTGAGGCAGGAGGCTGAGTTAGCAACAAGTTGACAGGAAGAGCATGAAGCATCAGAGGGCATCTGAAAGAGAGAGAGAGATGCAACAAAATAGGGAGGGACTTGGAGTGGCACAAGCTAATTTTGTTTGACAGAGTACAGAGTGGAAGGATACATTTTTGGAGATACCAGTAAGGAGAGAAGGTTAGGTGTTACTCAGCCTTTCTGAGCTAGTAGGTTTTCATTCCAGCCTTTGAATCTCGAGTCTTATTTATAAAAAGAATGATAGAGATTTAGTTAAAGCTACCTTTCGTGGCAGTGGCAGAGTCAGTGCCTACAGAAACAGAATTCCCACTAGGCTGTGGCCTGAGCTACTAGGCCACTGACAGAGAAGCAGGCCGATAACTGCCAACTCACAATTGCTGGTTGAAATAACAACAGAGTAAGGCACAGCCACTGGGTTGAAGTTACAATGACATAAGGTGCTCCAAAGTATGACATGATAACATGGGCAAAAAAGACACGTCAGCTGGCTCTGCTGCAGTTGCTGCCTGGGCCTCTCCAAGGAAACACTCACAGCAGTTGGCTGCTACTTGCTGGGACTCTGGAAAGCAGGGTCATGCTTGAAAATTGCAGGAGGGGCCTGAACTCATCACCAACACCACCAACAAAGTGAGAAGTCAGCAGATTTGGTGAGATCCCTGGGAAGTCCCGTAGGAGAAGGAGTATTACAATATAGGGAGCTAGGACCCTGTATAGTGCTATTATGGATGGTTTGAAAATGGGGAATTTAGATGAGGGAATAAATGAATTAAATGGGATTGACAAAATGTTGATTGTAATTACTATCAGTTTGGTAATTAATATTTTATCCTTAAAAAGTGGTTTGGTAACTGTAGCAAATATGATAATTTGACTGATAAGATATGAGCTTTAGAAAGACTCATCAATGAAAGTAAGAAAAATTTCATAAGAGACTGATGGCAGAAGATACAGAATAATCCCATATTAGTTTAGAATTATGTATAATAAAGAGCTATTTATTTATGGGAGACTTACAGATCACTGTCCTAGATCACAATCCTTTGCATGAATGGGGAATAGTAACCGAGTCTAGCGCTGGAAGTGAGAGCAAGATAGTGAACACAGGTTTTACAGCTGCATTTATAGTATAAGAGACCATGTACAAGTGGGCTGGTATCTTAAAGGCTATTGGCTGAAGGAACAGAAGTAATTCCCACAGCAAGAGATTTGAGACAGGGTTATTCTCTGTGTTGCTTTGGAGCCTGTTCTGGAACTAGTTCTTGTAGACCAGGATTGGCTCAAACTCACAGAGATCCTCCTGCCTCTGCTTCCTGGTTTCTGGAATTAAAGGTGTGAGCCACCACTGCCTGGCAAAGAGACAAATCTTATAAGGACTTATTATTGATAAAATGCAAGCTTTAGAAAGACCTACTAAAGGAAATAAGAGAAATACCCAAGTATAGACAGAGGAATTTTGAGCAGAATCTATCACCTTATTCCATTATTAAACTGAAGAAGAACAGCCTAAGGTTAATAGAAAACCAACCTTAATTTATCCAGTTATCATATAAGATCACCAGATGACAGCCCCCCCAGACTATAAGTTAATTGGAATCTTGTAGAAATGTTAGATTTGAAGAGATTTAAGAAAGCAGTCATATCATAGGGTATGCAGTCGACTTTGTGAAGCAGATGTTCAATTCATGGGCAACTAGGAACAGAATTATTCCACAAAATTGGAAAGATTTAGTTACAGAAATATTGGAAGCTGGTCCTCAGTTACAATAAAAACGTGGCAGAGAGAGGAAGCTGGAGTCATAGAACAAAAAGTAGTGATAGATGTAATGAAATTTCTCAACATCAGCTTCTCAGTATGCTGGTTTATAAAGATAGTCTATGTCAAACAATCACATCGTGGTTCTATACCATACAGCAACTTTAAATGCTTGGAACAGGGTTAAAGAATTAGGAAAGGGGAATGAGTCATTTACTAAAATTGTACAAGGCCCAAAAGAAGCTTTTACTGTTTTTTTTTAAACAAAGACTGATTTCAGCTGTAAATAGAATGATATTAGATCCAGAAGTTAGAATCTTTGGGTTTTAAAAATGCTAATTCAGAATGCAAAAGGGTGATCAGGCCTGTAGAGGAAAGATCATCACTCATACATGAATGAATTCAAAATTTAGTTGATATTGGATCTCATTCTTTGTCTATAACATATATCATCCCAAGACAACAGTAAGCAATTTTAATAAATCCTCAGGTGGTGAGATAGTAGAGCTTTGGCTATCTGGTGAGTCTTGAATGTTTGTCATCATTTAAAGGAGTTGGTTGCACATTGTTACTTGTCATGGTAAGGGAGAAAACTAAGCAAGGCAGGTTGATTTAAGGATCTCTGCTGACTGTGGTTTCTGTCCTGCCTGGTTCCCACAGTCGTTAAGTCCCAAAGAAATCACACAGAGGTCTACATTAACTATAACCTGATTGGCACATTTGCTCAGGCTCGTTCTTAACTCATAACTTATATTAGCCCATTCATTCCTGTCTATGCTAGCCACATGGCTTGGTACCTTTTCCAGTGAGGCAATTACATCTTGCTTCTTCTGTGGTGGGCTCACAACTGTGGAGGAATGGGCTTTCTCCTTCCCAGAATTCTCCTGTTCTCATTGACCCACCTCTACTTCCTGTCTGGTTGTCCCGCCTATACTTCCTGCCTGGCTACTGACCAATCAGCATTTATTTAAAATATAATTGACAGAATACAATTGTTCCACACCAGATCTCTTTCTGATAAAAAAGAGGAGGGATATGGAAAGGATAGGATAAAAGGGTAGATTATTGAATCACTTTAAACTAAAAATCAACTATTTCAGATATTTTACATTGGTATGGATTTTTGTATATTGGTACAAATTTAAGGTTATTTTTGTTATACTGTATATATGTTTCAACACTTGTTTAAGGTATTGTAACCATGTAGCTCAATTAAAATGTAATGCATAATTAAGAAATACAGGTTAGTAGTCATTTATAATAAACTTGTAGTTATGTTAGGCATGTTTTCAAGGTTAAACAGAGATATATTTTAGATGGATAGATGGACTTCAAACACTTCAGAGACCTACAGAATATGGCATTTAAGATGCTTTAATAAGCTGCCTTTTATGACAGTGAGACACATCTGCTCCTGGTAGTACCAGTTTGCTTCAGAAAAGGATGATGGGTATTAAAGAACCTCCATATGGAGTTTGCTTTTGTTGTGGCAAAGTTAGTCACTGGGAAAGAAACTGTCCTTGCCTCAACTGCTGACAGTATGTTGGACAAATTAGATGAGCAGGGAGCAAAAGAAAGCGACTGCTGAATTTTGCCCAGACAAGGTGGGACAGTTCTTCAAAAATCCTGCTTCATATAAAAGTTTGTCAGATATTCTAGGCCTATAGGCTGAAGACTGATGCCCTAAAGTTGCAGAGGAACTTGACTGTCTAGGCAGCTAGCTACTTCTGTCATTTCTATAATTTTGGAAGTTGTTTTCTCTGCATTTCCTGTTTACTCAGGCAATATTATATTGTTCTCAGTTCTCTGATGAAATTAAAAATGAGATAGTTATAGCTACAGTTTTTCTTGTTACCAAAATTCAGAAAAGAAACTTACAAAAGAGGTATAAAGTGTATAAGGTTGAGAGACATAAAAGCTTAAATTGTTTATCTAAGAAAATGTTTGAGGTCTAAAAAAATAGTATTGGATTGGTAATACAAGTTAGGATAGAAAGTGAATTAGGTATCAAACTTTGGACTCACCAAGACAGGATAGATAATAAAGTAGTTTCTCTGAATTTGCTAAATACCAATGGACTGGACATTGTGAATGTAATCCTTACTTGATAATTCTTAGTATATACAGTTTTACTGTGTTAGAGTTAAAACCTTTTCTTTTTGTTTAAGCAAATATGAGGAAACATTGGGGGATATTCAATCACATTGTGAACCCCAAGTTTGCACTTTGCATTAATTAAATAAAATTAACCTTGGGCCAGGAGGTTGAGTTAGCAACTCGTTGACAGAAAGTAATATTAGAGCATCAGAGGGCATTCGGGAGTGATACAGTGGCACGTGGGGCTTTTTGTTCATTTTTTGTTTGGCAAAGTAGAATGATGTGCTCTTTTGGAGACTCCAGCAAGGAGAGAAGGTTAGCTAGGTGCTACTCAAACTCTTTGAGCTAGCATGTTTTCACCCCAGCCTTTGACTCTCGAGTCTTATTTGTAAATAAAATAGAGATTTAGTTAAAGTTGCCTTTAGTGGCAGCAGCAGAGTCAATGCCTGTGGGAACAAAACTTCTGCCAGGCTGTGGCCTGCGGGGCTGGGCTGCTGCCAGAGAAGTAGGCCAGTAACTGCAGAGTGGCAACTGTTGGCTGAAACAGCAATAGATTAAGGTGCAGTCCCTGTGCCAAAGTTAAAACAACACTTATCGGCAGTTCTACAGGTTGAAGAGTGTTCTTCGCAGGTAGTTCATCTGTTCTGGACCTCTTCCTGGCAGCTGACTGGTCTCTGCTTCTATGCTGCAAAGTTGGTCCCCTAGGAAGCTCAGCTTAAGAGTCTTCTTTGCAGCTTGGTTTATTTAAAAGTCTCTCTCAGCAGCCCCAATAGGTTATATTTGATCCAGGAGGGTGGGGCCTAGTGACTCTGGTCAGTTTCAGGGACTCCTGAGGCTATTTTGAATGGTTTTATCTCAGAACATCCCATTATTTTACCATCTTGTAAACACCTTCCATCTTAATGAGATTGCTTCTAAATGCAATGATCTCAATCTCAGAGGAAATTCCTACACAACACTTGCCTCATCCTCCCTTCTTTCTTTCCTGGTGCTGTGAGTTGACTGACCTTCTGCCATCTTCTTCCATTGCCATGATGTGCCACTTCATGTCAGGCCCAGATCTCAGGGGGTTGGTAGGGGACATGAAACTGAAGACTCTGAAGCTCTGAGCCAAAGTAAGTCCATCTTCCCTTGAGTTATTTCTCATGGGTATTTGTCACAGTAATGGAAAGTCCAGCCTAGGCAGGACTAGCCCAGTACTACTTCCCAAGTGGTGGAATCTCCTGCTTCTAGTCCCTCTTAGCAACAGGCCCTCCTGATAACTGCTGTTACATCCATCTTAGCATAGTACATAAAGCTTAAGTTCCCCAACAGGCTCAGACTTCCACTTTCTAGGCCTGTGATTATGAAATGGCAGTTCAGATAGTGTAAATCCAAATCCAAGGTTTGGCAGTTTAAAAAAAGAGCTGAGCTATGGGGGAAAATATTTAAACTCTCCACACTTTAGTTTCTTCCATCTATAAAATGGGAGCGGTGACACTCCTCATCTACCAAGTCAGAGGATTAAACAAAGACTATCTGATCTACAGTGAAAGCTGAACAAACACTAGCCATCATTATCATTGTTTCTGACATCTTGCCCGAGTCCCCTATGTGTACTCTGAGCTCCAGCTGGCAGAATAAACCAACTCGAGGTTATGTGTCTCTGGTTTGTTTAAGTTAGAAAGCTCTGTCTACCACTGCGTGTACAAACAGCTAGCAAGCTATCTCTCAACACCACTCATTCCAAGAGAACGTGCTGAATTCTGCCAACTTCCCCCCCTTTGAGTCCCCAATAATTCCATGCAACTTTCCTAGACTTTTGACATTCAGTTTTGTCATTTTGCATAATTCATTTTACTTTGGAAAGATATCTTATTTCTCTCTGATTTTTTCTGGTAATGCTATTGACTGGCTTTCTTCTGAGAGTTGATGGAACTATTTAGTTGTAGAGATTCCCCACTGAGGTGAAGGCGTCCTCTTACTGAGATTATCCTTTGGGATCACTTTTGTACATGCTTTTCTGAACTTGATATAATCTGGCAAGTTAATATCAATAAGCCCAAGGCTAGACTAAACATGGAGGTAGGATAAAAAGTCAGGAAGAAAGAAGAAATTAAGAATGCATTGCATCTATGTAACTTAGCTTAGTTTCTTTTCGTTTTCTATGTGGAAATATGTTATCCCATTCCTTCTATTCTTTTCTTATAGAACACATAGATTTTTGTTTGCTTTTTCTATGATTAGACAAAGCAGAAGAAACTCAGAGAAGGTCCTTGCCCAAGTTACAGTGGCCCTGGAATCTCTGAGAGTGCCAACAGACTCTGAACTATTTCTGATAGTCACTCAGTAAATGTCTAAACTCTAGCTCTGCGAACACTGTGTTGGTATTTGAGGGCTGAGGGTAGGTAAGCTGAATCTTTTCTTTTGCCCTCATAAAACCTGCATTCTGATGAGGGCATAATCAAACAAATAAGTTATATAGCTGGCAAACCCAGCAGTCACAGGTACAAAGATCAGGGACCAATATTTGTTGACCCTACATAAGGCAGAGTTGCTGTGTAGTACCAGAAGCCACCAACCTGCTCAGATGCAGGGAGTTCATTTACATACATAAGATGTAAAAATTGGCCTTGGTCAGGACAGAAAAAAATGACTGCTTTTAAATGATGTCTGGTGTATAAGTTGGCCCTGGTGCTAGATGGAGAGTATTGCTTTCTATTTGTTTCTGACTTTGAGTGTCTTAGAACATTGCACAGCTACTGTCCTCTCTCCCAGACCCCTTACACCTCTCTGCATATCCCATGATCCATAGTTAGCAATTCTGTCACCGTTTGAACGTCTATGTCTTCACTCTTTGCCCATCCTGGAATCTCTAGCCCTAGTCCGTGGAGCCTGAAACACAATAGATACTCAGTAAGTGATGACAGGAAGAAGAATGACTCACACAAGGCGTCCATAGAGACCAGCAAGTGTATCCCAGCTCCTCCTGAGTTCAAAATCCAAATCCTGTTAGGTATGCTCCACCCTAGACTTTGAGTTGAACTTTAGCCTGCTAAATGGAAGGGAGAGACTAGAATGGGAAGAGGAGCTCATGTTGTCTGACATCATGGACCATCCAACCCTCTTGTTCTTGCACTCCAAGACAGGTCAGGAGCCAGGGTGGAACTGGCTGCTGCTGGGCACGGTCCCTGACAGGTGGATCAGAAAGTCATCTCTACGGTGTGATGGAGCCATGCTGTGACCCCATCTAAACTGTGAGTCTCAGGACCCCTGTGGAGGTTCTGAGGGAGATCCAGAAGACTGTGTAAGACACAGCCTGAGGAAGCCAGGAAGAGATTGAAGCTTGGAGAATGGAATAACTTCTGAAGACTGACTCATCTTTCTCAACTGGGAGAACTGTGGAGAGACAGTTCTCAGATCTCTAAGGATGCCGAAACTAGACACAACTGTGGGGACAGACCAGGGAGTAGGAAGTGACTACCTTCTAGAGGAAAGGGAGAGAGGAAAGAAAGAAATACTGCAGAGACAAGCACTGGGGGACGTTTCTCTACATTCAAGTGCGCAAAAGTGGGCAGACCATTACCTTTTCTACCTTGACTCACTTCCTCTGATCCTGCGTGAGCCTTGGAAGGAGGCAGAGCTCCATGGAACAGCAAATGACACTTAGGCCAGAGTGACACTGCGTGGTTCATGCCATCAGTGTTGGCGACCTCATGGAACTCTTCAGATGTTATTTCCAAGAAGAGGTGATCTGAAGTGATCTCAGTTATTTTGTATTCTGATTTGCTTGTTTTTCAGAGAAAGCATCTGAATACTGTTGTTATCTAGTCCCAGGATGTTATGGTTTACACAGCCTGTACCACAGCACATGTTAAACTTAGTCACCAATCTAAAGTATTGGGAGATGGAGCTTACTGAGAGGTGATTAGGCCTCCAGGTCAGCACAAAAACATCGAGTTTGTTGGGTGTGGTGGCCCCCCCCATGTGTAGTTGCACATGGAAGAGGTGACTGTGGCATGGCAGCATGACGGGAGAATAATCCCTACCTGAAACATCTTTTACACTTTGCACTGTGCCCATTGGGTTCTCTTCTGAGGCAGAGACCTCAGGAAAAAATATGAGGTTCCCTTGGCGTTTATGGCAGGGTGGAAAGACTGGGGTGAAAGGTCTGGCAAATGGAGCTGTGGTTTTGACTGTTCAGATGGAAAAAATCCATTGAAGTCTGATTTTTCTTTTTTCTTTTTTTCATATATAGCTTAAGAAGGCAGAAGAAGGCCCAGCAAGAACCAGGGTCTGAAAATAAAGCTGCCACCAGGTGACCTATATCCTATATTATCTTAATAAGCAAGCATGGCACTATGGTCACTATTGGGCTCTGGATTTTGCCAGCCCCTGCTGTTTGCTATACCATGGCATAAGCTGGCCTATGCCAGTTGACAGCATGCCCCAGCAGGTTTTTGAGATACCTATAGTGGCTGTCTTCCTCTTCAGTCTTGTCTGTATCATGGCTGCCTGTTCTCTTTGATGCTTGTAGGAGGGACCTTGGGATATCCCCAGTTCTCTGTGGACATGTGGGGAACTTGACATGGAAACCTGAGACCTTCAAATCCTGGGCCTCAGCCGGATAAAGCAATGGAGGTAAGACAAGGAAGTAATGATTTTACTTTCCAAGGTAGGTCACAGTCTCTTCCAGTCTCTTGGTAAGAAGGTAAGAAGGTCTGTCTACCGTAGCCTAAGCCAAAGTCCATGGACGGCAATGCGCATGAGTCAGGGTACCAGCGGGGACGATCAGCTACACTCCATGGAGGTTGCTGCAGCAATTTTATTTGTTAATGTTTTGGCACAATGTGGAGACCCGGACCTGGAGTTTCCATATTTTAGTCGGGTTGTTTTTTTTTTTTTTCCAACTCCTTATTTACTTTCTCTGATAGACATGAGAAAGTAAAACCAGACAGAAAAGGAGATTCAGAAAGCCAGTGGGGCTGGGAACTGAACCCATATTCTGGTGAAATAGGTGTGTCTACTTTGTTTCTTTCTTTATCATTAGTGTCAGAATATTAGAGCCACAGGGACCTGAGGGGCCACCAGGTTGCCATTTCTCTTTCTACTTTTCCCCCTGGAGGGCTACTAAGTGGGGTTACAAAGGGGGCATCCATCATTACAAGTCATGTCTTAGACTTAGACATGTTGCTAAGAAGGCAGGAGTGGCATGATAGCCATATAGACATTTTGTTCTAGAAAATTCTAGAAGGATGTCTTCAAGTTCCGTGGAAGTAATTTTGATTCGGTGGGTGGAAGGTTTTCTTTAATTCAAATTGCTCATCATGAAGTAGGTTGTCTTGTGAGATAGCCTGTATCAACAGAAGTGGGCAAGCAGGGGTGAAGGAATCAACAGGCAGAAACTATGCAAGAAATTACTCTGCCAGGATGAGCTCTCTGAGAACCAGCTCAGGAGTCCACAACACACCAGGATGAAATTCACAGCTAGTAGCTATTGGGTTCCTGTGATTGTCTTTTCTCTCCACAGCTTTGGGTTGGAGGCTGTGGCTGAGGCACAGGAAGTGACACAAGCTCAAGCCAGGAAGTGCCCTGATTCAGCTCATTGCACATGGTGGGGCTTCCTCACAGCTCTCCAGAGCAACTGCTGGACCAACCTCCAGGAATGTGAGACTTTCTCAGATCCCGCACTTGGTACCACGTCCTCTTCCCCACTGCCAACCACAGAGTTGCCTGTGTTACTTTTGCTCGTAGAGAAGACAGCCAGGAGGAGAACAGGAGAACGAGGCTTTGACGTGCTTCTGAGGGCCCGCCAAGGCGTGTGCTTATGAATGGTTCTGTTGGAGAAAGACACTGTTTCTATTTGGTCCCACTGGGGTGTCTAAGGGAAGCAGAGAAGAGGCAGACAGGACGTTTTCTTGTCTCTTGCCTGGATGTCTTACCGTGATTTTGAACGGAGAGAAATAATTTGTTATCGTGACAGAGTCTAGAATCAATGGGCATGCCTGTGGGGGATTATTATCTTGGTTGTTTGAACTGAAGTACGAAGACTCACTGGGGGTGACACCATTCCCTGGCTGGAACCTAGGACTGCAAACGGGGACAGGAACTGAGCAGCAGACAAGCATTCTTGCACTTTGCCTCTCGACGGGGATGCCACGTGACCCAGCAGTTTCAAACTTCTGCTTTGACCGCCATGACCCGTTGGACTGTGCCCTTCAGCTGTGAATGAATCCTTCTCCCTCAGTCACTTTTGTCATCGGGTTTATCATGTAATCATAAAAATGCTAAGAGGACAGGTAAAGCACCAGCAATCTCAATTGACTTCAGGAAGTCATCAGGTACAAAACGTGCAGGACTGAGCCTCTGCCGCTGCGCCTGGGTTTGTCCACCCTCAGGGATGTCTCTGCCCACTGGGGTGAGCTGGTGCAATTGAGTGGTGGGCTTTGGGGACTGACAGGGAACTTGGAAAGGCGAAAGTCTTCTGACCTTGTTAGAGGATGAAAATTAGGTCAAGAGTCTCCTACAGGGAGCTGGTGGCAGAGCCTGGGCTGGCCTCCAAGTCTCCTGAGGGTTTCTGCTTCTACCACGACATCAGCAAGAAATCCCTTCTGCTACCTGGGCTGTGTAAACAGATCCTCAAATGTCTCAGGAACACCCTAATTTATCTTCCTCTTTATACCACTGTGCAAGGAAGCTGCGACTCAGAAATAAAATGTTCAGAAGGATGAAGTGACCTGTTCCATATGCTTAGTTCTAAAGCAGGTTGGGCATCCTGCCCTCCCTTCCCCATACCATCTTGGCGGACAGCTTTCCTCAGAGGCCGGGGCATTGGATTCATACAATGCTAACAATGCCTGTCGCTTCCACAGTACTTTTCCACTCCTCAAAGATTTTCACAGACACACTCCATTTCATCCTCACCCCTGCCTTCCAGAAAACAAAACTCAGCATCTGTTTCCATGGACACCATCCATGCGGACACAGGCTACAAGGACCACTCTGTGCCAGACGTCATTTGTACTTACACACCTGGAGAGCAGAGTGAAACACCTCTGCAGTGACCTTGATAGTGAAGACAGAGTGGTCATTTGTCCATATTCCATGTCATCCATCAAGTTATTAAGCCATATCGCTGACTGTGGGTTCCTTGATCTCAGAGCACGTACGAGTCCATAAGCCATGTTGTAAGTCAGTGGTGACCACCTGAGGCCCAGGACAGCCCATTCTGTTGAACCAGAGGTTTTTGCTATGAGGTAATTCTTGGTCCTTTAGAAAGTATGCTTGCTGTGACCTCTGTTGTGTGCTGGGCTGAGCAGAATGGATGTCACAGGTGAAACACATTGTCACCCAATGTGACTGGAAAAGGAACTTCATCACACCATGCCTGGATTTGCTTTACTTACTCTCTCTAGGGCCCAAGACCCTTCTGGGAGGGTTCTGGGCAAGGCCAGTGTCCACTCCCGACCCTGGTGGGCTGCTTGGAACTCTAACAGTGCTGTGTGGGCACAGCCTCTGTTTTGCAGGCTACAAAACCCACTGATGGCACTTTCTAGAACCTCCTTCTCTTTTTGCTGTCTACCTGAGTTTAAGTGTTCTTTGTGCCAAGTATGCACTCAGGACCTCCAGCAAATCCCTCACAGATTCCAGGAAAAGAGCTTCCTGCCCACCCCTGGCTCATGTTTCCCTACCTCTCCCACATTTAGATCCTAAAAATACCCTATTGTTGCCCAAATCCTACAGGATGGATAATAGTCTCTCTCCCACCTCCAGACCCCTTCCTACTCAAATGGATGGCAACCCACAAGGGACAAAGTAGTGTGAGGTAGACCCCAACCTGGTAGAAGTTCTCAGGCTTCCTGTCTCTGACTGTTCTCCCTTAAGGACACTTGCTTTTGTTTCCACCTGGAAAGTTTGTTTCCATCCACCAAGTCATGTATTCTTTCTTGATGTGAAATTCCTGAAGTGAAGATGACAATTCCAGGAAGGCACAAAGGTTAAAGGATTATACACAGGCTACAAACCCCACGAGGAGCAGGGTTGGTCCTGCTAGTGAAGCCCCAGGCAGGGGCATTTGCTCTTTGGTCTTGTCCCTCCCTTGTCTGCAGCATCTCTGCTTCTGTGCTTTCAAAGATCAAAGATGTCATTGTTTCACCCATTCCACTCTGTCCTTTCCCGAGTCCCTCCTTTCTGAGCAACACTGACCCATCTTAAGCTCAGTAGGGGTGAGGAACACACACACCTAGCATGAGAAGTTAATAATGCCGGAAGAAAGGGAGGGGCAAAGAGAAGGGTCCGCGGGTAGAGAGGCATAGAGAAGGGACAACAAAGAACAAAGGAGAGTTAATACTGATGAGAGAGAAGATGAGACACTGGGTTAGGAAGGCCAGGCCCCTATTCTTAGCCTCATCGCTCACTGACTGAGCTACCTGGGAGAATCATTTAAACGTCGTAAGCCCCATTTTCCCACCCATAAGGCAGGCATTGTATAATTCAGAAATGTTCATGGTGTGTTATTTTGCAGGTGCCTGAGATTCATTAATGTTTTAGAAAGCCCTGTCTTTGGATTAGGTAGAAAATTATATATATATATATATATATATATATATATATATATAAAACAAGTGCAGGATTTAGTGTGCTGGAGATGGGGTAAGTTGGGGGTCAGGAGCCCTTGTCTTCTTGACTACTCTATCATTGGCTGGGAGCAACGGTGCAACAAATGTGATGGCTTCTTAAATGCAATGACTGACTGCAGCGCACAGTGTGTGAGGTCCTTGACCAGCCATGCTGCTGGGGGCTGGAGATCTGCAGGGGGCATCATGATGGCTGCTGCAGGAGAGTACGGGCCTGGGGTGTGAGCAGACTGCAGTTTGAAGAAGATGGTCAGCTGGCTCTCACAGAGAAAGTGATTTGAGAGCAAATATTTGGAGGTGTGGGACGAGGCATGCGCAAAGGATAGCTGTCCTATCATTGTTGTTGACCTTACGACCCCAGTTTTGTGGGTGAGGGTGTTGGCTGTGGATTCATGCGTGGGAAAGAACTATCTAACAGTAGAGACTCAGCTGCCAGAGAATGAACAAATAAGGCCATTTGTCCTGGCATCTTGGACTGACATGTCTCCAAGAGAGGAGATGCTGGCCTCTCTCCCAGACCATGTGGGACCCCTCCGCTGGGGAGGCAGAACCTGAAGGGCCATATCACCATTGGGAGAGCAAAGCATTCTGTTTCCAGGGAATGCTGCTCCAAGGGATCCAGAAGTTTCTGAAGGGCCAAAACAAATAGCCCTCAAAGTCCCCAGAGGATAGGATCTTATTTTCAGCCCAACAATGGGCTATAAAACACAATCTTCTTTTCTCAGACATCTAGATGAATATGCTATTCACCTTGACAACTGCAGTTAACAATAGCTCCTGATAAGAGATACTATTTGTCCCTGTGGCGTCCTGGCAGACAGTTTCATCATTAAAGCACAGAGGCAAGTCACAAGAGGCTGGCAGTCTCCAAGTGTCTAGTGTGCCCTCGGCTTTGCTCCAGGTCAGGTGACTTAGCTGGGTTTCATGAGCATTCAATACACTGCAAAACTAAGAAGCTGAGATGAAACACACAGGACTCAGAGGGTCAGTGCCACGTGGAGTTGGAGTTCACACGTAGGCGCACAATGTGTTTCCGAGGACTGGGCTCCTTACCACACCACTTCTCTCTTGCCCTTTGTGTTCTCTCACTCCTCACTATGCTTCAAGCACGGGATTGTATTGTAAAGGCTGCTCTGAGGATCTGTCTCCCCACTTCCCGTTCTTTACATACGTTGCTGGAGAAACAGGTAGACCTTTTTTGTCTCTGCTTGAGCATGAATTAGGGACCGTCCGTGTGGAAGCTTTCAAGTTGGGGATTAGCTAGCCCGGTTGACTGCACTTTCCAAGGGAGATAGGTTGTCCATGTGCATTCTTATTCTTTGGCACTGGGTTTTTAAAGAGCACATTATGACAGTGTTGCCTAAGGGAACTTGTAGAATCCCAGGTCCTGTTAGTGGAAATTCTGATTTGGTAGGTTCGGAGTAGATCCACAAGTCAAGATTTTAATAAGAGCCATTTCTGAGAATATGCCGCTGGATGGGCAGCCATTGATTGGATAACAGTCACTTGTTGGCATTGCTGGAGGAAACGGCCCCTGTTCTTCCTTGTGACCTTTGGAGAGGGACCAAGGAGAGATGGCTCTACTGATTCTAAGTAAATGCCCAGGTAACCCCTCCCCAGCTTCAGTCACAGGTCTAGGATCCAGATCGAAGCGGTGGGAACTACGGAGACGTCATATGTGCTTTCCGTGTTGTCATACTTCCTCTACCTGCTTAGAAATGCTCCTGGAATATCTCAGAGAAGGAACTTGACCTTATCTTGGAGCACAACTATGTGAGGAGCTAGAAACTTCAGGGACTTTTACAACCCTTTTCTGTTTGGCATGTACACTGGAGAATGAAGTTAGTTATTAGCATCACAAGCCCAAACCTCCCAATTGCCTTTGTTCACTTGACTCCAATGAGTCAAAGGCTGTCCAGTGTGGTCTACAGTGTGTGGTCCTGCTGACTCAGAAGAGTTGAAGGGAGTTTACAGTTCAAGTTCTCAAACACTCAACATGCAGTGGAGCAAAAGTAATAGCTAATGCCACCCCTCACCCTTTTCCCATATCGACTTCCAGATGTTGTCTCCAATTCCCTGCTAATAGATTGCTGCCTATCCCTTAGTTCATGGCCTCCCAAATTTTGGTGGTAGAGTGTCTGATACGGTTTTAGATGGAAGCAGACAACTTGTGTTGAGTTGTAAGGATTTGAGATGGATTAGTTTATTAAATTCTCATGACTTGCCAGGCGGTGGTGGCACACATGAGGCAGAGGCAGACAAATCTCTGGGAGTTCGAGGCCAGCCTGGTCTACAAGAGCTGGCTCCAGGACAGGCTCCAAAGCAACACAGAAACCCTATCTCGAAAAAAAAAATTCTCATGACTGCCTCCTGGAATATGTACTGTTATCATTACCAGTTAACAATGAGGAAACTGAGGCAGACTGAGGTTCAGTAATTCATCCAGTTTATGGAACTAGCTTATGGTGGGGGAAGGTTTTGAATCCAGGCTCTTTGAGTCTATATACTACCCATGGAAGGCTGTTTATTTTAATGTGTGTTGAAAACCAAAAACTTCAAATGTCACCAGGAAGATAGGGACTCTGGCCTACCTTGCTATCAGATCTTGACTAAATCAAAGACAATGTTAAGTAAAAAAGAGCTGGAAAAATTATAAAGTAGACCCTCTACTTTTCAGAAGAAGAAACAGGCCCTCCTCTTCCTGGGACCTTCCTTCTCAGGTTCCTGTTGTCTCCCTTAGGCCTCAGCCTCATGCTTTGCTGCTGCAGCTGAGAGCTGGGGTTAGTGGTGAGTGCATTGTGCCTGGACTTATTTCCGGAGCCTTGATTTCCCTTTCTTTCCTAACTGTGCCTCAGTTTCCTAATCTGTAAAACAATGCTTGGACTAATGGTCCCATCTATTGTTGTCTATTAGTGCTGTCATTGAGACACGTTTGCTTCCCCTTGCCCTTTATTTCTTGTCCCCCATACTCAGCTGTCATAAGCAAACTGTGCAACTTCCCATGCCCCTGGAAATCTTTAAATAAATCCTAGTGTTTCCATGAGGTGGGAGAAGTGGCACATTATTCTTTTTTCAAAACAATGACAGGATAATAAGAAAGGCCAAAAACAAAACAAACAGAAAACCAAACCAAACCAAACTAAAACAACCCCCTCCCCCAACAACTTAAAACAAAACACCTGAAGCAAGTCAAAAGATGACAAGCCACCCTTGCAGGGGGAGTTGGGGAGGGAGGGCAGCATCTCGCAGTTCCAAGGGACACTCATCCCTGCATGTGCTTTCCAGACCATTAGAGATCACACCACAGACAAGAGGAGAACAGACAGAGCTGACAGCTCTGGTGGCAAAGTAACTCCAGACCAACAAAGGTCCCTGCTAAAAATACTCAGCCGGGACCTTACTGTTTCCAAGACAGATGGACACTGCAGGCTGGCGGAGGGCAGTGTCGGGGGAGGAAATTGTATCTGACAGTGATAGCAATCTGGCCTCTCCCAGAGCTTCCCATCCCGAGAGAGTCCAGTGGGCTGGCCGGATCTCCACTTGTGCAAGAGGGGTAGCTGGAAATAGAAGCCTCCCAGGCTGCAGGGTGGCCATCCAGCACGAGGGCCCACAGAACATCTCCTTCAAAGCCATCCTTGGAGAGGAGGCAGATGAGGGGTGGGAGCTGCTGGAGTGATGCAAGGAGATGCAGCACCTGGGAGTAGGGAAGGGGACGACTCTGTGACCACCTACAGTAGTCCTAGCTTCGGGCTGAAGCAGATGCCTTTTGTTTCTGTGCCTGTCCTCTTGACTTTCAGGAAGTCTTGCTTAAGCTCTTTGGATTTAACCTTCCAGGATGGTAACGGGAGGGGTGCAATTTCAGAAGCAGTATGTTCAGTTCTGAGAGATGCGCTTTAAGTAGGACAACAACCGAATAGTGAGGTCAAGTGGAGAGGGAATGGACCAGCATAATGCAGGACGCCCACGTGACAGAAGGCTGCGCTTTGCTTTACATGGTGCAGACGGCAGGAAGACGGTAGGCAGGAAATGGTGCCAGGCAAGGAGAGGGGAGACACTTTGCATGTCAGCATTGCTCCTGTGTGCCCTATGCAGAGATAGAGCTCCTTACATTTAGGGCAAGTGACCGGCTTTGGACATCTTAGAAACTATGTCTCTCACCTGTTTCCTTGCCCCCATCTAGGCAGTGACTCCAAATAGGACAGAGACCAAGCAAAAACAAACAAACATGGTACTAGTTTGTTCTCAGATTGAGGGATAAAATTGATCCCCATTTCCTGTTCTACCGGATGTTTCCACATCTGGTCTCCACAACCCGGCTTTCAGAACTGACTGATCTCAATATCTTCTTTCCTGATGGGAAAATGGGATGCCTTGGTCCACGTACAAGATCTTGGGTACTTTAAATATTTGATTCCACCTGTGAAGCTTGTGGTTTTCAGTCCTGCAATTCAGCTGAGTTCAAAGGAGAAGGTGTGGGAACAGGAGTGTTTCTTCCTCTCATCCCAAGGCCAAATAGGACTTTCTTTGGCCTCTTTGAGAGATGCCACTGATGAATATCACCCTAGAGGAAGCCTCTGTGTTGGAAGAGTGTCTCCATCTCTCCCTACAGAGACAAGCACTCCCAGGACCAGAGTTCAATTCAGTTTAGTTGACACAACATTACTGAACTTTTACTATGTTCCAGGTTGCATGTGAGGCTTTCCTGTGTGCACAAGATGAATAAATCCTGCTCCCTGGTTGGTCAGCCACAGAACTGGGAAGCTAAGCAGCACGTAAGGAACGGCTCAGTGGAGGCATGGCTTACCAAAACAGCTGCACTCACAGCAGTGGCTTCGGTGGCTTCATTGCCTTTTCACTTCCTTTCTCCATAGGGCTTTCACAGACCATGCCTAGCTTTGTCTTTAGATTCTGCAGGGAGACACAATCTTAGACACTTGGAATGAACCCATAAAAGCTTTTGTTTGAGACTGTGAGAATCCCTTCAGTAAAAGGAGGGTTTCCTCATTGCAGTGTGAAGGTTGGCTCTCTCTCTCTCTCTCTCTCTCTCTCTCTCTCTCTCTGTGTGTGTGTGTGTGTGTGTGTGTATGTATGGCCTCCAGAACTACAATTTTCAGAACATCTGGCCCTTTGAGATCACACTCTCTTCCTGATCTGGCTAAGGAAGGCTCTTTCCAGATGGCTGTTTCTCGCTTGGACTTACCCAGTGGTAGGTTGCAACAGGCGAGGAGGTGGCTCTTGACTCTGCTTCATGAAGACCCATCTGGATTTGCTGCAGAGAAAACTCTGCTAAGAGTTCCCATCCCCAACAGCACTTCCAGAAACTTCCACATGGGAAGCCAGTTAGGGTCCCAGGAGTCTGTCGAGGGAAGCAAAGAGAGGAGAGAGAAGCTGACATCCTTTTCACTCCCCTGGCTCCTCCTTCCCTTTCGGATTCTCCTCTCTTTCCAGCAAATTCTTTCTATCTGAGACTGGAGGTTAAGTTAAGCTTGCGAGGAAAGCAGGGTAGAAACAGGCAGCGAAAGAGGTACTGAACTTGGATTTGGTGTGATGGTCTGCCATGCTCAGGGAGGGGACATGATGAGAAGCCATTGTTAGAGGCTGCCAAAGATCATTGTGATTTTGCATCTCTTCCCATGAGCCTCTCTAACACTGACATCTGAGCTTCTGGAGCGTCACATCCCCATTATTCTAACTGCTCATTTAAACCTCTCAAGGCAGCAAATCACATACCTTTTATGGCTAATTAGTGCTTCATACCCGCCTTTGCCATTTATCTTCTAGTTGGGTACCTTTGGGTAACTTGATTAACTTCTTTGAGCCTCCTTTTATGACCTGATTGATGTAGTTGCCAGTAGTAACAACCTAGCAGGAACATTAAGATGATGTATGAAAAGCCCCTAGTACAATCCCACTATGTAATAGTCGTTTAATAATATATTAATCCCATATCATCAAATCGTAATGGAAGACAGACTCTGTTAGGCTCCACCCCTCCCAAAGCCAGCATTGAGGCCAGATTTTGAATGCAAGAGGTTTTGTGAGAGGTGAGCCTAGGGAACAGGAGTTGAGGAGTACATACAAGACAGAAAATAGAATATTGCAGAATGTGTAGTAACGAGGTAGGTACTAAGGGAAACTGAGGCTCAGTTCTATTGGTGGCATCAAAGATACTGTGGGGCACACGCATCAGAATCATTTTAAAGTTTTAGGAAGCCAGACTTCATTCATCCATCAATTGCCATTTATTATTTAGTGAGGATCATATTCAGGGGGTCGTTCTGGTTAGCTTTGGTCAACTTGACATAAACTAGACACACCTGGAAGAGAGAACCACAGCTGAGTAATTGTCTTCATCAGACTGATCATGTGCATGTCTGTGGTACATTTTCTTTTTCCATTTTCCCCTTTTATTGAAAATAGATCCTTCCCCCATACAATATATCCTGATTGCAGTTTCTCGTCCCTCTAAGCACCCCAGCTCCTCCCCACCTCCCTTCCCATCTGAACCTACTCTCTTTCTGTCTCTCATTAGGAAAGAACAGGCTTCTAAGAGATAACAACCAAACATGACAAAATAAAATACAACAAGATAAAACAAAACCCATCACATCAAAGCTGGACAAGGCAACCCAACAGAAGGAAAATAGCCCAAGAGCTGTCACAAGGATCAGAGATTTGTTCACACACTCGGGAGTCCCGTAAAAACACTAAATTGAAAGCTATCCTATATATGCAGAGGACCTGGTGCAGACCCGTGCAGGCCCTGCCTGCTCTTGCTAATTTAGTCTCTGTGAGTTCCTATGAGGTTTGTTCAGTTGGTTTAGAAGGTCTTGTTCTTCTGGTGTCCCTCATCTCTTCCGGCTCTTATACTCTTTCTCCCTCCTCTTCTGCTGGGTTCCCTGAGCTCTGAGGGGAGAGATTTGATGGAGACATCCCATTTAGAACTGTGTGTTCCAGGTATTTCTCTCTCTTTTTTTGTAATGTCTGGCTGTGGGTCTCTGTTTCCATCTGTTGTAGGAGGAATCGTCCAATGATGGCTGAATAAGGCTTTGATCTATGAGTATAGCAAAATATCACAGGACTAATTTTATCCCTACTTTTTTTTTTCTAAGACCAGTAGTATTTGGTTTTACCCTAGGTCTCTGGGCTTTTTAGTCTCTGGTTCTAGGCCACTCAAGCATTGTCAAGAATGAGTTCCATCTTGTGGAGTAAGGCTTAAGTCAAATCAGATTTGACTTGATTGGTTATTCCCACAAGCTTTGGGCCACCATTACCCTAGCATATTTTGCAGACAGGACATCTTTGAAGATCACAGGGTTGGTGGCTGGGCTGGTGTTTACGTTTCTACTTTGGTAGCTTGCAGAGTACCTTCCCGTAGCAAAAACACTGGAACAAAGTAGTGAAGGTTCTATGGAGGCACCAGCTTGACCTCACCATGTGTAGAGAGCTGTGTGGGTGTTGTCTTCAGAAACGGGGCCCTTGTTGTCATTTTGGGGAAAGAAATCTATTGTGTTGGCAACTGCTTTGGTTGTTTGGGGACTGCTTTGGTCAACAATTTAATTGGATGTAACCTAGACCTGGTACTGGTAGCTTCATTTGGTGACAAGAGATGGTCAGTTGGGACTCTGTCTCCCCCAATATTTGGAGACTTCATTATATTTTAGGAAGTTTTCACTACACTAGATTTCCATACCATGTCTCAAATGCCTCGCAATTCTAGCTGTCTCTCCCAATTCCCTCCTCAAACCTGTCTCCCCTCCCTCTCACCACCTGATCCTTCTATTACCATACCTACCCTGCCCCCAGTCCTCCCAGCTATAAAATCGATTCTATTCCCCCCTCCCAGGGAGATCTATGTGTTCCCCTCAGTCCCTTCCTGTATATTTAACCTCTCTGGGCCTATAGATTGTAGCTTGGTTATCATTTACTTAATGACTACGATGAAAACATCAGTGGACACATGCCATATTTATCTTTCTGGGTCTGAGTTACCTCACTCAGAGTGATTTTTTTTTCTAGTTCCATCCATTTGCCTGCAAATTTTGGGATGCCGTTTTCCTAAGTAACACTCCATTGTATAAAAGCGCCACATTGTCTCACTCATCCATTGTTCTGTTGATGGACATCTAGGTTGTTTCCAGTTTCTGGCTGCTAAGAATAGAGCAGCAACGAACATGGTTGAGCAAGATCTGATTGATGGAGGAGGGCTTAAGGTACTGTGGGCTGTGCCATCCCTTAGCAGTTAGTGCCAGGTAATATAAGAAAAGCAGCTGAAAGAGCCCAGAAGTTGGGCTGTGAAGCACCCTGATGTGTTGGAGCACTTGTCCCCAGATGTTACTGCTGTTCTGGGACCTTTAGGAGGAGGGTCCCAGCTGGAAGAAGCAGGTCTTGAGAAGTGGGACTGCTTCCAGTCTAAGCTCTATTTCTTGGTCTATGAAAAGGCAAGAAGTTCCAGCCCCATGCTTCTGTGGCCATGAGCTCCACTGTGGCTTCTCTATCTTGACGGGCTATGTTTTCCTAAGCCGTGAGTTCAAAGAAACCCTCCCTTAAGTTGCTTGTGTGGAATAGCCTGTCACAGTGGGGAAGAGTGGCTAATAGGGTGGGGAGCAAGGAGGAAGGACACAGTGTAGATCTTTCTTTCTGAGGTTCTGCCCATTGTGTCATTATATCCATCTCTACAAAGGCACCAGAAGTACCTGGGAGGCTGGGGCAGTGTCTCATCCTGTGAGATTCCTACAACCACCTACTTTATACATGTTGGGTACCCAAATTTTATGGCAGAGTGTAAAGAGTTCTGATGACAGTTAGAGACAGGTGAGCTTCTGAGATTGAGGGACGTGTGATTTGAAGGGGTCCCTAGGAGCTTCAGTTCTGAGTGTGCTCAGCGAGTCACCCAAGAAGTGAAGGATAGTATATGGGGACCATGCTGTACAAGACTTCTCTTGTGTGAGGTGGGTTGCTTGCCCTTTGACCTGCGGCTGGTGAGATGCTGGGCCTCAAGGTCTCTCCTTGATGAGAGTAGGGACCTCCTCCCCAGCTGTGCCCCCACACTCCACACCCTACTGTGGCCTCACTTTACCCTTCTTTAATTTCAGCAACTTACTGGGCTCTTGCTGTCATGGTAATTTTTGTTAAGAGAGGGCTGGCAGAAACCAACATGATGGATAAAGAGATGCAGTGTGTTTTCCAGCTGTTTCGATGGCCATCAATTCCTCATTTTGTTCTGGAAAATTCTAAAATCCTTTTTGAAGAAGATGGTAATTAAGAAGTCACCGTTCCCCAAAGGGCAGGGCAGGCTCGTCTTGCAGCAGAGTCAGTGTAGGAGCTATGGATATGTTGGTCCTGTGTCTCTCCTCCCTAGATGCATGCCAAGTGCATCCTGTGCTGTGTTATTTAGATCCCCCACAAGGGGCTTAGCTACAGTCATTCTTCATTCGTTCTACCCTGGGAAGTCTTGTGAGTGGAAAGGAAAATGAGGAAGCATGGATATGGTGCCTGTTCTTGGGATCTGACAAGAAAGCCACAGAGGGGAGAGGCTGTAAGACTTGGTGTGGGAATACTGCCTGCCCTTGTCACATGGAGTACGAGGACGCTTGACTCGGTGCACCGCCTCCTTCTAGTCTCGAGAGCATCTTTCTGTTTTTAAACAGGTGTGTGGGGGAGGTGTTAGAGCAGTCGTCTGTAAGTGGCCTGCATGAGGCAGGTACTAGCAAGCACTGTTTATCGAGTGTGCTATTGGCCAGACATACTCTTAAGTGTGTCTTCCTTACCAGTGCACAGCTCTAACGCTCACTTCAACCTAGGGAGTTGCACTAATAAGTGTTGTAAATGGGGGAGAGGTGTGGGTTATGTTCCCAGCACCCAGCCCCCAGCCGCTGGCCCGCTCAGCCGCTGGTTGCTTGCTTATGCCCGAAATAACCACATGACAATTATTTTCATTTAAACTGCCTAGCCCACTATCTCCAGCCTTTTCTTGGCTAGCTCTCACATCTAAACTAACCCATTATAAAAGTCTGTATGTCACCGCAAGGTGAGTGACTTACTGGAAAGGTCTAACCTGCATCCATCTGCAACGGGAGCCTCATGGCGACTGGCTCACTTCCTTCTCTCTTCCCAGAACTTCCGTTCTGTCTACTCTGCCCACCTAAGGGCTGACCTATCTTACAAGCCAGGCAGCTTCTTTATTCAACCAATAAGAGTAAAACAAAATACAGGAGAACACTCCCACATCAAATAAGAGCCGATTTTCAGTTGCTATTGATAAAATGGAGGTAGGGGGAGGTTCAATGAATCTCTCTAAGTAGGAGATATGGCAATAGAGTCAGGATTCAAAGGCAGGGATGGACCCTGGTTTCCTGGAAGTATTCTCTTCTGACTTAGCATGTGACAACGTGAGACTGTTTAGTACAGTTTTGTGCTGTGATGTCATATTCATTCAGGAGATTCTGAGCTACCTCCTTCATGCTACTAACTCTTTTTAACCCTTTCTCTAAAAAGTACCCAGCCTTGGGTCATTTGTTATAATAACAACAGACTAAGACAGGCAGGGAATATAGGACCAAGGGTTACTCTGGTGGGGTCGAAGAGTACGGATTTTGATAAAATTATGTTGTAGTCCACAGGCCAAGACATTTGAGCAGGGAACGTTCGAGAGAGATCTGGGGTGGTGATATATAAGCTTTACTTTTCACAATGGAAGAAGGTTCTGCTTTCTCATGGTTCTACTCGGAATTTCTATGACCCCCATTTTCTCCCTCTTCCCCCAACTGGGGAAGTGTTCTGTTTTGTTTCCAGAGGGCACATTTTAACTTAGTAGCTGGTGAGGGACACGTGTCCCAGGTAAAAGTACTACTGGATTCAGATGTTTAGAAATGCAGTTTTCTTTCTAAAAATTAAATGCTCACATGCTGTTTACTGATGATGTAAACTTTTATAAATGTTCTTTCTTAAAGTCTCCTAGTCAGTTCTTTAAAACTTGGTCACTTCCAGGTTAGTGTTTTTGAAGCAGAATTCACTTTTCCGTGTGTCTCCCCTTTGTCTTGTCCTATCCCTTTCTCTTCTCTGGTGGCATTGGCACAGAGGTAAAGATTATATAGTATCAGACTATTTAACAGTGTCCAGGAAATGCACTGTTACTTAGTATAGGAAGACAGATACTGGAGTGTTGACGCTCATGGATTGTAAACTGTATTTTCTCCTCCAGCTGTAAGGAGGTGACTTGTAAGTGACAAGAAGTGGAACTGTCACCGTGGTCGTGGTCACCATGGTCCCGCACTTGGAAGCAGACCACCTGGGCTGAAATCCCACCTCTGGTCCTGCCAAGCCTCTGTGACCTGGGGAAGTCCTAACTTGACCTATTTGTCCAATGGGATAGCAATAGATTTGCCTTAGAAAGTGTTTGTGACTCCTCGCTCTGAATCTCCAGGTGTGAGCACATAGCCTGTAGAAACTGAAGAAACCAGGGCAGTTACGTGGGACCATGTCCAGGATGGGGTAGGGAGCATCAGGGAGGGGAACTGCAGAGTACAGTGATCTGATAGGAGAAGGGGAGGGGGCTCTTTAAGAAGGGGAGGCTGTAAATACAGAGGAAGGATGGAGGTAGGTAAAATAACAATAAGGATATCTAAAAAATTTCACAAGGAATCATATACTATTAACTTTTTACAAAATCCCTGTAATACATGTAATCACAGGTATAAATACACATACATAGTTTTAATAAACTTTTTTCATCTGGGCTGATGGTACTCCCTCCAAGGACCAAATACAACCTAACAAAAAAAAAACTCCAAAAGCAGACATGCAAAGCCCTCTTTTGAGCTACTGGCCTGGGATGTTCAAGAAACTCCCAAAATATACAGTCTGTTCCAATTGCCCTCAGTCTCCCTCAGAGAGGAAGCTAAGTTCCTATTGCTGAGGACATTATGTGCGTTAGGAACAGGGCCCAGAGAGCCCTTCAGTGGAGCTGACTTGTTTCTTCCCTGAAGACTAGCTGTCACGACACCAGAAAGCGCCACGCAAGCTTCCAAAAGAAGGAAGCAACCAGCAGTCCTGCCCGTCTATGATGCTCACTAATCATATCAAAGTCTAGCGCAGCGTGATAACTGCAAGGGAGCAATAGTGGAACATGTCAGCATGTAGCTCTGGCTGGTCTAGAATTTGCTGGCCTCAAACTCACTGAGAACTCACCTCCACATGGTAGTAACCAAAACCTCTCTAATTGGACTTATGGCTTACTCAACAAGAAAGAAACCATTCCTGGTATTAGAAACCTAGCTAATTATTCAGTGCTAGTGAAGCTATGAATGTTGGAGGAGAAATACAACCATTAATTCACTAAACCAGCATAATCTGTACCGAAATTCTAAATATTTGTCCTTACATCCACAGATAAGTGTAATTTTCACCATGACCAATCAAAATGCAGGGTTGTGGAGCCCACTCCCAATGGATACATCTACAAAGAGGGGCAGAAGATTGTAGGAACTGTAGGATTAGGGGTTTGCTCTGAGACTGTGTTGCCTAGGAACGTCAGCACGTAAAGTCTTACCAACATAGCTTCCAAGTATGATGAATGAGGGGGACCCCAATGGGCAAACCGAAGTGGATAGGAAAGGCCACGAGGCCTCAACTCTACACAAAGACTTAAGGAACGCTGAGGGTGGGAGAAATAATCTCCCCCAGGGAAGCAGTTGGTTACTCCATACCAAACTGTCATCCCTGAAAACATAGGTACAAGTAACATTACACAGACTGAGCAAGCTGTATTTAGACATATATAATAACACACATACAGACACTCACATTCTCTCTCTCTCACACACACACTATATATATATGTATATATGTATATGTATATGCATGCAATAATAATTAAAGAAACAAAGAGGCTGTGAATTTGAAGGAGGGGTATTTGGGAAGGCTTGGAGGGAGGAAAGGGAAGGAATAAATGTCGTGATTCTATTATAATCTCAAAAACAATAGAATAAAGTGAGCTAACACTTACAAAACTGCTAAGGGCTGTATAATGTGTATCACACTTTATTCTTCACTTTGCACAAAGATGGGATGGAGGATCAAAATTAAAACCTGCGTGTGTGTGTGTGTGTGTGTGTGTGTGTGTGTGTGTGTGTGCGCGCACTTGTGTGCGCCCAGGTGAATATGTATCTGTGTGGAGGCTAGAGGTCAGTCTCATGTGTCATTCATGATGTCCACCTTATTTCTGAGACAGGCTCTCTCACTGGTCAGCACCTCGTCCATTCAGCTACACTAGCTGAATGGGGTTAGAAGGAATTTTTCTGTTTTTGCCTCCCAAGAACTGGAACTATAACAAGTGACATCATGCTGCCCCCCCGCCCATGCCATCTCCCTTTCCTTTGCCCATGTTCTGAGGATCAAACTTGGGTCCTCCTGCTTGCAAGAAGAGCACGTTACCAATTTAGCGCCTCCTCAGCTGGGGCTGTCATTTCTAAAAGCCTAAACCTACCAGGGGACTCTGCCTGTCTCGGATTAGGAGGAAGAGAGGGGCACAAGCGTTACCAGTGAGGCTGACAGAGATGTTTCCAGGGCCTTGCTGTGCGGGTGACATGGTGCTCAGTAGAATTTATTCTTTCTGGGAACAGTGGTGAAGGGCCTAGGGTCCTGCAGGGATGGGGTAGACCTGCTCTTGGGGTATCTAAGACGACTCCCACTGGCTCATGCCTCATAATCGGAGTGTGTTTCATGTTGGTGTAACTGCAGGAGAAGCCTCCCATGCCCCCCAAGCCTCACTCATTCCCTTGCCTCCAGGTATCCTGAGGACTTGGGGTGAGAGTTAAAGGGCTCTAAAGGAAATGCAAACCTAGGCCTTCAGCACTGCTGAGTTAGTTGGCAAAACCAGCTTCAGGTAGGAGCAGGGACTGGAATGGAGAAACAGACAAAGGCCCTTTGCCTCACTCCTTCCTCTTCCCCAAGGAGAAGTAGCTCTTACAGCTCTCTGACTTTAACCAGGACTTCCTTAGAGCAACAGACCTGCCTGGGGCTTAGCCTCTCCCCACTGCACTTGCCCAGCCCTCTCCCTGAGGCTGTCTGCACTCCCCGGTTCATTCAATTCCTTGTGAGAACTCCCATGCTCCCCTGTGCAGCTGCTCCACAGCTGGTGGCCCCCCAGTCACCTCCTGCCCACCCCCATCACTTCCCTGTTGATGGGGGCTTGGGGAGAGAGTGGAAGGTGCTACATCAATATAAGACATTTCCTCCCTTGTCCCCTCAGCTGTGGGGCTCAGCTGTGCGTCCTCCGGCACCTACAAAATCAAGCACCTGCTTTCCAGATGTTTGTACCCAGTGTCCAGCAAAGCCGCCAGTCCCACAGAATGGAGGCAGGTATTGAATTGGGAAGCAAAGTGCCTTGGAATTATGGGCCTGACAAAGTTTGGTGGGGGTGGGGCATCATTCTTTCCAGCCCTCCATCTTCAGGAGGCCTCTCACCAAACAATGAAATTCTTTGTTTTAACATTATCTAGTGGAAGGACCCCCCCCCACACACTTCCTAAGGGCTCATTGTCAGCGGCTTTTCTTTATGAGCAGTGTATTTCTTCCTAGGCTGACGAGAGCCAGGCACACACCATGCAGAGCTCATATATAATCATCGCTCTTCCTTTTCCCCCCAGGTCGATTATTAGGAAAGGAGGAAGTGCAGGTGACCTAGAACGAACACTGTCCTTATGGTCACATGATTTCAAATCCAGGTCTGTAACGGCTATGGCTTGTCTGAACCTTCGTATCTCAATTCTGTCCTCTTTAAAACTAGAGAGAGAAAGCCTGGTCTGGGAGAGTTTTGAGACTAAATATAATAATACATGTGTGTACCTAGTGTTGCTGCCACCTCAGAGGTCCCAGGCAAGTCAGACAATGACAACCAGCAACAATTACAATGACAACTAGTCACGATCAGCACTGAGGATGGCAGTCTGCTTCTGCTGGGAGCCTTCTGATATAAACGTTGCTTTTGTTTGTTTGTTATTATTATTATTATTATTGTTTAGAAAACTTTACTGAGTAAGCCAGGTTAGCCTTGATTCTCTTGTTTAGTCTCACTAGTGCTGGGATTATAAACATGAGTTACAACACCCGACTTCAGTACTTTTTCTTTCCATCCCTTCTTCTCCCCTCCCTCCCTCTCTCCCTTCTTCCTTCTTACCTCCTATCCTTTCTTCCTTCCTTCCTTCTCTGTGGTACTGGGGTTTAAATTAGGGATTTGTATATTCTAGGCAAGTATTCTATAATCAGCTCAATTCTTACCCCCCTTTTCACTTACCTACTTTAAATTCATTTTAATTAAAATAGAAATACATCACTTTCTCCTTATTTTTTCTCTTTTCAAACCCTCCCTTATCTTTCCACTCTCAGACTGATAGCCTCTTTTTCTTTGACTGTCATGGTTACATTCATATGTGCATATATGTGTATGTACAACTATATAAATGCAACCTGCTGAGTCTGCTTCTGCTACTTGTGTGCATACGGTTTCAGGGCTGAAACCTTTTTATGTTGGGCAACCAATTAGGGGTCTCACACTAGGGAGAAGCCAATTCTCTCCCAGCAGTCATTAGCTGTGTATAGTTCTTGGTCCAGAGATGGACCCTCTTCCATGTTAGCCACGGTTCCAGTCTTGTGTATGTTGTCATTTTTAGGAAAGATTCTTTCACAACAGACCCTTTCTTTTTTCTGAAGTTTTAGATGGGGCCTCACTGAGTTGCACAGGCTAGCCTTTCTGTAGCCCAGGCATGTCTAGAAGTTATAATTGCTTTGCTTGAGTCACCCAAGTTCTTGGGATTATAGGTTGCACCACTATGTTTGGTTTGAAACTCCTTAGAGGTTTTATTTATTTATTTATTTTTTCGAGACAGGGTATCTCTATAGCTTTGGAGCCTGTCCTGGAACTAGCTCTTGTAGACCAGGCTGGTCTCGAACTCACAAAGATCCGCCTGCCTCTGCCTCCCGAGTGCTGGGATTAAAGGCGTGCGCCACCACCGCCCGGCATCCTTAGAGGTTTTAAAGGCACACTTGTGGCCTAACTGTTTCAGAATTGCCTGGGAACAGTGGTAAAACTGCAGAATTCTGTTCCCAGGCATATCTATTGAACCAGGATATGTTAACTGGACCAGAAAAGCAACACATTGTCAAGATCTTAAAGCAAATTTTTACCTTGTATTGGTGAGGTTCAAGAAAGGGTGTCGCCGGGCTGTTGTTGGAGGTGCTTGTTGGTTCCTGGCTGCTCAGCCCTGAAGTAATCACACAGAAGCTATTTTATTTAAATCACTGCTTGGCCCATTAGCTCTAGCTTCTTATTGGTTAACTCTTCCATATTAATTTAACCCATCTCCATTAATCTGTGTATCGCCACATCTGTCTCTGGTGGGGCTACATGGCTTCTCTCTGACTCTGCCTTCTTTCTCCCAGCATTCCCTTTAGTTTTCCCTGCCTAGCTCTATTCCCCTATAGCTCTGCTACAGGCCCAAAGCAGTTCCTTTATTAACATACAGAGGGGAATCCCACATCACCTGGTACTTCCTGTATACAGAGCAGAAGCTTTGCCCTGTGTCTCTTTGTCCTTCTATGGAGCCAACAGCCTGTTGGCACTTGCCTTACTGGAAGCAGAGGGACACAAAAGATCAGCATTTGAAATAAACTCAAAGGTCATTCCACCCGTCTCTTAAGATTTCTTTTAATGGAAATTCAAAGAGTAAGTTTGGGGCTTGGAGATAGGAAAGAAAAGCAAAACTAAACAAGAACCAGGATCAGGAAGAAAAGGTTTGACCACAGCCTGGAGCCCTGGTTGTGCCTATGGGAGGCTGGTGTCAAAAGAGGTCAAACACCAGCTGTGGTAGGGAGGCAGGCAGAGAAGGCTGGGCTTCAGAGTCTCTGAAATGTAGACAGAAACTGAGAGATGTAGATCATCATGCCAGTGGTTTTGAATGGCTAGACAGTGGGGACAACTTCTGAGAACAAAACGGAAGTCAAAAGAAACATGGAGACAGGGGGAAAATGGTGTGGAGTAGGAAGAAGATCTAGGCTATGTTAATCATTTCATTAATGAATGGATTTCTGAAGCCTTTCTGGATATACAACCCTGGATATAAGAGGGGGAAGCAAGAGCCCTTGTCAAGGGATGTGGGCTGTGTGGGACTCATCTGGGACATTTCTGATGTGACTGACATTTGGATTTCATAGTTTGTAAAGGCTGTAAATAGGAAATGCCTTTCTGACTGTGGCGGGGGCCCAGTTGTGTAGTGTGGGAAAAGCATCCAGCAGGGTGAAAATTCTAATCACCAGAGACTAGGGGTAGCCTTGTTAAGAGTTGGTTTTGGTGCTCCAAGGTCACCATTGCCTTGGTACCTAAGTTTTTGAGCTCAGCAACAATTCGTCACAGTTTAATCAATGCACTGAAGCTCATGGAGCCCAGGAAACGATCCTGAAGTCCTTCTATAGAACTTACCTAGAACTTTGATTTATAGCTTGCTTGGGTCATGTCACGTGAGGAGAAAACCAGCCAGACTTGCTGAAGGACAGTTCCAGGATCAGCAATTGTTTTGAGTATTTTGTTTTATTTTTTTTATTAGAAAATATAGCAATTCTTGAAGAGAAAACACAGGCTTCAGGTTCTGGGTGAGAAGGAGGGGGCACACCTTCCCCCCTCCACTGAGGGCAAAGCTTGGGCAGAAGGGGACAGAATGTACAGTTACTCAACTTGAAAGCAAACAGTAGCAGAAAGACTGGAAGGGTTCAATTCATTTTATTCCCCAAAATCTTTCTGGACCTTGGTGCAGCCCTGAACCAGGGCGGTGAGACGTAGACAGAGGACCAGGAGAAGCATTCCAATTATGTCTTGGGTGGGAAGGAAAGTCTATATATAAAACATTCAGAAAGAATGGGGGAAATCCTACAAACGTGTCTCCTGTTTTAGTCTTTATTTGTGTGTGTGTGTGTGTGTGTGTGTGTGTGTGTGTGTGTGTATCCAAAATCATCTGATGGTCCTGAAGTGATGAGAGCCTTTAGGAACTGAAAACCCAGAAGAAAACCTCTCTCTACTGTGGTGGGAGGGCTGCGGTTCCAGGCAGGGGTGGGGTGGGCGCAAATGGTGGGGGATTGGACTCCTAAGGTATCTTGTTCTCTTTTTCTGCTTTCCTGCTTGTTGGTTTGGGTTTGAACACAGCTATGGGAAATGAGTAGTAATATAGGGTAGCTGTAACCCCAGCTTGCCAGCGGAAGGACTAGGAAGGTGTGCTCCAGGAAACCAGAAAACATTTCAGAGATGGTGGAGAGGGAGAGGCTTTGGAGGATGACTTTCTAAAGTGGTTTATGATCAGCTCGACTGCACCCAGGAGGTGAGCTTGTGTGGATTTTAATTTTATTCGTTTTTAGATGTATTCATGTTTTGCTTGCACATGCTTACATGTATGCAGTGCCTGTGGATACCAGAAGAGGGCATTGTATCCTCTGGGTCTGGAGTTACAGACAGCAGTCATGGGTAATGGAAGCTGGACCAGGGTCCTCTGCAAGAGCAGCTGGTGCTCTTAACTGCGAACCCATCTCTCAGTCCCCAAGGTGTACTACTTTTCTCTTTTTATTATGACGAGCAGACAGTACGTTTGCTGACCCTAGCATCACCACAAATACATGTCATATGTGTGCTATACAAGCATGAAAGCCATGACATCAGTAGCACTGGGATTTTTTCAGTCCATCGTGATCTATGGGGCCACCATTGTCTCTGTGGCCGTCGAACTAAACAGCCTGTGCACCACGTGACTTCACATCATCTCCAATGAGCTTTGCATAACATGTTCATTGATGCGCCTGGATTCAGCATTGCTGTCTTATTCTCTGTTTCCCGTTAGTTTCTTCTACTCCTTTGTTTTTCTCTTTCTCCTCGAGTGCTCTCACTGACGCTCTCTGAACGTTTCTTTCTGGTACATTTTACTGTACCCATTGCATTTTTGCTGTAACTGTTTGTAAGGGGGTTTATTAATGGCTACTCTGAAAATTACTATACTGTGTATACATACATCAATGTGTATATATACACACCGTCATGCATGTATGCATACTTTGGTTCAGTCTTTCACTCTTTCAAGTGGAATATGGAAATTTGTTGCATCTTCACACACTGCAAACCCCACCAGACAATGGTTTTTGCCATTAAATACAGTTTTTTTAAAGGTCATAAAAGAAGAAGCATCTCTGATAGTCATCCAAACATCTATCCTCTCTGTTCTTCCCTTCACTCCTAATTTCCCAGTTTTCCTCCTAGCATCGTGTCTTTTCTGTCTAAAGGTTTTCTTGTGGTGGACTTTAAGGCTAGTTCTGATCAAAAAGAAAAAGAATCCTTTGAACTTTCCTTTGTCTGGAAAAGTGTTACTCATTTTCAGTCCTGTATTTCCACTGCCTATAAAATTCAGTATGTAAAGGATTTTGCTTTCAGCACTTAAAGAAAAGAGTTGTTTGGGCTTCTTTTGTCTTTTTTTCCTTCTTAAATTTTGATGAGGAATCCACAACCCCCATGTCGTTAGGACCACTGCTGCACAGGGACCTCTTCTCTCTTGCTCGCTGCTACCCAGACGTTCCCACCCTTAGCTTGTAGCATTTGCCTAGGGTGAGTCTGGGAGTTGATTAGTTTGGATTTTTCTAGGTTGAGGTTTACCTAGCATGGAAATAGAAAACATGAGAAAAAGTAACACAAGCCTCACTTAGCTGAACTATAACAATGAACAAGAAACTGGAAATCTAGAAGAGAAAAACCAATAGTAGAATAAAGATGCCATAAAAAAAATCGTAAGACAAATCTGGATCCCTGAAAAGGGCCTGAAATGGACAATGAGAGAAAAACTATCTGTGAAAAAGAGAACAGATGACAGGAATGCTTGGGTTGTTGGAGTGTGCTGGATAGTTTTATGTCAACTTGGCACAAGACAAAGTCATCTGGAATGAGAGGACCTCAACTAAGAAATGCTTCCATAGGATAATGCTGTAGGTAAGCCTATAAGGCATTTTCTTAATTAATGATTGAAGGCCGAGGGCCTAGTACATTGTGGGTGCTGCCATCTCTGGGCCAGTGGTTCTGGGTTCTATCAGAAAGCAGGTTGAGCAAGCCGTGGAGAAGAAGCCAGTAAGCAGCACCACCCCATGGCCTCTGCATCAGCTCCTGCCTGTTCCTGCCCTCAGACACAGACTATGAAGACAGCATAGGAAGGCAGGATTTTAGAGGAGCAGTCTGAAGTGAAGAGGTGCCACGTGACAAACTACCCAGGAAGCAGTCAGCCTTGCTGGAGCTGACCAGCTTGGAGAAAGCATGGGGGACAATGCTGAGTGAGCCTGAAGGGTCCAGTGAGGCAGGGGATAGCCTG
Organism: Dicrostonyx torquatus; assembly: GCA_028555095.1. Taxonomy (NCBI): domain Eukaryota; kingdom Metazoa; phylum Chordata; class Mammalia; order Rodentia; family Cricetidae; genus Dicrostonyx; species Dicrostonyx torquatus. Next base: position 1,251,754 of record JAQHUG010000154.1, on the reverse strand, counting down.
TGTGGAAGCTGCAATAGGGAAGCGTGAATTACTGCAGGAACCACCCGGAAGCAGAGAGGAAATGTCTGGATTCCTCTCTCCTGTGATTTAAATGCCTTCCACCGGCCAAATAGAACCACATTCCAGCTGTGGATTTTGTCTTCAAAGACCAGTCACCAAGTAGGGCAGAAGGGCAGAGGAGAATACGGGGGGCTGGAGAGCTGACCAGACAGACTGTCTATCCCTGAGAACCAGAGGAAGAATGGCGACTTGCTCTCAAGAGGAAGAACAAGTAGCTTGTAGGTGGGGGCGCTTTGATTTAAAGTAGCAAGCCAGCCTACCCAACTGGAAGGCCATAAGCTCTGCTTCCAGCGAAAGAGCTAGAAAGGAAGTTTCTCCTGGCAAGGAGTCTGACCTGGTTTGTGGAGCACATTGGCCAAGGGCAGGCTCAACAGACCAGATTCCTGTCCTACCTCAACTTCCCATGTGGCCGCAAACACTAAATTGTAGTGTTGGTTTCTGCTGCTCTATTTTCCATTTCCCTCCAGTTCTCATTAGACATGCCTTGCTTTTCCTGCCTGAGGTCACTTTCCTATATGTGGTTCTCTGAGAAGAATAGGATTCTGTTTTAGTTCAGACCTAGTCTTCAATTTTGATAAACTTCAACCTGAAGACAGGACCACTTGAAATGAGGAGATTTTAGAGACAGCAAGGAATTCTGCTCCAAGCCTGAATCAGAAGGGATGTCTTGCAGATATCCCCCTCCATCTAGGAAGAAGTTAGCTTCTTGAATGTTCTGTTTCCCAGCTACAGTTTTGTAGCTTCTTTCAAATCTGGCATCTCCCCAAGGCAGTGCTGTAGATTAAGGCAGGGTATCCTTGGTAGCTGGCTACCGGGCTCTCCAGAGAGACGCTGGGAGGTCTCATGGAAGTCGTGGCCTTCAAACCTAATCTAGGGGCTGTCAACCCACCATGAGAGTCCCTGGTAATCTGCCTCTCTCTGCGCCTGCTTCTCAGAAAGCTGGAGTGGTAGTGGAGGTAAGGAAGTTCCTGCAACAATGAAGTTTGCACTGGATGGTTGTGGGGGAAGGATTGAATTGATGCCAGGAAAGGGGTGGGCAGAAAACAGGAAGAGACGGAGCAGAACACTATGACTTCTATCTCAAGGAGAAAAGCAATGTAGCATTCTTGTAGGGAGATGTGGAAAATGGTATTTTTAGGTAGCAGGTAAGAATCCTCAGGCTCTGTTAAGGCAGTTTGTCTGTCCGTACAGTTATATTTAAGGAGGCAACTTTCTTCCCTTTAATTTTTTAAACATTTGGAAAGTTGAAAACTCAAATTGCTTTTACCCGTTCAGTGTCCTTTCTCTCCCACAGCGATTCTACGTGAGGCGGCCTGGGATATGCTAGAGAAGGGATTATCTTCTAGGGTTCAGTGAGTTGAGCCAATGCATGCCAACGGAATGTGTAAAAGATTAGCTTGTTACTTATTGTTGCAGCTTATTATAAGAGAAGACACATATATGGACTTGAGGTGTAGATGGTAGATCTTAAATCTGTTTCCCACTCAGCCATCAGTTCCTCAGATGATGGGTTAGGACTCTATTATGATTTGGAAATGAAGTCTCCCTCAACAAGGCTCTCGTGGTAAAGACTTGGTTCCTAGCTACTGGTGCTGCCCAGAGATGCTTTGGTCATAAGGGCGCTAACCTCATCAGTGAATGAATCATGGATGGATGGGTTCATATCTGAGAAGGCTGTTAGGGAGATGGGTATATGTGGAGAAATACCTAGAGGCATACCTCTGAAGGGCTTACTTTGTCTCTGTCTTTATCTCTCTGCCTCTTGTCGGCCATAAAGTTCTCCCACAGGCTTCCCGCTGGGACATCATGGCAAAAGGGTCCAGAAGCATTGGAGTCAAACCTCCAAAACTGTGATCCAAATTAAATCGGTCCTTCTTTTAGATTGCTCAGCTATTCTGTTATAGCAACCGAAAGTTCACCAAGCTTCAACTTCAGAGTGACCAAATGGAGAAAATGAATTCGGAGTCTGTTTATACCTAATGAGCCCCAACACTCACACTTCAGAAGCCACCGTTGAGATTTCCATTTCAGTTTCCCCAGCACAATCTTTGAAAACCTCTAAACTTCAGATTCTTCATTTGTAAGTTGGGGTAGGTGCTACAGGTGCTATCTTATTGGACACTTGTCAGGGGTAAGCAAGGGCCCTTCATAAACGTTAATAAAACAAGAATATGTGACAGCCATGCAGGACCTCTTTAAGGATGGAGAGGAAATCCTGGGGGACACAGCAGTTGCTCTGTCCTCTTACTTCATCTCCTTTCCAATATTAATTGCAGCTATACCTTATAGTATATCATTTGTGCCATAAATATTTCATATCTGCCCAAGAGAAGACAAGGACTCCTAAAAAATATCAAAACTATTATTACTTAAAATTTAAATTTAATTCCTAATATTATGTATTATTATCCAGTTAGTGTTCAAATCTGTCTCATAGATTTTACTTGTTTCATCAGTATTTGAGCTATGTCTACACATTAACATTAATTATGGAGACAATTTCTTACCTCTAATTTTAAAATGAGATATTATATACTCACAAATCTTTCCATCTATCTATCTATCTATCTATCTATCTATCTATCTATCTATCTATCTATCTATCTGGAGAGATGCTGTAGTATTTTAAATAAGAATATTCTGTTCTCCATGGTCTCCAGATTTGAGCACGTGGTCCCCAGTTGGTGGAGCTATTTGGAGATGTTTAGAAGGTGTGGCCTTGTTGGATGAGTACGTTACTGGAGGAGGTCTTAAAAAACGAGCTCCATTCCAGTTCACTCTTTCTGTCTGTGCTTGTGGTTTAACAGATGAACTCTCAGCTTCCTGCTCCAGCTGCCATGCCTGCCTGAGGGCACACTTCCCCACTAGGATGGTGATGGACTCTCATCCCGCAGGAACCATAAGCCCAAATAAGCTCTTTCTTCTGTAAGTTGCCTTGATCTTGGTGTTTCATTACAGCAGCAGAAAAGTGACTGATAAAAGTGCTAAATGCCCCTTGACTGAAGAATGGTTAAGAAAAATGTGCTACATTTACACAATGGAGTACTACACAGCAGAAAAAAATGACATTTTGAAATTTGCAGGCAAATGGACAGAGCTAGAAAACATCATTTTGAGTGAGGTAACTCAGACCCAGAAAGACAATTACCACATGCATTCACTCATATGTGGCTTTTAAACATAAAGCAAAGAAAACCAGCCCATAAATTACAATCCCAGAGAACCTAGACAATAATGAGGACCCTAAGAGAGACATACATAGATCTAATCTACATGGGAAGTAGAAAAAGACAAGATCTCCTGAGTAAATTGGGAGCATGGGGACCTTGGGAGAGGGTTGAAGGGGAGGGAAGAGGTAGGGAGGAGAGCAGAGAAAAATGTAGAACTTAATAAAAATAAAAAAGTGTGTTCTGCATCCATTACCCAATTTCCCATTATCAAAGCCAAGAAATTAATACAGACATAACACAGTAAATTAGACTACAGACCTCATCAGATTTGACTGCACTGGCATGCACTTATCTTTCTGTCTCTGTGTTTAACTCTATGACATTGTATCATATGTATAGTTTATAGGACCTCCAGCCTGGACCACATACAGAACTATTATTTCACAACAATGGAATTCTCTCCTATTAACCACACCCTCCATTCTCTTCCCACCCCCTAAAAACCACTGATCTATTCCATATCTCTACAGTTTTATTTTTAGAAGATGTTTGTATAAACAGAATCATAAAATATAGAGTCTGTTGATGTCTCTGTATTTCAAATTACATTTTAGGGAATTCTTTACATGGTAGAGAATTTGTAACTAACCAACCATTTTGGAAGATCACATTCCTAGCTACCGAACAGATGGTCATGCGTGTGGGTGTCCACTACTCATTCAAGATCTGGGATGTGTTCGTAGCACAATGGTAGATAGGAAAATAATTATTTTCTTGTGACTGTGGCTGTGTTATGTGTCTGGTTGGGTTGTCAGAGCAGTGGTTACAAGTCATAAAAGCATTAGCCCTCTCAGGAAGGGGATGTTAGGCTTGGCCTGGGTTTCAGTCCATGCTCCCTTTTCTTCTCATGTCTGGGATCTTCCGACTCCACCCACGTAATCAGTCTGTCTCAGTTTATTCAGAATCCTCCAACAAAATACCATAAAGTAAGTGGCTTATAAACAAAATTTATTTTCCACAGGTCTGGAGACTATGGGGTCAAAGATTAAGGAATATTTAGTGTCTGGCGAGAGCTTGCCTTTTGCCTTGTTCTGCATGGTAGGAGGGTCTAGCTAGTGCTCAGAGACTCATTTATAATGATGTCAATCCAAATAATGAGGACTTAACCCAACCACCCAAAGGTCCCACCCAATCCCTAGTGTGATCATCTTTTGTGTGTGAGGTCAGCATTTGAATCTCTGGGATCATACACATTGGGCCAATTGATACCTCCGAGACTTAGGAACCAATCTTGACTGGAAGCAGGAGTGATTTTAACCTGTTTTAGGATTTGGTTCTTGAAACAGCTTACCCGTGCTTATGGGAGCTTGCCAACTTCGGTCTGACAGGGAAGGAACCAGCATAGGACCAAACTAGGCCCTCTGAATGTGGGTGACAGTTGTGTGTCTGTGGCACACTGTGGGGCTACTGGCAGTGAGACCAGATTTATCCCTACTGCTTGTTCTGGCTTTTGGAACTCATTTTCTTTGGAGGGATACTGTTAACGGAGACTGCTCGTTCGTTCCCTGGCTGCTCAGACCCAAAGTAATCACTCAGAAATTATATTATTTGCAATACCATTTAGTTAATAGCTTAAGCATATTTCTAGCTAGCTCTTACATCTTAAGTAAACACATTTTTATTATTTTATATTTTACCATGAGGCTTGGGGTTCCAGCTGGCAGCTCACATCTTTCTCATCTGGCAATCTGGCAGTTACATGGCATCTCCCTGACTCTGTCTACTCTCTCTCTCTCTCTCTCTCTCTCTCTCTCTCTCTCTATATATATATATA
>JAQHUG010000154.1:1197395-1208282 GCA_028555095.1 Dicrostonyx torquatus | reverse complement strand
ATTCCTGCCAGCATTTGTATTTGTTGTGTGTGTGTGTGTGATAGTCATTTTGAGTGGGATAATATGGATTCTCCGTATAGTTTTGATTGATATTTCTCTGATGACTAAAAATTCTGAACATTTTCATATATTTATCAACCATTTGTATTTCTTTTGAAAATTCATTTGCTTGGAGAAGCATCTGGCATTTACTTTTACAAGTTCTTTATATACTCTAGTTATTAATGTCCTGTCAGATATACAACTGTAAAGGTTTTCTCCTTTTCTGCTGATTTTCCTTCTGTTTTTAAACGTATTATAACTTAATGCATCAATTCTTCTTACTATTCCCAGGTCTACTGGTTATTCAACCAAACATTCTAGTTTTCTTAAGAACAAAGCTAACACAACAAAACTCTTCCTGTGTTAACTTCACATCTGTTCATGTCTTCACTCTTACTTTTTCTTGTTTATAACACACAGTCGGGTATCAATTAGTTAATCTAAACATATTTATATGAAATGTGATGATTATGGCCACATTATTTGTTATACTACCATTTCCCTGTTTTCATATCTTCTCTGCTATCCTCTTTGTCTTCTTTTTATGTATAAAAGGGGTTTAATAAAACAATATCCATGACTGACTTTGTTCCTTTTGTTGGACTTCTTTGCTCCTTTATTTTAGTGCTTTCTGCTTGGTTTATGGCTCACATCTTTAACTTATCATGGTCAGCCTTCACATACAACTCGTGTTCACTTACAGTGGTTGCTGTCAAATGGGAAACTCACACCTCCCTAGGGACACTTGGTTCCCACAACTTGAATAGTGTTACTGGTATATATTGGAGATAGAATCCAGGGATGATGCTAAATGTTGTGCAAACTATAGAACAGCTCCCAGAGAACAGACACCCACTCATAATGTCAGCCATTGAAGCTAGCAAAAACCCTGGTTCATTGCAACACCTTTATGATTATATATTCTACTTTTTCCATGAAGGGGTTTTGCTATTGGCACAACACACTTTACCTCCCCTTGTATCATAAGCTCCGTGCTCTTTTCATGAAACTATAAACCTCATGCTACTTAAAAGCAGTTTTGCTAAAAAGTCAAATATATATTTTATTTTAAAATTTATTTATTTTTACTTTATGTGTGTAGTGTTTGCTCACATCTATGTATATGTTCCACATGTATTCAGTGCCTTGTATAGTATCCAAGGAAGCCAGAAGAGGGTGTTGGATCCCATGGAACTAGAATTACAGACAGTTGTGAGCCATCATGTGGGTACTGCCAACCTAACCTAGTCCTCTATGGGTGTAGCCAGTGTTTTTAACCAATGAACCTTCTTTCCACCTCTAGGCAACCATCTTCTAAACAAAATTAAATAGCTGGAAAACACCTATTTATCCACATAGTTCCATTTTTGGTGCTTTTAATCTTTTGTGTAGATTCTGAGTTTCATGTTGGAATCTAGCTGAATGTGACTAAAGTCATCTTAGTATAACTATCATCTTGGTTACCAGGTGGCATGGATTCAAAGTGCTATAGGATAAAAAGATTCATTAAGACAGTAAGCTGAGCTTTTTGTGATTGTCACTGATGCCTGAATTGCTGCACCATTTTTTAACTGATGCTCGATAGCATTACTTTTTTTTTCAGAGCCTGATACATTTCATTTGGCTGCAGGCCACTCTTTTCTAACGCAGAGGGTAAAGCCCTTCCTCCTGTCTGGGGGTGAGGAGGTCTCCTGACCTGCTGGAGCTTAAGACACATTTCTGCCTGTGTCCATCTGTAATAAGTTGCACGTGATACAGTCCTGGATTTGTCTTCCTCTTTCTTTGTTCCCTTCCACCATTGGCAGCAGTTCTTACACGCTCTTTCCCTGAAACATCCCATCGGGTATGCCTTCTCTTTTGCTTGAAGAACTTGTGTGTGTGTGTGTGTGTGTGTGTGTGTGTGTGCGGTGTGTGTGTAGTGTGTGTGTGTGTGTGTGTGTGTGTGTGTAGTGTAGGTTTTCTTGTGATTAAAGCTTTCGGCTTGTGTATTTCTGAAAAAAAAAAAGGAACCTTTAAATCACCTATGCTTTTTGACAGATGCTTCAGTAGGTATAGAATTTTTTGATGTAGTATTCTGTCCAGTACAGGTAGTGCCCGATTGCTTCTCTACTTTATAATGTTGTAGGGATTACCTGTAGAAACCATGCTTCAGTCTGAGCTTTGATGGTTTCGATGGTCAGTGCTAAGTGGTACGATACCCTCTTGGAAGGCTGGGCAGTGGCAGTGAGTCATGACTCCCAGCCAACTGTAGGATCCCAAGGGTAATCACTGGTACCTGCTTGCTCTTGTCCTCGTTAGGAAATTCACTCCTCTCCTGGCATTAAGACCTACTTCTTAGGGGTTTTGGTATACACTGAAGACCAGTTGAGACATCCAGCCTCATGGACTGAACAACTACTGGCTTAGAGTGTGGTGGGAAAACTGCTTGTCTCATGGCAGCTGAGAATCAAAGCGGGAGGAAGAGGGGTAACCCTCATTACCAAAGGAATGAGTAGTAGGGCCCACTTCTTAGAGATTTTACCTCCTCCCCATAGTGCCAGGAGAGGACTAGGACTTCAAGGGACACTTACCTGAACCTTAGAAATTTCATCTTGGAAATTTATAGACTCAGAATTCGACCGTTCAGTATCTTGACTATGATATTTCCCCTTGACTAGATGTCTGTCAAAATCCACAGGGTGTTACATCTAGGGCTATTTTTTACTATTCGAGCTGATTACCTCAACTTGGGAAGTGTTTTATGTTATCAAGGAGGTGTGGAAGGCTTGAGTTAAGAGTCCAAAGTCCTACAAATAAATTGTGTCAATTTTTAGTAAATTGGACCCTGGTTCATCAACTCTTAAGTAAAATTTCCAGTGCTTTGTTTCTCTGTAGAAGTCCGAAGGGAAATATGTTAAGGGATGTGTGGAGAAGGCCTTTGATAATCTTCTTCTATTTCTCTGATTGCCTCTACACTTACTATTTGGGATTTTTCTGTTAAAATATTTTGTCCCCCCTCTCATTTATTAAAAAATTTACCTGCATCAATACAAATTCATAGACAATATGTTTGCTTCTTTGGGTTTTACTCCAATGCTCTAATTGTCCATATCATTCTAATCTTGGCCATTGAGCGTTTTTCAATAGTGGCCCCTTTTTTGGATCTTTCCCCCACTATGCCCACCACTGGTTAAATCTGAATTTATTATACAAAATTCCAGTTTTGGGGAGATATTTCATATACTTTATACACAAGACCATTTTTCTCACTCAATGTTTTGTATGTCTCTATATTAGACTAACATGAGAGATAGGGCCTTGCAAATAAGGGATGTTCAGTAAAGTTTGGCTGCTCAGACTTTAACTCCATAAGTAAGAGAATGGAGTCTATTATTCTCTTACCATTTTCACCCTAAATTCTGATTGCCAGTTCCCTTGCTTCAACTTCGACAGCAGGCATCATCTGTCATATACTGACAGAAACTTCTGCAGTCAATTGCTGTTCAGTGCACTTTTGTTTTGTTTTGTTTTGTTTTTCGAGACAGGGTTTCTCTGTAGCTTTGGAGCCTGTCCTGGAACTATCTCTGTAGACCAGGCTGGCTTTGAACTTACATAGATCCGCCTGCCTCTGCCTCCCAAGTGCTGGGATTAAAGGCGTGCGCCACCATCGCCCAGCTGTTCAATGCACTTTTTAGGGAGTGTAGGTGGTAGGATTTAAAAAACAAATAGAGAAATAAGGTTTATCTTGACCAGGATAATGGGTCAACCATTCTGTCATATATACACACCTATCTTGTAATAAAGGAAAGATGTTTTCTAATTTAGTTAAAAATTCTTGGTGTTTTCATTTTTTTTTTTTAAGGGAAGAAGTAGAAGATAAATTCAGTCCTATTACACAGGTCCTTCCATCTGATACCTGTCTGTCTTGTTACTGTACATGGAGCATTTCCCTGGCCAGGGGTTCTCTGACTTAGACGAATTTTTGAGAGACAGCCAACTTTTCAACACTTCTCTATTGCTCTGCCTCCAGATCCTGGGGAATTTGAGAAAATGAAACTTGTATCCCACCATGGCAGCCCACAGTCAACTAAAGCCATGTAACTGGGTGACCACAGAATCTTTATTGAGTTATGATACTTTTTCCACCAGCTTTCCTATGTTAACCCGTGCCTCTGGCACCACTGGTCCTCATTACATGTACTTGGTAGGGTGCGCACGTGTGGAACAGCGAACAACCAGGGAAATGTGGAATGTTTGAATGGTCCCATTCGTCCTAGTAAGACCACTGCCTCACAGCCTTCCCCAATCCACTTCCCCTCCGGTTCTTCACACCTGTGCAAGTGTGGCCATCCAGGCTCCTGCAGTGTGGCTATGTCCCCCCAAGCTTTCTTAGGCACAGTCTACACATGCACAAGGAGTTTGTAATGCACTCAGCATCCTCTTCCTCGCCAGCTGCCTTGCTCTACAAGGGGACCCCAACAGGAAATAAAACACAACAGCACATGCTTCTTCCACTCCTGGGGGAGTCATATGCCTTTAACCCCCAAAGCAATTCAGCTCTCTTCTGCTAATCTTGGCTAAATTGTGCACCCGGAAATGGTGGAACAGAATTATAGCGTTATTCACCTGAATAATTTATATTCTTTGGAATTTTTCCAGCTCGCTTGCTGTATGTCAAGTTGAGTCAAATAATTTTTGTGACCACTTGAGGCCCATCAATTTCGGCTGCTGTGCAAGCTATGTGTCTCCAGTTCTTGGTTTGCTTTGACTTGTGTCAGAGGGGTTGTTATAGGCTGTTGAGTGACCCATTAAGGCACCATTATGTATGTTTAAAAAACATGTATATTTCTACATATGAGCACTCTTACACTTAAATATTTTTAGCATTGGCAAGACAGAGAAGCAGCGTGTATCATGAGCAGATGGTTTTAAGTCATTCAATTCAACCAAAAGCTCTTTCTAGCATTGTTTGTCACATTGTGAATATCGTGGCCAAGAAGGCTAATTCATAAATCCAGTCATTCATAAAATATAGATTGAGCACCACTCAAGTGTTCATCTCTTTTCTGAAGAAAACTGAACTATGTACCTGCCCTTGAGAACTCACGTTCTTATAAATGGAAGTTATAAAGCACTGGAAGAAGAGGAGAGCCGGCATTTGTGTTGGGTGCTTTGTAAAATCTACTAAGTTCATTAAATTCTCACACTCATCCTCTCCAGTATTTTGATGTTGTTATTTTCTCAAGATTTCCTAGTGTTCCAAGTCCTTTTCTTGGTAATTTTATCTACAACATAATTCATATAGATACTGAGTTTTTGTCATGCAGTGGGCTCTCTGCTGTCTGGGGGTCTGGAACTAGGTCTTCCAGAAGGTAGAGAAATACCTTCAGACTTTACAGCACATAATAATTACCAGATAGATTATTATTGTTGTTCCCTGGGCTCCATCATGGAATACTGAGATTTAGCAGGTCCTAGACTCTGAACAAGGTATCTCTGAGTTAACAGCCTTCCAATTTACACCAGAAGGGATCTTCAGAGCATTGCAACAGATCGTTACAGAAAACCACAACCAATCCAAACATGGAGTTGTAGAGCTTAGTCCCAACAGAAATAGCTACTACACAACTTCCACACTTAGGGGTCATTGAGGAAGAGGAGGCAGAAAGATTGTAAGAGCCCAGAGGAACAGGGACTTTGCTGTGAGATTATATTTACTGGGAATGTCTAAAGCTACACACTTATAAAGTCTCAAACACGGTTGTTCAGACATGAGCCGACCAAGGAAAACAACAGTAGACATGCTAACATGACCAGGGAAACCCCATGGGGTCTCAACTCTAGACAAAGAATTCCAGGCAACTAAGGAACGCTGAGGGTGGGAGAACTAATCTTCTCCAGGGAAGAGCACAGACATTGGCTACCCAGTACCAAACAATCAACCCTGCAAACATACACAGAGATAGCATTAAACAGATTGAGCAAGTTGTGTTTGTGAATATTTGTATGTACGGAACAACAACAAATGAAAAAAGAGGCCGTGAATTTGAAAGAGAGCAAGAACTGATATATGGGAGAGTTTGAAAGGCAGAGACGGGAGGGGGAAATGATTATAATTAAATCAATCTTAAAAATTAAAATCATTTTAAAAGTGGAAAGTAGAAAAGGAGATTTATTCAAAGCGGCCACATTGGGAAGAGGAACAAAAAGATCCAATGACCCTCCCCCAAGTCCTTTTGTCTTTAGGGGTCTTGAAGTGAGAGTAAACTCTGAACAGAAGACCAGGAATTTGTACAGCAGTTTCAGAGAAGATATGGCCCTCCCCGCTACTGACTCCTTGTTGTCTGGGCTTCAGTTTTATCACATAGGGTAGTCCGACAAGGCAGACTTTGCAAAATTTCTTTTTGAGAGATGCCCCCTCTGGCTGGTGCATGAGGTTCCTGGAAAAGCTCCCATTTTGAGTTGCATGGGTGGATTCATTGTCTCATCAGTCTGTTTGTTTGACAGGTATCTCTATAGAATATTTTCATCTTGTCCCAGCGTCTTACAACAGAATCTTACAAAACTCCAGAACTCTAGGGTGGTTCCTCTGATGACCTACGCTGTTAGGGCTGCTCATCATTGTCCATCTCCAAAACTATTTACCTTATGATTAATAACAGTAGCAAAATTACAGGTATGAAGTAGCAACAAAAATAATTTTATGGTTGGGGGTCACTACGATGTGAGGAAATGTAGTAAAGGGTTGCAGCATTAGGAGGGTTGAGAAGCACTGGTCTATCGGCGTGTGTGTGTGTGTGTGTGTGTGTGTGTGTGTGTGTGTGTGTGTGTGGTCTGTCTGTCTCTCTGTCATACTGGGAATGTGGGGACTTCTGAAGAGGCTGGGCACTCTGACTCATGGGGTATATAACCTGAATTGTTTTATATCACTTCACTTCACACAGTGCTACCAAGAAGTGGGGCACACATACTTATTCAGAGCGAGATCTGGAAAAATCAGTTTGACTAGTTAAGGCTTTATTTTGATGGACCCTGAAATGAAAGCGAACTCTTTTCAGGTGGGTCACTGAGGGATGAAAGGTGGAGGAGACCTTTGGCATCTTTTTACATTTATAGAAAGGAAGTGAGGACTTTTCCAGCTACTTCCTTGAGGGGCAGCAGACAGGAAGGGCAGTGATATTGAAAAGGTACATATACTAGGACTTGGACCCCTTGGGTCTCATTATTCTATTTAATCCTCTAACACATTTAGAGAAAAACAACAGCCCTCAGATTTATAATTGCAGGGAACCAGACTGAGTGTGAGGAACTTGTTAAATACAAAAAAAAAAAAAATTATGGCCAGAAACTGAAGTGTCTTAGTGACTTGCTGGGGCTGTGAGTCCATGTTCTCTCTCTCTCTCCCTTTTTCCTCCCCCCTCCCTTTTTCTTCTTCTTCTTCTTCTTCTTCTTCTTCTTCTTCTTCTTCTTCTTCTTCTTCTTCTTCTTCTTCTTCTTCTTCTTCTTCTTCTCCTTCTCCTTCTCCTTCTTCTTCTTCTNCTCCTCCTCCTCCTCCTCCTCCTCCTTCTCCTTCTTCTTCTTCTTCTTCTCTCTCTAAACTACATTTATTTATTATGTGTGTACATGTGAACACGCCATGGCGCTTGTGTGGAAGTCCGAAGATAACTTGTGGGAGCGGGTTTTCTCATCTTCCTAGGGATTGCGTTCAGGTTGTCTAAATTGGTGACAAGTGTCTTTACCCACTGAGCCATCTCTCACTAGCCCCAGCACAGACTCTGAGATGAAGTCTCCCTGTCTGCCACCACTACAGGTTTTGCTGGAGAAATATTCTGTTCAAACCCTTTCCATTTAGGGAGCAATGCATGCTTAAGTTGGTCCTCTATTTACCCATCTGTGTGATATCTGTAAGTTATCTTCACTTTTTTAAAAAAAATTAAATTTTACCAGAGGCCTAGTTTTTTGTTTTTTGTTTGTTTTTAACTTAAAGGGTTTTTGTTGTCACTTGTGAGTTTAAGGGACATCATTTTAAGGGACATCAGCTAGAGAAAATACAAAGCAACTTTTGAAGCCCAGATTGCTGCAAACACTGGGTTCTAAGACTACCCATCTTTGACAGTACTCCCTGAAGTGAAATGTCTAATTTGTAATAAAAGAGAAAAAAATATACATGTTCAAAATGATCTTTACATGGATAGAAACCATCCAATGTTGAAAGTCACTTTAGAAGAATGAGGTCATGGCCTTGAATATGTTCTGTCCTCAAAGTGACTTGTGACAGCATCACCCAAACTCATGGATGATTTCCCTGGGACGCTAGAGTCTTCAGAGGAAAGCCAGGCACAGTCCTTTCTTCTCCCACTGTCTCACAACCTTTATGCCTTAGGCACACTTTTCTACCCAGGCCACTCACACCCTGTCTGCTGTGATCTCATTGGCCTTTGCTTGTGGTCTGTCTGTAGTCTGGATGGAGAACAGCTGGTGTCCTCTCTATGTAGACACATCCCCTGGAGACTTGAATACTGTTGTTCATTTCCTTACCTTTAGTGGGAGAAATTTTTTTGCTGGACATTTTGAAAGGCCTGACCGGATGAAGCTTTTGGTGACATAATTGTAAGCTGGAGTAAAGCCACCAGATAGGAGATGACCTCTCTGTCAAGGAAAGCATTGTCAGGACCATAAAATTCAAAGGTGGGAAGGAACTCCTTGAGCAGAGTGCTCGCCCGTGGGACAGCTGCTTTTTGTCTTATTTTTAACAGTGTAGCATTGGAGCTACCAGTGAGTGGCAAGACATCAGCCGTGTTCATATTTATTCTCAAATAATTAACTTAAACTCAAAGGGAAATTGTTTAGATATAAAGAAATCACAGCGCAGGGAACACACATGTAGGAGGCATCCTCATTTGTCTGCGTTTCAATCACTTCACAATGATTCACGGAGTGTCCATATTGTCTCAGTGACTCTTCTATACACCAGAGCACAGCAGTGTGAAAAAAATACTCATCAAAATGATCATGTTAAAATAAGCATAAAACATCCTCAAGCAAATTTTGTGCTCCATAACCCCTGACCCTGAAGAAGTTTTAGATCGGGATAGAAACACTGATGACAATCCCTTTACAGAAGATAGAAGAAAAAAAAAGTGGCAATATGGCAGGCATTGTCATCTCAAAGAGGCTCAGAATAGACTCACAGAGTACACTTAGGGCAACTGTAAAGGTGAAGGACTGAAGGGAGAGCAAGGAGGCGAAAGGCCAGGACTGCTCTCAGAGACAACAGTGATGAAAGACCAAGCGAGGAAGAATCAGAGGCCAGGATTCTGTACAGCTTTCAGTTCAGGGCACAGACAGGGAGGCCCCACAGGAGAAGAGGCCCCGGGTATCTGAGAGTCTTCGTGAGGAATAGATTTGGAGAAAGAGCATAAACTCTGAAGTAGGTGTCAGGTTCTATTCCTGACTGGATTGAGCAAAAATTAAATAATCCCTCTGAGTTTTGACTTCTTCATCAGGAAATTAGGGGCAATGGATTCCAGAGTTGGTTCAGCCTTTAAAGGGCCGAAGATAAAGATGGAGGGTTGTTTGACACACCCCAGGCTCAGAGTCAGCGCAACTGTTCCGCTCTAGTCTTAGGCGACATTCAGAGCATTCTGCGCAGAAGATTTTGCTTCTGCTTCCTAGCTGTGGAGGGTGCAGAGCTAAGGACAACGGGCAAGGAGTCTCTAACAAGCGGTTAAAGCACAGCTCAAATCCAGGCTTGCCTGACTCCTAAGCCCTTCCTTGTGTCTTCTGCCTTCCTTGACAATTCTGAGACTGAAGATCTCAGAGGAGGCTGGAAGGACTCAACTCTGAAAGTAATCGGAGGTAGAGCAGTTACAATCAAAACGCAAGTGGACTATTTTAATCCTGCCCCTGAATGGGGCTTTCACAGCAGTCAAGGTCAGCGATGGAATTGTCAGGGCAGGGTAAGGAGAGAGACAGGATCCTTAATGCAATTCGGGGCACATAGTTCTGGAGCCTCCTTGCTTTAGACATGCAAATTTCCAAAGCAGGACATCAAACAGGCTGGCATCTCGGTCTCAGCATGCTATTCTGTGATGTTAAGAAAATCAGCATGTAGCTTATTGGACTAGAAAGAAGAAGCATGAAAGCAGGCTTTCACTTGCCAGTGCTTGCTCAAAGGCCATGACCAGCTTACAGCTTGCCTCCCCAGATTCTTTGGCTGGCCTTAGCCCTGTAGCTCCCTGGATCTCCGTCTAGTACCTCTGTGGGCAAGATAATGGGGGAGGGACAAACAAGACCAACTTTAGGACAATCACCGAGGAGTTAGACTCTGTAGGAGGGAAGCCATTAGGCTTTGTGACAGTAGGTCAGGCTCCCGTGGGACTCTCTTCACACAGTGGGAAAAACCTGAAGCTAAGACAAGTCCTGTAGACTCAGTAAAGATGGCTTACAACTTTTCCTTCCAGACAATGGCGAGTCAGATGTCTGCTCAAAGCTGAAAGGCTCTGTGAATCTGTTTGGGCAGTGGAATGCTACCGTGACTTTTAGAGCAGGATCAATGTGCCAAAGGGGTGTGGCAGATTCCCAGAGGAGTCCAGCCAGACTGATCTCAGCATCAGGCTGGTAATGTACTTCTCTCAATAAATGGAAAGAAGAGGGAGGGAGGTCGATTCTCTGGGAGGCAGGGCATTAATCTGAGTCTGTAGTGACCTAAGGTTCTGGTCTTCCTTCCTGCTCTGTTCACAACTTTTAGGAAGGTTTAATTCACCCAGCTTACTCTTTGGGTTATGTAGAGGTAGCTAGTTAGTGTTCCTTGAGGGAACTGGCTGTGTTCAAGGATACACACACACACACACACACACACACACA
>JAQHUG010000154.1:1177105-1195633 GCA_028555095.1 Dicrostonyx torquatus | reverse complement strand
GGGAGACAGGAAGAGACAGAGTCAGAGACAAAGACAGAGAAACACAGCAAAAGACACACAGATAAATACAGAGAGAGAGAAAGAGAGAAAGAGATGGACACACACAGAACCATGAGAGATTTTCTGTGATCTCTGACTGTCAGCTGTGAGCTACAAGGGAAGCAGCCATGACATACCATATTAGTTGTTTTTCTTGTACATGGGATGGAACACCCGGCAGAAGCAACTTAAGGGAGGAAGGATTTTACCCGTGCTCTCGGCTTCAGTCCATCATGTCAGGGAAGGCACCGTGAACTCAGGCAGTGGAGGTGTGCAGTAGAGGCTCCTCACGTCTTGGTGGGTCAGGAAAAGACAGCTCCGCTTAGATTGGAGCCAGAAGTTGTTATAAGCACGGGCTGTCTAGGTCATTGTTTCAAAGGTCCCACAACATCTCCACACGGTGCTGTCAGCAGAGGGCCAAGTATTGGGATGTTTCAGTCTGTGGCCACTTCACGTTCAAGGCCACTGTGGAGTCATCCCTCCGCAAGCCATTCGTTATCAGGAAAGAAGGGAAAGACTGTGATCGTCTTCTTCCCAAACTTCCACCAACCCCGAGCCTCGTGCATGGCCCAGGAAAAGCATTGAAGAGTGGAGGGAGGGAATCCAGTACTTCCTGTGAAGATTACTAGATTGACCACAGGGTCCCCCAGAGTGGTAAAGGCATTAGTGCCCTCGCTTAGTTATGCTCTGTTTTTGTGTTTGTACTGCAGTCCATGGTTGCAATCAGAAGTCATTCGTGCCAGCTTGAAGTCTGGGTGGGAAAGGACACTGAGTCACACCCACCTCTCTTTAGCCTGCTGGGCCAACCATGAAAGGCCTGTGATGAGATGGAAAGGCAAGTAGTCCCCTCAGGCAATGGTTGGAGGAGAACGTCTACCAAGTCACACTGGATATTGGACAGGGCAAATTCAGCTTCGGCTGGGCTAAAGCGTTGAGAGGCAAAGTTGGTCTGTGTTGACCTCTATTAGGATGACTAATTGGCTTGAGCTAGACTTGGTTGTTCCCAGGGACAGTCTGGAAGACTACAAGTCCTGATGGAGGGCTGCAACTTTCTAGTCTTACAAAAATTTTTATTTATTTATTTTTAACTGTTTATAGGTATGTGGCTGTGTGTTATTTTGCGCCTACGAGTGTAATGTTCACAGTGACCAGAAGAGGGCACTGGAAACCCTGGAGCTAGACTTACAGGTAATTGAGAGTAACCTGATGTAAGTGCTGGGAACTGAACTCAGATCCTCTGCAAAAGCAGCTAGCTCTCTTAACCACTGAGTCATTTCTCTAGCTCTTATCTTTCTAGTCTTTTAAAGCCTACACAAAAGTTTCCCCCCTTGGGTGTATGTGGTATATACATAACATGTGCACAGGTGCTTGAGTCTCTCTCTCTCTCTCTCTCTCTCTCTCTCTCTCTCTCTGTGTGTGTGTGTGTGTGTGTGTAGGTCAGAAGTGATCACCAGCTGTCTTCCTCTATTGTTTTCCACCTTATTTATTGAGATAGGGTTTCTCACTGAAGCTGGATCTCACAGATTGGCTAGCCTGGCTGGCCAGTTAGCTTCTGGAATCCTCTTGTTTCTGCCCACCAGCATTGAGAGTACAGGTGATGACCTCAAGACCCAATTTTTAAAATGGGGATGAGGAATTCAAACCTAGATCCCCAGGCTTGCAGAGCAAGTGCTTTACCCACTGAGCCATCTGCCTAGCCCACCTCCACAACACTTTTGCAGGGTTGCTTTATGGGACCTCTGATCATGAATCAATCCCCACGGACATTTCTAAATTGCTATTAAAAAGCCCCTGACCCATTATAGGGTGCACAGGTCTTCACAGTGCTAATCTGCCAGCATTCTGTATGTACCAGCTGCAAAAATATAGATCTGATGCATTAGTTCATTAAACAAATAGAGCTCAGGTAACACAAAGGTCCAAGCAGTTTTATGGACAATGGGATATGATAGAGTTTGGCCTCCTTCATGCCCTACTCCCATATCACAAGACAGTGATTATTTAATATGATAGAAGGCACTGTGCCCAGAAGCTGAGCTACATGCTGGCACATACTAGTGATCTCTACCCCAGCTCATTGAGAATCCCTTCAGGTAATAATTCTTTCTCTGCATTTTCTCATTGGTAAGGTGGTCAATAACAAGAGAACCTCCAAGTCACATTAGAAGGAGCAGTGGAACCTTCTCAGCTCTCTGCCTCTATAGGTCCTGCATCCCTTTCACCATATAGGTATTCCAGCATTTCTTCCCAGACAAACCGTGATGAGATTCTCAGAGGGTCCTTCGGTAGTCAGCTTTGTTCAGTAAGCAAAAAACGTTTATATTCATCAAAAGTCTATTGATTAGATTTATAGGACAGAACATTTCCCAAAGAACCATGTTTATTTTTTGTCTGTTTTATCTGTGTGTAGATGTTTGTGCACATATCCCCTCTCTCTCTCTCTCTCTCTCTCTTTCTCTCTCTCTCTCTGTCTCTCCGTCTCTCTCTCGTGTGTGTGTGTGTGTGTGTGTGTGTGTGTGTGTGTGTGAAGGCTAGAAGCCAATGTCAGGGGTCTTCCTTGGTTACTCCTCATCTTATTTTTTGAGGCAGGATCTCTCACTGAACCTGGAACTTGGTGGTTCAGTTGGGCTGGCTGACTACCAAGCTCCAGAGAGATCTGCTTGTGTCTGTCTCCTTAGTACTGGGATTCCTGACACACTTTGCTGGGCTTGACTTTTTATGTGGTTACTAGGGGAACTGGATTCAGGTTTGCATACTAGCATAGCGAGCACTTTACCCACTGAGCCAACTTCTCACCCTCAAATATTTGTTTCTATGAGAGTAGATGTATGCCTCATAGGCAAGAGCTGGAGGACAGCTGGGCTGGCTTGGGCTTCTTCTGGAGCCATGTCATATCTTCCTGTTATGACTACCCCTCCACTGCTGGTGATCTGTGCAACAGGAGATAGAACGTCTCTTTTGATGTCCATTTGTCCTAGTTTCCTTCATGTTGAGTGGCAGAGAGATTTTGCTCTTCACTAGAAGGGTCTTTCTTTTAATCTGGAGTGTAGCCATGAATTAACCCATCAAAGGAATGTGGTGAAATGGGTCTGGGACCCTGGTGTGAGGTTTTAATAATAATGATTACTAGATTGTGGATAGGGAGACAGATGGGGATTAAAAGAAGCTGTCTAAGGTCAAGATGCATTCCTCAAGTCAGAATTGGAGAGAACAAAACAGGCACATGATGAAGGCTGAGGAGTCATCCTTTTGCACAGCCAAAGAAATTGCTGACTCAGTAGAATATTGCCTTTGATGCTTCTGCTCCAGGGACTTTCTCTTTAATGGAGGGTAATTAATTATCATCATCCACTCTTACTCAGTAATAATCTTTTACAAGCACTCGGGCATTCCAGATGCATGCTGTTGTCTAATAGCCAAGCTGGGGGGAAATGGTTCTTGGTGGATGAAAACTGCATCCCTGGAGAGCTTCTGCCTTGGGGCACAACTCCCCCAAGACTCTGACTCACTAGCTGTGCAGATCGCTGAGATCTGGATGTTCTCGGCAAGTGTGGGGAATCCTGCACACTCACACGCAGAATGACAGAGAGTGCAGGCAGCCTGGTTCTTTGCCAGAGAATGGAAGCACACACGAGAACCCTGGCTGTGGGGGAAGGGGGAATAACGTGGGATGTGCCCGCCTCCCTCCTGTCTTTGCTGCACATGGACATCCAAAGCCCAATCAGTCACCTCCGTCAAGTGTAGCTCTTCAGGGTCAGCTGGGGTTTGCTCTTGACCTCCCTCAGCTGTTCCTGGAAAAGACGGATGCCATCAACCTGAAAGACAGAGAACACTTCGGGGACGGGTGCAGAGTACAAGCCAATTAAAAATGAGTTTATGTACGCTCCTTGAGCTGGTGTTGCAGGAACTTGCCCCTCTGCCTATAACTTTGTCCTTGACCTTTTTTTTTTTTTTTTAATCTGAAAGGACATTCTGTCTCATGAAGGGGGATGAGGAGAAGCAGGAAGGGAAGTGGTAACTGCTGTGTGGAAAACATTGAACTCCTTGGCTCCTCTGCCCAGGACACATCACTGCATCATTCAACGCAAGCCTCACTATGGATCTCTGAGGCGGAAGAGTATTTCCAAAGCTAGAACTGAGGCCAGATTGGCCCTGCCTACACTGTTAGTCTGCCTCTCCCACCTTTCTCTCTCCCTTTAAACCTCAAGTAGTTTTCAAATATGAGAAAACAAAAACAAAAAAACAAAAAAGTCGGCGTGACCTCCTCTAACTCTACCCGGTCTTCTCAATGCAATCCCCCTACTCCTCTTTCCACCGTCTTTCCAGGGCTTGCTTAGCTCCATTCTGCAACCTTGGAGCTCACTTCTCTCTGCCTGAAAGCAACCTCAGCCTGTTTTTGGATCCTCCAGCTGCCAAGCTCCTGGTGACAGGAAGGCCAGAGGAGGAACGTGGGCTGCCAGGCTGTATCTGGTACCTGAGATCCATCTGGGAAGATGAAAGGCGTGCCCTGCCCTGCGAGTCTTTTGGACTGCACTAAAGTGGAATTCCAGAGATAAAGTTCTTGCTTTCTTGCCATCAGTTCTTCCTTATCAAGGGAGCCTGCTGATTTCAGTCTTTGGAGGAGAGGGAAGAGCTCTTCAGGATAGCACTGACCAGGGTGCTCCCCTGCAGCCATACTAATGGTGCTTGGCTCTAGAAAATACATCCCCTCCTCCACCGCGCTGTCTCTCTCCTCAGTTACTGCTTTTTCACATCATGTATCGTGGAAGACAATGTCTTAAGTTGGAGAGAGAAAAAGGTGGAGGGAGAGAAAGAAAGCGACAGAGAGACAGGGAGATAGAAACACACAGAAAGACAGAGAGAGAGACACTCACACACGCACAGAGAAAGACAAAGGAAGGAGAGAAACACAGAAGTGGAAGGTGGAACAAGAATTTTTCCTTGCTAGGTATGACAGATACTAAGGTTAATGATGGAAGATAAGTAAAGTGTCATTTCATAGCTTCTGGAACAGGTGTCCCAGTGTGAACATCAATGAGGTACAGGGCACAGCTGGGATTCCAGCCCTTCAAGCCATCATGCGAAGCAGAGTGCATTATGGAACTGGCTTCCTTTTCCTTCCTTTATTGCAGCGTCATCACCATCATCTAAAGAGGCAGGCTGTCTCAGCTCCTATACCATGGAGCAGATTTATACACAATGTGGCCATCTCTTGAGAAGAGGTGTCGTTGATATGCCGCGCCAACCCTCTAAATTTGAACCATTTATTGTCTCCAAAGTCCAGACTGCCAGCAGTTATCTCACCAAAAGAGCCGCTTTCCTAGCACTCTGTGTCCATGGCCGTGCCCCAAGATCGGCAGAGCTGATGACATTCGTATGACATTTTGATGTGTTCCCTCCAGGAGTTCCTGAGCCAGGAACTCTGCTACGAGTTTCCCAAGCGTTGTTCGATCCGCTCACCAAGAATCCCATCTTGCGGAAGCTAAAGAGGTTTGGCATCTCATCTAAGGGCAGAGAACCACTGGCAAGCAAAGGCTGGGCAAACCTGAGCACAAAGCTCAAAGATGCGTTGGTTTCACCTGAGTGCTGGGGAGCCCATCCCCGGAAGAATATCGTCGTTGTACACCAGTTCTCTTCTAGTCACGTGCATCTCTGACATGCATTCCTGCAAAGCAAACTTTAAGCAGTGAGAATGCAGAATGGCCTCCTTGCATCATGACCTTCAGGTTCAGAGGGTCAGAGCTTCTAAATGGACAGAATAAAGGCATTCTCTGTCTCACAAGCTGGGATGCACCTCAGCTGGGATGACTCCAGTGGCGGGGACCGGAGGACCACTTCCACGGTGACTCTCATTCCACATGCCTGATGTCTTGGTTGGGATGATGTCACTGGGAGCACCTATTTGTGACGGTTTTCTCTTACATGAACATCCAGTGCTCCAAGAGGGAGTGACCCAGTGAATGACTTGGCCCTGCATGGCTCTTTACAACAAGGCTTTGGGCATCATCTAGCGACATTCTTCTAATATTACATACCTGCTCATGTTTATGGTGAAGGGACATTGCCCTCCCACAACTCAGTAGAAGATTGGCAAATAATTTCTACACATTTAAAAACCACTAGATGTGTTGAAAATTCTGGGGCCAGTAAATATGTGGCTGAATGAATTGAGAACCTTATATATGCCAAGGACATTGCTAGTTTGTTTCCCATTTAAAGAGTTAAAAGATTGGGATGACAATTTGTGCCTTCATTTGGTTGGAGTCATTGTTTCCCTTGTCACTAAGGTAATACAGGAGAAAGAGTAGGTAACAATTCAGGGCAGAAGGGCAATGGGATGTTAGCTGAAGGGTACTCCAAAAGCCTGCCACATGAGATGCTGTCATTCAGATTTGGGGTCAGTTCACTGAGCTCAAGTCTTTCATTTTATAGTTGGTAAGTCTGAAGACACCAAAGGGGGAAAGGTCTAGTCCAAGGCCATGTCATTTAGTCTGGCGGCCTCTAGCCTCTTATGTCTATATGAGTTGAAAGAAACTAAGACGAAGAGCTTAGCTCTCAGTCATGGTAGCTGGATTTTAGGGCTCAAGCGCCTCTTGTAGCTGGAGGGTACACTACCAGTTAAAGCAGGGCACAAACACCCACGGTTGCAGAACCGGCTCACACGGGCAGCACTGGTTGGTAGGCATACGAGCTGCTAGATCTGGAGGGAACTCTAGTCAGGAGTTGTTTTCTGCTGTCCAGGCCTTAGAACTTCCCCCAGGGAGGCTGTAGGTAGCTGGGGACTGACTGTTAGTAGAGTTTCAGAGCCTCTCTAAATCCCTGAGCCTGCCTTCTCTTTCTGCCTGTCCACTTGCTCTGGCTGACTGATGAGATAGGTGGCTGTGTTTGTGGCAAGAGGCTAAGGGCTCGGGTGATTGGAGGCAGTATGGCTGACCCAGAGGGGAGGAACCGTTGTTGAGGGATTCGAAGGACCTAGGAGAGAAATCTCCCTGGCGTCAGCACTGTAGTGGCAGTGTGATAAGACCTCTTCCAGGAGAGGGAGGCTGCCCTCTTCTCACGTGACCAGAGATCTGTGGTCACAACTTCAGGCTACAGTCCTGGCTCCCAGATGAGCTCTTCTTTGTATTGCATCTCAGCTTGGATCAGGGACCAAAGCCAGTGCTGGTCCCTACACAAGTTTCTTGGAGCCACCTGACACTAGTACTGCCCCTTCTTTTGGTAAGCACTACTTTCCTCTCATCTGCGGTAGCAGAGGGGGGGCACGGAATTATCACTCACCCTCCCTATTCCACTGCCAGGCACCACCAAGGCCTCCCCAATTCCGTGCCTACTCCGAAGCAGGGCAGCAAGGCTTGAGCCTTGGCTACTGACCCTAGCTTCTCTTCCAACCCCACATCTGATCTGGCCAAGTCAGTGTCATTGTAACCTTCAGTTTCTCATCTGCAAAATGAAGAGGAAAGCAACTAAGTGTTGTTTTTCACAGACTATGGTGGTCTGCAGCCTCCCAAGAGCATGCTAAAGGGCATGTGTGACCCCCTAGACTGAGAGGGACCTGAGACTGCATTTCTGCCAGGACTCCGGGGTTGCTTCTGCTGCCTGTCTACAGAGGCAAGGGTGTGACACTGGGGTGTGTGTGTGTAAATGTCCTGTTTGTGTTCTTCAGTATGGAAGGCACCAGCTGTACGTGGCTACTAAGCTTCTGAAATGTGGCTGGTAAGTCCAAGGAACTGATTTTTTGGTTTTACCTGGTTTTGATTATCAAGGTGGCCAGTGTTTACCATGTTGGATGACATAGCATGGGTACTCTCTAAGACATCTCACTGACCAGCTGGGTGGATTTGTGAAGGTCATTTAATTTCTCAGACTCACAGCTCTCCCACTAGTACAAAAAAAAGATAACATTTCCTGTTTAATGGGGAATGCTGGTAGCCTGGTAAGAAGAGTTTGTAGTCTGGGCAGATGTGTGCCATGAAGTTATGATTTTATTATTACTGCTACTACGATCACTATTTTACAGTGGAGTAGTGGGAAGAAAAAGCCACTGAAGTTACACAAATTGTGTTAAAATCCCATATCTAGCTAGCTCTTGTTTTGGGCTTCTGTGAGTTTTGGTTTCATCATCTCTAGATAACATCTCTCCAGGACTGAGAATATCAACTGCATTACAAGTTAAGCAGGTACAGTGCACAGGATAGAGGAGGTCCTCAGCTGGTGCTAGCATGCACAGCCAAATGCCATCGCACACTCCTGGCCCTTAGTAGCTATGTGTTCTGCAGTGCCTCTTTAAATCTCTTTTCCTCAGTTTTATCGTCTGCTAGAGGAAGAGCAAAATGCTTCTCCTAGTCATTGCTTCTGCCATTTGACAAGCAGCGAGCGAATTCTGGGTATTCTGTTAGGAACTTGATAAATAACGACAAGTCGAACCAGAAATACCCTGGCCATCTCCTCCATACAATACTGTACCAAGTCAAACTCCTGGGGTACTGAGGCTGGGTGGCAATGAGGGCTTGTACCTGGGAGGCCAGGTGAGGCCACTGTGAAGACTGAACGTAAGGAATGAACACACGTTCTCTAATTGGATGGTGGAAAGGAGACAGGAGAGTCTGGACTGGAGACATCTGCTCACAGCCTGATTGAGAAGCGGCAGGAGGTCATGTGCAAATGGTCAAGGGCAGCACATTTGGGAGGCGCTCAGGGCATAGGCATCGCCTCTTCTCCCTTCTCAAGCTACAGTCCCCCATGTTGGTTGGGCAGAGACAGACTCAACTCCCGCACTGGAGCCCCTGTTCCTTGCTGTAGCTCAGGTCTCCCTAAATTGGGAACATTTCCCTTGTCTGATGGAACTGATGTCATCGAATCTGGGCATGCCCAGTTTACCAGTTGGTGGATATTGTATTTAGCCCCAAATGAGTAGAACATCCGCACAGACTATGGCATTGGGGAATGAGAGTTCTTTAGGCCAGGTATATATTTATGATGAGAGGGTGTGAGTGTGGGCACATGCATGTTGCAGCGTGCACGGGAAGACCACACACAGAACAACTTTCAGAAGTTGATTCTCCTCTCCCACTGTGGGTTCTTGGGATCAAACTCAGGTCATCAGACTTGGAGATTTGCAAATTCCTTTACCCATGGAGCCACCTCTCTGGCCTCAGGGATGAGCTTCCCCTTTTATAGTCTATATTGATCGTTTGTCACCATGCTGTCACCTCTGCCAACGAGATAACTTATGGTGGTGATGTTCGATAGTTGCTGTCAATTCAAATATTGGATTTCTTTCACCAGGGAAGGGTTTAGGGTGGGAGCTTGTCTTGTGCCCCTGTCATAGAGAAACCACTCTGGATTCATCACAGCCTCCTGATGCTGCTCAAGTGTGGAGATAAAGCTAGGCCACCTGACAACCTCCAGGAGGCAAGGAACAGTTTGCTCAGCCAGAAGGAACCCGGTTCTGACTGTAATCTCTTCTCAGAGTCAAATGCTCCTGGACTCGTTGTTAGGTAGATAGTGTGCAAAGTAACCAATTTACCCTGGCTGATGTGTACCACGTACCAGACACTTTGTAATATTTGCTTTGAATGTTTGGCGTCTTCACTGGGGAACCTTGTAACAGTGTAATGGGGAGATCTCACTTTTGTTACTTCCGCATAGAGGACATAATGAAACATGTTTGCCATTAGCATCCCAGTTTCAGGGTTTTGATAGGAACCCTGTAGCTTTTGCTCCTCAGTACTTGGAGCTCTTTAGGCTGATGGGTGTTTTTGATTTTCTTTGCATACCCTGGGATATAAATGCTAATTTAATCTAATCCCAAACCAGTTCACTTTGTCTTCGAATTTAAATGTAAATGTCTGATTCTCATAATAGTGAAGATTTACTTTAAATTTCATTTTAAGTTCTAGTATGTTTCCAGTGCCTTTGAATATAAATGTAAGATTTAATTTAAATGTCATCTTGCCAGGAATGCGTGATGGAGGCAGGGATGCTGTTTGGAGAGCTGACAAGTGCTATTAAAAAGAGCTTGATGTTTCTGAAAATGAAAAATGGCAATTTAAAGACAATAAAAACCAGAAATAGCGAAAATAATAATTTCCATTACCAGCAACATGCCAATTTGAAAAGGAGCAATTGGGATTTGTTGACTTGATAGATATTGTCAGAAAAACCTTTACTTTGCAACGAAGGCAAATTATCCCTTTTTAGTAAGTGAGCTAAGTAACCAGCAACTTTTTCTTTAATTCTTTTCTATTTAAAATAAATTTAAGGCTGGGTAGGGTGGTACATACCTTTAATTAATCCCAGCACTCAGGAGGCAGAGGAGGGCCAACTTCTGAGTTTGAAGTTGGCCTGGTCTAGAGAATTCCAGGACAGCCAGGGCTACACAGAGTAACTATGTCTCAAAAAAAAAAGTTAAGACAAAATTTAAGAAATAAATTGAACAATAGTTTTTCATTTTACCTTTTGGATTATAATGTAATTGCATCATTTTCCTCTTCCTTCAAAACCTTCCCGTCTTCTCATTCCTTCCTTTTATTCTTCTTCAAATTCATGACCTCTTTTTCCACGATTGTTGCTGCAACACACACACACCCCCACACACCCCCACACCCCCACACATGCGCGCACACACGTTCTTACATAAATAAAAACAACCCACTCAGGCTCGGTAATGTTACTGGCATGTATGCTTTCAGGGCTGACCACTGGGTACTGGCTAGTCAGTTGGTGTGCTCTTCCTTGGGGAAGACTCTCTCCATTCCCGTCATTCCTCGGTTGCCTGTGGATCTTTGTCCAGGGCTGAGGCCTTGTGAGCATTCCCCTGTCCACATTAGCATGTCTACTGGCGTTGTTCTTGTCCTGTTTAGACAGCCATATTGGTGAGACTTCATGGGTGCAGCTTCTGACAGTTCTAAGAGCCATGCTCTTGCAGCAAACTCCCTATCCCTTTGGTTCTTAAAATCTTTCCCCTCCTCTTCCCACCGCCCCTCCCCCCATGACTCCTCAGCAGTAGGTGCTGGAGTTGTCTTGTAGCATTTGCTACTGGGACCCACTGCTCTGCATTTTGATTGGTTGTGGTTTGCTGTATTTTTTTTTTTTGTCTATTTCAAAGAGATGTTTTCTTCATGACAGGACACTTATCTGTGGGTGTAAAGACAAACACATAGAATGTAGTTAGGAATTAATGCTAATAAGCTCAGTGAATTTTTAGCATTCTTTCCCAATAGCCAGTCCAACCTGGTTTATTTCTCTAACCATGTTTTAAAAAGCTACTTTTTCGTCTCTTGCTTCTAATGGCCTCTTCCTCAGTGTAGAAAGGCTCTTTTGGGCATACTCAGATCCCGTTCTCATTTTGATGGTGCTTTTCCTTGCTGTGAAGTTGATATATATTTCCAATTAGCTTTTAATTTAACTAAAATACATTAACTTTTAAAAAACGATGCAAAATCAAGAAGACCTATGAACGATATTCATTGAAAATATAATTTAAAGTTTAATTTCCATTTGAGTCACTTAAAAGAAATCAGAATTAGTAAGGAAAAAAAATTCATCTCTGAAAACTAGAGTATGCCGAGAAACCTTTGTGGAAATCATGTAGAATAACTGAGAGATAGATACTTCCATTAGATATTATGATACGTGGGTTTTGAAAGTTTGGGGAGTCGGTCACTTAGAAAAGTGACTTAAGAGCTGCTTTCTTGGGCTCTGGTTATTGCAAATTTGTCTTTCAGGGAGTTCATTTTTAAAACTGGGCATTCTTTGAAACTGTTTTCATTGAACTGAGGGATACACTCATTTTTACGTTTTTCTCTGGGATTCTCTAGAGTTCCCTGGCCCCCAAATCCCTGGAACTCTCCAGATGGCTCCATTTCTTGGGTCCAGATTCACAGGTGTAGGAATAGAGGTCAGATTCATTTCCTCCCTTCCAGGCTCTACCGTGTCAGAGGGAAGGGCTTGACGGGTTCTAGCAACATGTAGCATCTTTGTCATCTCTGTGGCCCTGCTCTGAGAAACATCGGATGATAGACTTGAATCCCATCAATGATAATAAAGACAAGTTAAGGCCTCTAATTCTCACACTGTAGGAACCATAAGACACCAGGCCCAGGATTTCTCAGCCTTAGGACTGTGGATATCCTGCACCGGTCATGTTTTAGTGTGAGAATGGTTCTATGTGGGGGAAGATTTTTTGGCAGCATCTTTAGTTTTGTCCATTAGATTCTTTTCTTTGTTCACACCTCTTCTTCTACCCCTTCCATCTCTTCTTGTATCCCTGTGGCTTTTCATTCTCTGTCAAATTCATGGCCTCTTCTTTAGCTATTATTGTTAAACCCACACACACACACACACAAACACATACTCACACACATACACACAGAGGGAAACACAACTTATTGAGTTCATTGAATGATGTTTATATGCACATGAGTTTGGGGTTGATGATTTAGGATTCGAAAACTTACTAAGAAGCTCATCCCTGGAGAAGGTAAGTCCTTGTTGTTGAAGACACCACATGCTTCAGACACAGGACCTGGAGGAACCGAGCTGGAGCTGACCTGGAAGCCTGTTGCCTGAGGACTAGCTGTCATAGCATATGACAGTGCTCTGTCAGCTGCTAAAGAGTCCAACCAGCTGAAAACCTAGGAACCTCCAAGCCCAGCATGGCAAGAGATCCTCCAGGGTGCAGCAGTAACACAGTTTGGAGGTAACCAACCGCTACCTAACTGGACCGTCTACTAGAATCAAACCTTTACGATTCATGACAGTTGGCAGTCTTTTCAGGTATGGTCATATATTTCTTGGAGGCAAAAAAATTCCTGCTCGAAAGTCATTGATCCTCTTCCCCATGTCATCTAGAACTTTCCTTTACACTGTACATCATATGCCTTCAAAACGTTCCAGGAGCCTCAGAGCACGGCTTACTTCACTACCACTGGCATCACAGGACGTGCACAGGCCCCGACGCCCCAAGCTCCGTTATGTTTTTGTAGGTCAGCAGGTGTGACCTGGGAAAATTTATAAATCTATTTCCGCTTGTCTCTGGCCATGTCCTAATCCCCACTCCACAGCTTTACTGGGAGGACTCAGTGGACACCTAGAGAAAACATTTCGCCCTTCTGTGTGTTTGCAAACTGTGTGCGATTTGTTGAACTCAAACTTGTCAGCTTCAACTTCCTCTCCTTGGTGGTACTTCCCTGAGCCATGGATCTCACTACAGCCAGAACCCAGCCCTTGAGAGCAGCTGCTTTCACCTTACTCCCTTTTAGCAGACAAAGCCCCACAGAACCTCCACTCCTTCTCGGCCAGTTCCAAGATGACAACACATTGTGGTTTAAGTGATGTTTCTCATGAAGTCAGCATGAAGCTGGGCAGAAATAGGACCCAGGGATGGTCCCACAGTGAGGTCAGAGGCCTTCTAACAGGCTTTTTTGGGGAGCTTTGCTCCTATAAATGCTGTCATGGGCGTTGGAGCGAGGTAGCCGTGCTAGAGGTGGCGGATGAACGTCACAGAAAGAGCTGCTCTTTTTGCAGAGACACACTAGCATTGGGCACCCCAGGAGGATGGAGGCCACACCATACTTGACATCTGTTTCTTTGCCAGTTGCTCCCTTGGAATCAGCTCCTCACACTTTCCTGGAAGTGCAGATGTGACACAAACTCTCGAGTCTAGAGATCGAAGACGCCACCCCATTACTCAGAATAATCGGCATCTCCTGGGCAGTGAAGAAGGGCACTGGGGTTAAGCAGCTGGCTGATGCCCCTGTGATACTTTCTAACCTCTTCCCCCTTGCAGAGGTCAAGAGCAGAGCTCACCTTCGATGCCTCAGCTCCATGAATCTGATATAGCTCAATTGCTCCTGACAGTGTTATGCCTGGAGAATTGAAGCCCCAAGGATTGGCACCTTATATTTGAGGATATATTATGAGTCACAATGCTGGGTATCCATCTGACTGGTCCCAGAGAAGACCCCTGACACTGATGTTATCTTCTGCAGGGTGGCAAGACCTAGGAATTTTCTTGAATAGATTTTGTATAGTTAAGAACATTTTTCTTACAGTGGCAGGACTGACTCTTGCTTCTTCTTGGGGTGATATAGAAGAAATGAGATCAAAATGGCTCTAATTTGAAACAGCAGCCTTCCAGAGCCCTACTCAGGACACAGGACACACTGAAGCCATGGGCAGTGTTGTGACTTGCACACAAGGCAGTCCTGCCTGCCATTGCCCAATCAAGAGGGCCTGTTGGCCAAGGGGATTAGAGAAGATTGTTTAAACACGGGGCTCTTGCGTCTGGCCTAAGGCTCCTTGCAATTTAATCTTAGACAGTCTCTTGATTTATGACTTTAAATTGTACCGAGTGCCCTGAATCACCGGTGCCCTGTCCTTTGCAAGGTTTGCAAGATAAGAACTCCATGGGAGGCTTCCCAAGCTCAGAGACAAAGAGCAAGTCTGTATTTCCTAAGTTGAAGACAAGGTGGGTAGTGGCTCTGGAAGCCATCCCTGGGAAGTTTGGAATAAGTGAGGATGAGGGCAAAGACTTTCCTAAGGTCAGTTCTAAGTTCTGACTCAGGGAATGAGAAGAGGGGAAAGGTGGATGTTGCAGTTTGAGGTGGAAGGCTAGGGGTAGCCCCTACACTCTGTGGAAGGTCGCCTTTGCACTAAAACCTCAAAACAAATGTGATCATTCTAGAAGCATGAGTCTTGCTGGCTGGAGAGAATGTCCTACTGGCTTTTCTGGTTCAGTCACTTGATCGCACTCTAGTGTGCAGCCAAACTTTTCCTAAAGAACCACTGGGAGACGAAGATGTCATAACGCCAGGCTAAGCCGAATGACTAAAGAAGCTCAGAGGCTAGTCCGCCCAGGTAGCCATCCTGAAGTCATCCTGAAGCACTGTGGGACTGGAGAGGCCATGCGACCGTGCTCAATCAATGTGAGGCAGGAGTAGAGTGTGGAAGTCTTCCTAGTCTTGAGCCTCTTCAGAGAATTCCCATCATGCCTTCCACTTCCACCCATGTCTCTGGGGATGGAGACTGCAGAGTAGCATTGTCTGTAACCCATGTCTCCTCAAACTATGGGTCATGACTCCATTCCAGGTCACATAGACAAATGTGGGGACTGTGGGATACTTTCACAACAGGATGAGGTTTCTGAGTGTCCAACATCCAGAAATTCTCTGAAAATTAGACATCATGAATGTGAGGTGTTTCCGGGAGTGACTGGTGTTGTGTGCACAGCTCCTCTGCAGCTGTGATTCTGAACACAGACCATGCATTTTATACTACATACGTCCTCATATTACCCATCGCCTTCCTGGGATATTGTATGTTATGAACTGTGGTGTTTTTGCTGTCCATGCAAAGTTGTGGTTCCCATGGTAGGCAAGTGCTCACAGTATTTCTTAGCATCACTCCTTAGCCCGGATCGAAGCAGTAGCTATTCAATTACATTGTGTTAGAATGTCTGAGTTTAAAACTTTCTATTAGAGTTACTGACTTTTCATAAAAAATTGTTGGATAAAGTTTAGCTTGGAGTTAGGAAAGAATTTCCAACAACTTCTAAAATGGCCTTAAACATACCTCTGCCATTTTCTACTACATATTTACGTGAAGTGGTGTTTTCAGTATTGATGATTATAAAATCTAAATACTGAACCCCTCTGGAAAATGTTGAAGATGCTGTATGTCTCACAGTATCCAATAGCTAGCCAAGATTTTGTGCTTTATGCAAAAACAAGTAAACACATACACCGCACTAGTGTGCAAGTTTGTACTAATCTTTAATAAATTGTAAAATTATGTGCATACTGAAGAATTGTTTTAAAATGAATTTACTTATGAAATAGAACAAATACATGTTTGATTTGTATATATGTTTTGTGTTACTATATACCGGGGAGGGAGTGTCACATACAATGAAAGGGATCATGAGTAGAGAAAGTTTAAGAAAACTGTGTGTGTTTTCCCTTTGTTTCAGAATATGGAGTTACTCATCATTCATAACACTGATTGAACTATTAGCTGAGTTATCCACTGAGCAGTAGTGACTAAAGACTGAGCTCTGTCTGTCAGAGTTCTGAAAATTCTCAAAGTCACTCTAAGGGATCTTTGTACAAAAAGCACAGTGGAGAGCTGATCTGATGGCCGGGTTTGCGCAGTTACACTTGGATTTGAATCTTATTCCTGCCTTTTTCTGACTGGCACTTGAGGGCTGCCACTGCCTATGATGTTTGCAATTCTGTACCCTTCTGCCTTAGTCCTTCCGACCTCTAGCCAGGCTCAAGTTAGCTCGAAAGTCATGCATGACTTCTGCACGTTCTACAGGCCAGCTGCTTGCCCCCTGACTTTCCACTGTTTGGCATTCTCGAAGACACCCTCTCTCCTTGTGAGCTTTCCCATGGGACTTAGCACGCCTATCTTCGACCAAACAGTCACTAAGGTTTTGGACCACATGAAGCTATCAGAAGCATTCACGCTAAAGCGAAATGGAAAGGCCACGTCCAAAGGTGGGATGTCCTTGTTGCTTTTGTTTTCTAGGTCACGTGAACCCCTGTAAGTCACACTGTAGCAGTCAGCCCCAGGCTGGTGGTATATGTCGAGTGCTTTAAGGTGCCAAATCTGGAGACCTCAGAGGACAAAGGTCACAGTGATTCTTGAAGAAGCTTCACGTTTCACATATTCCTTGATGTGGCCCTACCTTGCCCTTTGGATGACATTATCCATTCCTCTTCCTACACATGTGTCAGCATAAACACTCACTGTCCCCTACACTATTGTTCCCGGGGATTTTATATCTATGTCTCTTTCAGGGCACGGATGTCACCTTCACCGTGGAACTCTGGCATGGCATGCTTTTCCCCGGTCACTGTTGTAGGAGGATATTCTTCTTTTAATTTTTCATCACTCGTAACACACTTGACAACATATCTTCACTTAGCTAGGCTTAGAAATGGGACCTTCATGCATAATTCTAAGCCGGACACAAGAGGATCTAATTTGTATTTCTGTGTTGTCCCATGTTCCATGCCAACAGGATAACCAGAGAGAACTGGATGGAATCAGGCCCATGGATTGAACTTAGATTGGTGGAGGGGATGAGCCCTGGGGAGGAAACACTCCGCAGTTGACAGGTCTGCTGGGCCTTGCACTTTGCTGCTCCGTCATTTCAGCATGCCTTTTTCTGCCACACTACCGAAGGCATTCATTCCTGGGTATGTGTGTTTCTAGGTTTGTGCTAACCTCACATAGTCTTCACCAGCATTCCGGGTGCAGAAGCAGACAGGGAGCCTGTGAGTGACAGTTGGCTGTTGTTTGGAAATAAATAGTTCTGGAGACTGGATGTTCATTAAGGAGACCCACTTCTGCCTGACGTCCTGAATGTTGCAGTGCTGGGAACCATGGGCAGGTGACTGAAGAAGCAGGTTCGTCTCTCGCCCTTGGTGCCTTGAGAATGGGTGGGTTTCTTCAACCACTGACATCCTGCATGTGTCTAAGATTGGGTGAGTGCCGTTCCCATGCAAAGCAAAGCGAAACCGGTAAGGAACCTCTGGTAGCGTGTTCTTAGCCGCTCCTTTAGCCACGTGAGAACTAAGGATGTAAGAAGCTCACAAGAATGGTTGTGGTGACCCTGAGTGTTTTCACAGTTAGCCCTGAAGTTTTTCTGACTCCTGGCTGTTTTATTTTAAATTATGGACTCCTCTAGGGGGAACATATTTCGCTAGAGTGGGAGTTGTTCTCGAGGCAGGACCCTGAGCCCAGAGAAGCATGAAAAAGAGGGAGGGCGTCAAGGCAGTGGGTTTCTCCTTGGACTTGGTGAGTGTTGTGAGTTTGAAAGGGAACGTTGTGACCTTGTAAAAGAAACCCAGTGCAGAGGCGCGGCAGCTCCTGAGCCCTCACGGGTAAAAGGCTGCAAAAAGAACCAACAGAGACCTCCACTTTCTTTAAAAGGCTTGGCAAGCGAGTCAATATTTACATTTTGCTAAGACCCCGTTAAGACAGGACACATTTTTTTTCAATATTTTCTTATCGGGTTATAAATATAAGGTAATTGGCATTTGTGTGCACAAGGTGGAGAGCAGAGCCAAGGACTGGTGAGATCGGAAGACTATGCTCTGCACTGCTAACAGAAGGATGCCAGAGTTTCTTCATGAAGGCAGAAAAGGGGCGCCTGGAGGAGTTAAGGACGTGTGGAGCGGTAAGGATAAAACTGGCTGGAGACCAAAACGCACAGTTAGTGATCCTAAATGTGACTTCTCTTGTGTTCAAAACAGGTTCAAGAGTTCTCTGAATTAAAAATAGATTTTCAGACATATTCATCCCCCTCTCTCCCTCTCCCCCCACTACATACACTTACATTACAATACAATTAAAGGTACCTTCAGATTTTCTGTAA
Source organism: Dicrostonyx torquatus (assembly GCA_028555095.1). Classification (NCBI taxonomy): domain Eukaryota; kingdom Metazoa; phylum Chordata; class Mammalia; order Rodentia; family Cricetidae; genus Dicrostonyx; species Dicrostonyx torquatus. The sequence goes on along the minus strand of JAQHUG010000154.1, from coordinate 1,177,209 downwards.
ATAGGAGCATATATTCCAGGTCCTACGGCTTCAGAATGTGGAGAGAAGGATCAAGGAAAAGGCTGCATAGAAAACCAGAGAGGGAGCCGGGCGCTGGTGGCACA
>JAQHUG010000154.1:1093875-1176987 GCA_028555095.1 Dicrostonyx torquatus | reverse complement strand
CAGGCTCCAAAGCCACAGAGAAACCCTGTCTCGAAAAACCAAAAAAACCTCCAACCCCCCCCCCCAAAGAAAGAAAACCAGAGAGGGGTCCAGAGGCACCACTGTGGCAAAGCCTCAGTTCAACGAACACTTGGAAAATCAAGTTTCACATCTGAATGAAAAGTAACTTGTTAGAACTTGGTCACTGAGCTCTGGTTCTACGGTGTTGACCAAAAGAACCTGGCTGTGTGTGGGCCTGGGCTGTCATGTGAGAAAGGCACCATTTACGTGAGAGGTAAATGAGGCAAAAGTACATGTTGAGGTTCCTTAGTGAAAAAAAAATAGGAAGAGTGTCCAACCGAACAAAATCAAACCTCAAAAATCAGAAGACCTAGGTGCTGTCAATAAAGGAAACTCAACTTGTCCACACCAGAAGAGGGCGCTCTTGAACCAGGAAATGCCAGTGGGCACCTAGCTGCACAGTGATGGTTACATACACTCTTTGTGTCAGCATGTAGAGCTGCACAGAAAATGGCAGGCAGCAGCCACACCAAGCCACTAAGAAGACAGAAATCAGGGCATCAGGGCCGTCCACAGTGAAAATGCTCCCACCCGAATCGCGCATGAAGTAGGAGGGAACTTCCGCAAGCATCCTGGCTGAATCAGTATCTGAAAGCAGCATTTGAAAATGTGAAACGAGGACCTTAAGTCATAAGTTGCAAAGTTTAGAGCAAAAATAGCTACCCCTTATATACTCAAGAAAAACGTGAAATAAGAATGGAATGAAATCAGGAAAGCGATAGAAGGAAAGGCATTCCTTAAAAAAATAAAATAAAATAAATGTTGTCTTAGTGCCCATGGGACAGCAGATCTCATTGGATATGAGACCTTGAGGAAAGTCAGACAAGTTAAGAAAATAGAGATAAAGCAAGGGTGGGGAAAAGGTCAGAAAGAAACCAGTGATAGAAGGACGCCTCGGAAGAGTCTAAAAGAGAAAACACACAGTGAGAAATATTAAGTACCTAAAGCCGTAGGCTACGATGGCTTTCTAACAGGAAATGGAGACTTGGAGTCACATTGTTAAAGGGCCACAGTATATACTTGCAAAAAGAACCTGGAATGGTGATGTCCAAGACTGGACTAGAAAAATACTGAAAGAGAAACAACAAATCCAGATCTCCAGGCAAAAAGACCAAATACACTGCAGAGGAAAGAAAATAAAAAATCTTCCTAGAACATCACAGAGCAGAAAAATGCATGATAGAAAGATTTCTCCACATGCAGACCCTAGAGAACGCCGTGCTCACAGTCCCTCTCCAGGGCTCATGATCGCATAGATCTCCGTTCAGGACCATTTGCCAAGTCTAATTAAATCTCAACCAGACTGATCATGTGCCTCAGTCTGCTCAGGTTTAACCAAAACAAAGCACTGTGGACCGAGTCGGTTACAAACGTGAAATTACGGAGGATGGTGTGTCTGAGTTCAAGGTGCCAGTATATCCAGTGCGTTGTGAAGGTCCCCTTCTGGCTCGTGGGTGGTGCCTACTGGCTGTTTCTTTACATAGTGCCAAGGACTAGCTGTCTTTCTGGGAACATCCTTTGTATGGGTAGAGCTGTCACAACCTGATAATCTCCCACAGCCACCTCTCCTAGTGTCTTCACCTTGGGGTTAAGATGTCAACCTCTAGATTTTACTGGGACATAAGAATTTGGTAAGCACCAGGAAATAGCTATTAGTGAGAAAAATTGTTTTTAATACTCCAACTTGAAAAGTACCCAGTACAGCATCTCCGTTTAACAACCACAGCAAGGAGACGTGAGCAGAAACTGCAGAATTTCTCAAAACAGCGATAGAATGAAAATGTTCTCTCCGGCACTCATGACTTATAATTAAGGCAGTGATCTGATGAGACACTAAAACCAACAAGGGTTAAACAAACTCAGTTCGCAACTCAACGATGGAGAAAAGTGATAAAGATAGTTAGCAGAGAGTACAAGAAGGGGAATAATAAAGGTAAAAGAAGAAAATCCGGTGCTAAGAGACAATAAAAGGAGCAGAATTGAGAAAGACTGAAAACTCATTCTTGGGCTAGGAAGAACAGAGTGTAGTTACCAACATGAAGAGCAAAGCACAGCCATGGGACGTACGAGGCGGGACGTACGAGGCTGGACAGAAGCAACCCTGCACAGAGGAAGGCTACCATGTGCAGGCGCTTACAAACACGTGCAGACGTCACGGAATTCATTATATTCCATGAAAGTGGGATTTTCTAAAAATGACCCCTAAAATAGAGTTTAGGCATGCCATTCTGCAGAGTTGGAAGGAAGATGGAGAAAGTTCCCAACTTAGGAACTCACATAGAAGCACCAGGCCCAGCTCAATCATAGAGGAACTCTGTAAATAACGTCCTAAGTTGCTTCCTCTGTGTTCCGGACTCCAGCAAATGAAGGCCATGCAGACTCTTCGTGAGTGTAAGTATGGCACGGATTTTGGAAGCTTAGAAAATTGAGAGCAGTAATGGTAATGACCATTGGGATTGCGGCAAGAAGCTACAAATCACATGTATTTGCATGTCATTTGTAAATACATATGCAGAACTTAAAATAAAATCCTATTGGTAGTATCTAACAACACATTAATAAAACAAAAGGCAATTCCAGGGATCTATCGCTAAAGAAAGTGGTACAAGACAAAACAAATTCTAAGAATATGAAAAGCTTAATGTGTCCATACAGTTTATTAATAAGTATGACAAGAAAAATCATATATTACCTCCATGAAGCTGCCCTCAATATGTACCAATATCTGTCTTTGTAGCATGCACATAATAACAATCGGTTGGTTTCTTTCTACACTTTTCATATGTATATCCTTTATGTAAGTATATAATTTGTTTTATGTATTTATCTACATATCTGCCCTAAACTCACTATACTATTGGACTAGGGAACAAGGGATACATCTCTACTAAGATCAGAAATCAGGCAAGGACACCATCTTCATTGTTGAAGATATATTAGAGATTTTTATCAGTACAGTTAGACAGAAAGCTGGCAACTTGTCAAGAGATGCCATGTCCATATGCAAATGAAATGATAAATAGATAAGGTTAAGAATTCAGTAAGTTCGTGGGCTATATATTAACTTTTAAAAGCCAATAACCTTCCCATAGCCAAGAAAATTAACAGTACAATCTATAATGGAAAAGGAAATAGTCATTTATAATCTCAGGGAAAAAGGTGAAGATTAAAAAGAAACATGCAAATTTTAAATGTGGAAATATTGCAAAATATTCCCCAGAGACACTAAAGGAGACTTGAGTCAATAACAAGACGTGTTGTTTTTGGATCATAATTCCTCAACTCCATGCAGGTGTCAATTTCTCTCACTTTAATCTGAGTTTTAGTTCAAGTACAATGAAACTGTCGATGAACTTTTGATTCTGTGCTAAACAAATTAATTTTAAAGTCATATAGAAAAGGGACTTATGAAAGGTATTGGCGGATCCTGGGCAAGGAGAAGGGGAGAGCAAGAGAGCATGGTACAGTGGACATTAGGACATATTATAGTCCCTCGGTGGCTGATGCAATGTGGCCTTGCTGCATGGACACCAGAGGAGCAGCGTAGAGAGTCCAGAGACAGATTCAAGCATGCACGAAAGTATTGTTTGATAAAGTAGCATTTCAAGTCACTGGGAAATTGTGACACAGTTGGGTAGCTAGCTGGGAAAAGATAAAACTGGATGCTTATTTTATTAAAAATAAAAATATTCTACATTCAGTGAGGCAGAAGCAGGAAGATCTCTGTGAGTTCAAGGCCAGCCTGGTCTACAGAGGGAGTTCCAGGACAGCCAGGACTACACAGAGAAACCCAATCTAGAAAAACGAAACAAAACAAATAAGTAACAATAATATAATATAAGATGCCAAAGTAAAGTAGTCATACACATACTAGAAGAAAATGTGGAGAAGTGGGTGAAGGTTTTATAAATTGAGCATAGGGAAGGTTTTCCAAATATGATTTCAAATCCATAGACACTGAGGGGGAAAAAAAAAGACTGATTAGTTTTACATAAAAGCAAGACATCACTGTGTGACAAAGCCAGACAAACAGTGGCTCAGTGGAAGGAAATGTTCATGTATGCGTCCAAGATCCATGGCGAACTCTTTAAAATATATAACATTTTCAAACTCTCATCATGGAAGCTGCAGATATACAGCGAGCCACACCAGAAACACCTCTGTCTATCAACTTTTTCCTTGCAAGTGTTCTTTGTCAAGGGTCACCTGTCTGGCTTGAGGCCTCTGGTTTCTACCACACTCCTGATGCTGGGTCCTCACTGGGATTCTTCTTGGATATCCTGTTGTATTTGCTTGTTTTCTCTTCAATTTTGTTTAATTTTGGGGGTTGGTGCAGGGACAGTGGGCAGATGGAAAGGGACAGGGAAATGAATGGAATCAGAATACATAATGTAAAGACACATAGGCTAAATTAAAAGAAAGTTAAAAAATTGACAAAATTACATAATCACATTTCTTTAAAATTACAAGATGTTTTTTAAATATTTGGGAATATACTCATATACCCTTAATAACAGACATATAGACTAGCGCTATATTTTGCCACTAGTTAAACTGGTACATATTCAAAAACTGACAATTCTCTTTGTTGATGAGATTGAAGGGGAGGTAGGGTGCATAAATTTCTTAGGGTTCTACAGAGGGAGTTCCAGGACAGCCAGGGCTACATAGAGAAACCCTGTCTAGAAAAGCAAAGCAAAAATAACTATAATATAATACAAGATTTCAAAATAAAGCAGCCATACATGTACTAGAAGAAAATGTGGAGGGGTGGCTGAAATAAATAAAATAAAATGCTAGGCATTTCTGCTTACACTCTGGACTCTCCCAGTACAAGATAACTGAAACTATTTATTAAGGCCCACTTCCCAATATAACTATATTCTCGAGTGCCTTTAGTCGGAAAGTCAACATGTGAGTTTCCATGGGTCACAGTAGTAGTGTGAGTGTGTTGCTTCAGAAGTTTAAATGGATACAAGCTGTTTGGATAAAACTATGAATGGCTGAATAATTTTGTATATAACATTTATCTTTTGACTTAGGATGCTGGTTGGTTTTGTTTATTTGTTTTGTTTTATTTTGTCAACACAAACCTAGACATATCAGGGAAGAAATCTGAATTGAGATATAAGTCAATCAGATTGCCCTATAAACATGCCTGTGGGTCGTTTTCTTGACTTCTGACTGATGGGGGAGGTCTACCTCACTGGAGGTGGTGCCGCCTGGGATGGTGGTCCTGGTGGTATAGGAAGCAGGCTGGGGCAGCCCTGTGGGACAGGCCAGTAGGCAGCACTGCTCCATGACTTCTGCTTCCCTTCCCTGGAGGCTGCCCTAGTGAGCGCCTGTCATGACTTCCTTCAGTGATGGCCTGTAGTTTGGAAGGATAAAGCAAACAAACCTTTCCCTTCCCGAGTTGTTTTTGGTCAAGGTGATTTATTACAGCAGTGAACAACCTAACTATGATGCTCAAGAATCAAACTTCTGTAAGTTTATCCTGAAGCTAAACTTCACAAAACAAATAGGCAAACCAAGCAAAGAAAGCCATGCAGTGAAGGTCACTCATCAAACCATGCTTTGTGGGAGTGAAACGGACTTGTTCTGAGTGCACGTTTTTAAATGTGATTTGACTTTTGATGTGTTCTAGGATTGCACATAGTCACAAAATAAAACCAAATAAGCAAAAAAAAAAATAAAACTACAAGGAAGAAAGGCTTCTATTAAACATAAAGAGAAATAAAAGAACTCCATTATTCAGCCAATTGTTAACAAAGTACATGGAAGAATATAATGTTACAAAGGGTCCTAACTGTGTGTGTTTAGTGCAGTGGTTCTCAGCCTTCCTCATGATGTGATGACCCCCGACCATAAAATTTTTTTCGTTGCTACTTCATAACTGTAATTTTGCTCCTGTTATGAATTATGAATATAATATGTCTTTTCCAATGGTCTCAGGCGACCCCTGTGAAAGGGCTGTTTGACCTCCAAAGGGGTCATGACCCATAGGTTGAGAACTGCTGGTTTAGTGGGATACAGTTGAAGGGGAAAGTGACACGCAAAGAAATGTAAACTTTGCTAGGTTTGTTATTGGTTGCGACGTTGGGATAATAATTCACACAGAGCTTTGAGAAAATTGTAGGACAGAAAGATGAGTGACCATTAGCTGTTTTCAGCCACCGTGAGAGAAAGAATGGGAGAAGGAGGTGGGAGGAAGAGCCTTCTGCATCCAAGTCAAAGGAGACTGGATGTATGGTATGAGCACGTGCGTGTCTTAGCGGTGAAGAAGATCTGAGGAAAGGAAAGCATGTTCCAGACAATAAGAAAGAGTTTGAAAATAGAGGGAACATACCATAGACAGAGAAGAGTAACTGGAACAAATTCCCACCGGCTGAACTTTGAACAGACTAAATGCAAAAATGACTATAATGCACTTTAGGATACGGAACTTAAAAAGGTAGAATTAAAAAAAAAAGTAAACCAAACCAAACAAGTTCAAGCAGGATGACAGGGAAGTCTTCTGGTGGCATGTAAAAGGGATGACACAGTCAGAAAATGACAATTGTGTCACCATGGAAGCAGGGGAGTGGGCTGTGGGTTTGCAAGGTGTCAGCAGAGCTCTCGTGTGTCGTGTGTGTGTGTGTATGTGTGTGTGTTTGTGTGTGTGTGTGTGTGTGTGTGTGTGTGTGCGAGCATGCAAGGGCATGGGTGCATGTGCGTGTATGCACATGCATGTAGATATGATCAAAATGAATTGTATGGAATTCCCAATGCCTTAATATAAATATTACACGAAAACTAACTCTAAAGGAAATAGAGTGAAGGAATTCCTAACTAATAATGAAGAAACACGACAAATGGCTGTAATCTCTGGCAGTGGCTTTGATGGAAGATTTTTAGGAAGCAATAAAAAACAATTAATTGTTTTATAATTATGAGATTTTGAGCATTTATTGACTATTGGATCGTATTATGACGTCAAGGGAAAACTGTCGAGTGGTCATAGCACTGCGGACATGTGTAAGCTTGTCCTTGTTCCCAGGAGACAAATTTATGAGAAATATAGAGGTGAAGGGTCAGCATAGCTGCCACTTTCACCCCGATCGTTCGAGATGAGAAATGAATCCACACACACAAATGACAAAATGTTCAAAATGGATGAAGTAGAGAGGTAGAAAGAATGAATCAAAAGTCTCACAGTGAGGGGCTCCTGTCTTTGAAGGTAAGGATCCACAGACAAGAATCCCACAAACGCTCATAACAGCTTCCCCAGATTTATGGGTGTCCATATTTCATTGCAAAGATTGAACTTCAGATGAAAATGAAACCCAGTGAAAAATTGTTTTTCATAGGAAAGTGGTATAATAGCGAGTCAGTCAACAGAGCAAGGAATCCATTAGCACAATTTCTTGTGACATATATTCCCTTGGAAAAAATAGAGATTTGTCTGCTTCTTTTAAAAAAAAAAGCCTTAGGAATCAGTGAAAACACTTAGGACTATTGCTCTCATTATTTTCAGGGTAATTTTCAAGTCATCATTTTGTCTAAATTGTTTATTTCATTTATTTATCCATTCGGTCATCCCCTGTGTATACACTGTTCATCTATGTCAGACCCAAAACGTTGCCTGACACTGAAGATTAAAATATAGCCTAGTCTCTGTTTCCAATCCTACTGGGACAGACATGATAAAACATAAATATAGGACTGTGGGAGCCAAGGGAGAACAAGGAACCCTAGCCTGGGGGATTTCAGAGGGCTTCAGAGAGGACCTGATGGAGCACCCTATAATTTTCCTTCATGGCACTTACTTACAATTATGGCTATGGAGCAATTTAAAAGATTATTGAGTTAGCATTCACTTCCCCATTAGACGCTGGGTCCTGTGGGAGCAGAGACCAGGTCTGTTCTGCTCACCAGTGTACGCCCAACCCAGTGCTTAGCACATTTTGTGTTGTCAATAGTGATTTGTTGAATTGAGGGAATGAATTGTTTCAGACCTGGGCGATGGATATTGCTCTGGATTGAAAAGCAGCACTGGGGTTTCACACGCAGAGGCGATGATACGTATAACACAACAAAGGTAGGGAAGGTCAGAAACGCTAAGGGGCTAGAGAGTTATGTTCAGGGGTGAAGGGAGTGAGAAAGACTAACTGCAGTCACATTCGGGGCTGCATTGGGTGCCATTGGCAGGCCCAGAATTTCTTATGAAGACAGGGAAGAAGTAAGGAAAGTTTTGGAGAGAAGGGAAATAGGATAAAGGTCTCCAAAAGATAAATGAAACACAAAAATGACCTGGGCCGAGAGGAAACCAGTAGTAGAAAGAATTTTTCAAACTCTGAATGATAGTGAAGAGCTGGAGAGGGGAAGAGCTATGCCTTGCAAATTTCCCTAAAGTCTAAGAAAGATTTGAAATGCTTTCGGACAATAAGAGAGTAAACATAAGACGATGTTGAGGAGTCTAATTTAATCAAAGAGATGGATCACAGGGCCATTGACTGAAGTAGAGGAAAATGTTGGCACATTCACTAGGAAGCCATAATCACATTGTTTCAAGGGTTTATCTAGGGCATAGAAACCCATTTAGAGGGAAAAATCTTAAGTTGAAGGAGCGAGAGAGCTGGCTTAGTGGTGAAAGGCACTTAGACGGGCGTTTGCTTCCCACCGCCCACATGCAGGCTCAGGACCATCTCTTAGCTCCGGCTGCGAAGGTTCAACTGCCGCCTTCTAACTCCATGGCATCAGGCACACACGTGGTGCAGACATGCATGCAGATAAAACACTTATAAACATAAAACGAGATAACTAAGTCTGAGAAAACTTAGAAAGCCCCACATTGAGCAATCAACAGTAATTAACATCTGAAGTTATTGTGGGGTGTGAGCTTTGCCAAGAATCGAGACCGGGATGACAGCGAATTAGGAATGCGGTGCTGGAAGAAACCAATATGCCTCGAGAATCCTATTGCCACGCTCCTAGTCACACGCAGAAGCTCATCCTAAGGAGCAGAGCTTCAGAGAACACGGGTGTTGTTCACCAGCTGTTGAAAGACCTATACTTCTGTTAGGGCACTGCCACCAAACAGAGCTCACTGGAAGGGTGGACAATTTGAATGAGGGGACTGTTTCTAGTGGTGTCAAACAAAAGGAAGCAGTGACTTTGAGACAGATGAAAGCAACAGTGGGAACCAAGCCTATTCTAGACCAAGAAGCAAGGGGAAGAAAGAATGTTACCAGTGCCTAGAAAGTGAATCAATGGACAAGAGACTTCGTAACAAGAAGCTTAGACTCAGCATGTGCCTGCTGCAAAGGGGCCGGATGCAAAGTGGGAGACGAGAGAAGATATTTCCTAGCCCCTCCTCATGCCCACATTCCAAATGCGGGGCTACAATTCACATAATGTAAGCTTTCACATAATAAAATCCACCATTTTCAAGCTGCAATTCAGTGGCTTTTAGTGTACTTCCAAGGTTGTACCACCGGCATGACTCCACAATTCCAGAGTGTTTTTGTCATCCCCAGAGTCTGCCTGCAAAGGCCTCGGATGCCTTGCTAAGGAGTTGGGGATTTATTCTGCAGGCAGAGAAGAGACAAGGAAAGGTTTGAGTAGACAGGAAACTGGAAGCATAATCAGATAGGCTTCTCCAAAAGATGGAAGAAACTTAGGGAACACAACACTCAGGGTCAAGTAAATACACAGAGCTCTTGGCAACCTCCCTTCATTGTCTCCTTCCTCCAGCCCTTGGGAGCCGTCATTTTTACATCCATGCATTTGCCATTTGGAACACTTGATAGACATCGTGTCCACAGTCTGTGCATTTCTCCTTTCACTTAGTGCAGTGTTTTTAAGTTAACTTTCTGGTACTTCATTTCTTTTGGAGATAAATAATACTCCATTATATGTAGGTATCACAGTCCTGTGTGTATGGTCATGTGTATGAGTGCACATGTGCAGAGGTCAAAGGACAACCTCAGGTGTCTTTACCCCTCAAACACTGGCCAACTTGTGTTATTTTATTTTATTTTTTTATCCCCCTTCCCTTTCCTCCCTCCAATCTGTTCCATAGTGTACTTTCCCTTCCAAATCCATGGCCTTGTTGGTCATTCATTTTTGTTATATTTTGCATATTCCTACATATATAAATAAGTGTACCATGTTCAGTCTGTATAATGCTACCTGCATGTATATTTTCAGGGCTCATTATTCTGCAGTGGATAACCAATTGGTGTGCTCTTCCATGGTGACACCTGTGTCTCCAGCTCTCAGCATTCCTTAGCTGCTGGTAGTTCTTTGTATAGGGTTAAGTCCTCATGTGAGTTCCCTCATTATCTTAGGGCTTTATTGCTGTGAAGAGAACCCATGACCACAGCAGTTCTTATAAAGGAAAACACTTTACTGGGGGCTGGCTTACAGGCCCACTCTCAGTATGCCAGGAAGCATGCAGGCAGACATGGTTCTGGAGAGGTAGCTGAGAGTTCTACATCTGGAATGGGAAGTAGCAGAAAAAGAGAGGGACACTGGGCCTGACTTGAGCATTTTAAACCTCAAAGCTCACTCCCATGACACACTTCCTCTAACAAGGCCACACCTTCTTCAGCAAGGCCACACCTCCTAATAGTGTCACTCCCTATGAGCCTGTATGGGCCATTTTCATTCAAACCACTACACCCATCTATGTTAACATGTCTACTGTTGTCCTTTTCTAGCTCACATTTAGTCAGCCCTGTTGGTGAGTGTTTGTGGGTATAACTTCCAATACTCCTGGGAGACACAACTTCACAGCAGACCCTCTGTTTCTCTGGCTTTCACTACTGCCTCCTCTTCTGCAATGGCTCCCCACCCAGAGCCATAGGGACGAGAGATGTGTTGTGAATCTCTTTTTTGAGACTGGGATCCATAATTCATGGTTGGCTGTGATTTTCTATAAAGATCTTCGTCTGTTGCAAATAGGAGTTTCCTTGATGAGATGTGAGGACTACACTGTCCTGTGGGCATAAGGACGAATATTTAGACTGCATCTAAAGATTTCATTACCACTTCATGTTTTGATAGAGTTACCCTTTGTCCAGTTTGGCCAATCAGAGAGCCCCAGGGATCCACCTGCCTCTGCCTCTCGGCATCTGGGATCATAAATGTATGCTGCTGTATTTTATTATGCGGATTCTGGGACTCAAACTCAAGCTTTCATGCTTGTGTGGCAAGTACTTTAGTATCTGAGCCGTCCTCCCACTCAGATATGCTGCATTCCTAATCTTTCACTGGTCTTCAGATTGTTTCCCATTTATTTATTGTGGAGAGCCTGTTAGGCATTCAGAACCTTCTTAGGTCTTTCCCAAGCATGGACACAACCCCAAGCACAGGTATGAACTTATTGATTTCCAGGAATATATTAGGACTATTACAAGCTCATGTGGGCAGGTTTTTGTTTAAAGTTTCCTTCTAAATTTTTTGGTTAGTTTATTGTTTTTTACTATGGGCATTGCCTAAGGAAACGTTTATCTAAAGACACTTGTAGGAAAATGTTGTCAACAAATGCTCTCTCCTCCAGAGGCTTTTAACACTGTGTAAGCTCTGAGACAGGTAGACACTTGATGTGGTCTACACATTTATCAGGTCACTAAGGTGCTACTTTACCAAACTCTTTAATCCCTCCTTTTCCGGCCACCACCCCTGTCTTCCAATCTGTAGGAAGCAGGTGGGTGTAGAACAATGTCCATCATTTGGGCGATGAAGTTCAGCTAGCCATTTACATTCTGCGACCACTCTCAGGCTGCTGAATGGCCACCACCACTCTGTATCTACTACAGAAGAGCAATGCAAAGACGCTGCTAGAATGGTGTGTGTCCCGGATGTCTGGAGTTTCTAGTCAGTTCCTGGATCATCCAATCTCATTCATTTTCTTTGTGCATCGCTCTGAGGAGCCTCAAGAAGAACCTCAGCCCAGGAAGAGGTCTAGAATAAGACTAAGTTATGTCCTCGGGGAAGTGAGGTGTCAGTGACCCAAGCATAAATGGGGGTGACAGGCTTTGATTGTTTTCTGAACTGCAGGAAAAATTGTGAAATTGCCCTTATTCAGGGATCTTGTCTCTTTTACCATCTTCTCCTGTGACACCCATGCTTTTACCTGACATCTTGACTTCTCCAAGCCTCAACAATCAGCATCCACACAAAATGGACACTTTTCCTACACACTGTTCCCCACCCCATTTCTTCATAATTATGGAAGCCTACTTACATCTGTATTGTAGCAGAATGCTAAGCTATACACTAACATCTGTGTGTGGAGACATGGGTGTCGCCTACTCTAAGTAACTGCCATATTCTAGGGTGTCATGAAACAGTGGTGTTTGGGCTGCATGTCTCTGTTTTGTAAACGCAGGAGTTGGGTTTGATTTGAGTGCAAAGGAAGAAAAATAATCACGGCACCTCACGTGTGCTCTGGGACCACCAAGCACTAACCACAGGCAGAGACTGAGAGACTGGTAAATGAGATACATGCAAGTAAAAAGAACCACCTATAAACATATCAAAGCAGACTATGCACACATGGGCACAGGGATGAACTAAACCATGCCAGAAAAAAACAGGCTTGAGAACTCCAACACAAAAGACCAACGGCCCAGGTAAACTTGTGCTCTGATTGTCCAATTCATGCATCAGGGGTCTCAGAATGGCAGGTGCAGAATCTTCAACAGACGTCAGAGCTTCAGCTAAGGTCGCCACTGACTGATGCAGTCCACCGAGACTGCCATCTTTCTATCTGTCGGTGTGTTTCTCCTACTGGACCAGTTCTGCACCTCGCCTGGATAGTCTTGGCCTCTGTGACTTCCATGAACTCTGCCTCCAGCAACTCTCCACTGGGTTCACGGATCACTTTTCTAACTGTCTGCAGTGACTCTGTATCAACTCCTGGCTTCTGCTTTCAATAAGCCTTCTATGAACTCTGTGGCCCCATCAATCCTTTTGAAGCCATTCTGTAGGATGCACATGTGGTAAGAATTGTAATATGTGATCTGAGAGTTAACATTAGTAATCAAGATTAGAACAAAAGAAACTGTGTTTACAAATGGTCAAACTGTCAAGGGAAATTGGGGCTGCTTGGTAAGTTACAGTTAATGAAACAAATATAGTTGGGAAATTTATTGTTATTAAATTCCCACATTGTGGAAAGACACAGTGTTGTCTTTGCTTCTGACATATGGTGCTTATAACAATCTACCAAGATGACAACCACCCCCAAGAGATGGCTGTTACTTTTCCTCGGTACTACGTCCAATTTTTAATAGTAGTTTTAGATCCCTCACTAGAAAGCTCAGTCAATGAAAATCCCAGGAAATACAGCAAGGTCTATTAGCTGGCTGTTTTTACCACTCCCGTTCCTTTTCCTTTCACTCTGTTAGTTTTACACAAAGTATCCTCAATGCGCATCCACTTGGTTTCCATGACAATGTTATGAAGCATCATCATCATATATAAGAAATTCATATATGATCACTTTGTATATGAAAATTTTGGTTGCCTGTAGATGGGAGGAAACACAAATAGCAAAAGACAGAGATGTCTGAACGCAAGCCGATGTGTTTTCAAAGTCTTTTTTTTTTTTGGTTTTTCGAGACAGGGTTTCTCTGTGGCTTTGGAGCCTGCGCTGGAACTAGCTCTTGTAGACCAAGCTGGTCTCCGTTTTCAAAGTCTTAAGTGGCCCTCTTATCACGGTTCCTGGAACTCTTTAGGAAGGATTCCATTTCCATTCTTGTCTGAGAAAGTAGCCTCTTCCAAGGCAGGGATTTTTTTAAAATTGTCGTTTATCTTTCTGTGTTCCAAGTGATGTTCTCATTTTAAAAATTCTGCTTTGTGGCATTGACGCATGAAATCTTGACCTTTCTTTGTAAATGATGAGACCAAGGTTAGATAGCCACAGACATGCTTTCCTGTAGATTGTACATTTGTGAGCCTGCATTAAAGAATCCACCCAGGTAGCCCAGAGGAAAGTTCTGTACGCAGAATGCTGGTCTCAACACAGCATCAATATTCTCTTTCTCTCCCTGTATCACTGGGAAAAGACATGGTGCTCCCTGGTGGAAAGGAGGAAAAATCATCAAAGGAACAACGTTTGTGAGCACTTACGTTTTAACACGGAATGTGGTAGTCATGCGTATAGAGACCCTTGGCCTTGGTTTGTGCTGAAGGGAGACTGGCTATGACCTGGTAATATATTCACAGGTCAGAGCTACCAGCTTCTCCTACCCTTTACCAGTTGGACAAGAAGCGAGGACTAGATGACCCATAAGTAAGTTGACCTGTGCCCGTGTCTTCTACATGCTCGTGAGATTAAAGCCCAGCAGAGAACGTATAAATGCTGATGTTTGCCTATGGTCGTTCCATCGAATTAAAATAGAAGGTGAGTATAATAATTGCTAAACATGAGTGCTGGCTATCCTTTAGGTGTCTGCTGACTGAGGTAGGTAACTGAGGGGCCAAGGGTGATATCTATTTTCATGCTCATTTTGAAGTAGCCTAGCGCACATTTCTAGGTGAGCACATAAACTGTGGATTCAGTCAGGTTCTACATATTCCCCAAATCTGTGCCCTTAGGCTCTGGATTGCAATGTTCTTTTCTTCACTGGATTCCCTCTCTCTTGAACCCCCTTTCTTCATTCTTCTTCACACTTTTTTTCTTGTGAGTGACAATAAATTTAAAATCTTAATTTTTATTTTTGAAATTTCATACCTGCAATAATTTGTGGTCTCATATCCATTCGCTGCCAGCAACACTGTTCTCTTCCCAACTGGTCCCCACTTCTATATTTTCATATCTCTGAGTTTAATTTGGTAGCTTTTATGAGCATGGGCAAGGGGCTCCACTTCTGTTTACATACAAACAAAACCCAAACCCTGAGACTATAGCAGAGGAGGTCTTACCAGCATTTGGAAATTGAGCATTTGAAAATGCTAAAGGCCCACATGGCATTCAACATATATTGGGAGCTGAGTCTCAGCCTATATTTGTTGACTTTTCACAAAACTGGTCCTTAAACCTCAGGTTATTGGCAAGAACTAAAGACAAGTCATGGCAATGTGGCTGAACACAGAATGTGTTGGCTATGGCAAAACTGTAAGACAAAATTGAGTTCACATCTTGTCCCACTGACTACATCTACTAAAAATAGCTCCCATTGTGGTTTCTGAAACTCAAAGAAAGGGAGGCTTTAAGTGGTCTATTTCAGAAGGTTTGTGAGCATCCAGCCGTTCCCACCAATTTGGACTTTGATGGGTTAAATGTAAGTGAATTAAGAGCATATGGATTAAATTTCCTTTCCAGTACACACAGTTTTAAGCGAGGGGGGAAAGGTGCATGGGGTATATAATGCATTTACTTTTTCCAAACATTCAAAAAAAAAATAGTTCAAGATGCCTCAGCAAATTCGGGCAACCCCACTCTTCTCCTTTTTGTCTGGAACTGACTAACTATTTGTGCATAACAAGGTGTCTGAACTTCTGCTCTTCAGGATTTAGGTCTTCTTGTCTCTGATAAGATTAAATTCCTACAGAGTCAAGTAATAAGAACATTAGTTCTCTTTCCCTCAAATATGATGCAAAGTCTCCTCGACATGTCTAACCTCATTCAATATCTGTCTAAAAAATGTGTCTTCATGACATAAAGAGATTTTTAACTAAGAATTGGCTTAACAAATTAGACCAAAGGTATTCACTTTGTCTCCAGTTTACATGTGGATAACATATTAATGATTATTTGTTGATTTGATGTGAGACCTATAAATGGTGAAGATGTGGGTCAATTTTTCCAGAATCTCAGTAAATTAAAGAGGTTGAAGTATAGATGAAGGGGGAAAGAGACAAATAAGACAGGTTTGGGGGTGAAAAAATGAGAAAAAAAATGGATTTTTGGAGTTTGAGGTAAGGTAAGACCTTGGTTGTGTCTACATGTCCTGTAGTCAAGCAGCTGAGGACAAATGGCTCTACCAATCCAGTTTGTTTTGGCTAATTTGGGTAATGAGTAGTTTGTCATTCCTTATTGCATGTGGCATATCTTAGGTTAAATGTGGTAGATGCTGATGGAAGCTGGTTCTACTGTAGCCCTGTTTCTCAACCTGTGGGCTAACACAGTTTAGATATAGAGTGGAGATAATGGGGAAAGACAGAGAAGATTCTTTCAAGTCACAGTCTGATGTTGGTCAGATGGATGTATCCTTGGAGACAGGCAAGGAGACGATGCTATGGCAGACAGGTAAACAACAGTATTAGCATCACAGATGTATTTTGGCATTATCTGCACAGTGGTACTCATTTAAAACCAATGCAATTTAAGTTATATAAATAGTTGACTATGTCTTTAATTTCTAGTCCACTTTCTCAGAAAAGTATGGCACTTTTTCTGTGATCTGGGTAGTGCTGGGAAAACCTCAGAGAATTAAATTTTAGAATTTATTAATTATTTTTTTGATTTTTAGTTGCATGAGTATTTTGCTTGCAAGTATGTAAGTGCACCACAAACAAGCAGTACCTAGAGAGGCCTGAAGAAGGTGCTTTTGAAACCCTGTGTTACAGATGGCTGTGAGCTGCCATATTGGTGCTGAGAACCAAACCTGGGTCCTCTGCAAGAGCAACAAACAGTCTTAACCACTGAGTCGTTGCTCCGGACTCAAGTCAATTTTTAATTAAAAATTTAGTATATATATGTGCATGTAAAAGGACAGTAATAATCTGATGCAAATCAGGCTGATTAACACTTTAATTTTCTTAAATATCATTTCTGGATCTTAGGAGACAGACCTAAAAATTTTCTAGTGAAAGATCTTTTAAAGTTCTTTATATCACCAGTTATTATAGAAATAAAGTAAAAGAACCACACTATGGCATCTGATCTTGATATGCCATGAAATTCTAAACCCAAAGTCCCCTGTTTACCCGACCACTGCCCCATCCTCACTAGAGAAATTCCTTCCTTTCTTCCTCCTATGATAATTCTCCTGTGCTTCTCTTCTATGAAGTCAGCTTTTCAAAATGATAGATGTGCTTGGTTTTCCGAGATTGGTTTATTTTACTTAACATGGTATCTTTCAAGTCATGTGTTGCAGATGACAGGACTTTATCTCTTTTATGGTTGAATAAAATTCTCTCTCTCTCTCTCTCTCTCTCTCTCTCTATCTCCTTCTCTCTCTCTCTCTCTCTCTCTCTCTCTCACACACACACACACACACATGCACACACATTTTCTTTGTCTTAAGGATCATCATTTCAAGGCTAGCATTAGCTATAACAGCAAGTTTGAGGCCACCCTGAGCTATGTGAGACCCTGCCTATTTGGAAGATGTTTTTCTGTTGTGACTATCCAGGTCTAAGCTTATAAGCTGATTATGTACCCATAGTGACTACTTCAAAAAAACTTGACCAAGTTCTTTAGTGAGAAGACTCCCCCATGTCCTTCTGCAAACAAACAGGGGTTACTTAGTTGTCATGCTAGTCACAGAAATTACAGTAGATAGATATTACTGGTGGTTGTTGAACATATGCTATCCAATAGACCAAATGAAAGAGGAAGCAGAGAAATTGGAGGACATTTATTTGTTGTTAATGAGCAGAGGTCAGAGGGTTGGGTAGACAGATGTTCTTTTTTTCTAGTCAAGGCTCTTGGTTATCTCAGGACACTGGTCTCTGAATTTTATTGTTGTTATATTTGTTTAAGTAGGTATCATGGTAGCCAATGGGGTCTGGATTTCTTGCTTTATAAAATAAAAGAACTGAACTGGCTGTTGAATCCCAACACTATGACATTTATGTCTACAAAGATGTGTGGGATTTGAACCTTGGGGTGTTTCCAAGGGGTCAAATCAGAAGAAGGAAGATCCTAGGCAAGTCCTAGGGATAACTAGGCATGAGTGAATCCATGACCAGTCTCTGACTTTATCACCGTTTCTTGCTGCCTCTTCTATGCTCTGAACCTTTCTTATGGATCTCTATAGAGTACTCTTGATTACCAGTTTCTGCTCATGTCACTCCCTTAAAAGTGTACCATATGAGCGTATCATGTTTCTTAATAGTTTCATTAATAGTTGAGGCTCAAGAGGTTAAAGATGGAGGACCAGTCAATGGATGGTTAATATGTCAGTTTTGCTATTGCAGATGGCAATGAAATTGACAAGATGGTTGCAGGGGAAGCTGAACTCATGAGGAGAGGAATTCAGAATCAAGCGTAAATCTGAATCGAAGGTAAGTGAGGGAGGCAACAGCCCTGTGTGGGGACCGGAACTGGGTGTCTGGGTGCCATCTACTGCCCTGTGCCACTGGTTGCTGGTGTGACCACTCTGCTTTGTGTGATCGTCATCTTGGGTCCCCCCAACCCAACCAGGCATTTGACCTAGGGAGGACAGATGAGCACCCGGACAGAGCAGCTGCAGGCTCTCCCTGCTTCGCTCGCTGTTTCTGTCACCCTTGGAAGTTGCTTCACTCCTCAGACTTAGTTTTCTCATCAAGTAGATGTGTCTTGAGATTATGCCAGACGGTTTTTGAAGGCTCATGTCTGTCATGCAATGGATACTGGGAAGTGGCAAAAGGCACGGAGTCCGGAGACAGACACCCCAGTGAGAGACAGCACTTCCTACCCTGCATTTGCTAAGTGCATGCAAGACACGTTCTTCAACTTCCTGTGTCTCAGCTTCCTCATCCACAGTGTGGGACTAATAAAGACACTGCCCTCCTTGAAGTGGTCAAGTTAATTGTGATAAAATGTGTTAAGTGCACAGAAGATCACCTTGTAAGTGATGTAAAGACATCCAACGGAGCTTGCCTCTGTTGCTCAGTCAGTGAACAGGAGAAGGATGGGGTCACACTTAGTCCATGCTAGACTCAAACAGACTCAAAGTCCGTTATGTTTGCTCAATTCTGTCCACACAAAGAGAAAACAAACACTAGCCGATGGCTGGAGGTCCTCTGGCTTCCACATGCTGGCAGAGGCACAGGAGAGAGACTGACTAACCTCTGTCCCTGCGTGAGACTGGGGGAAGCCCAGAGCTATCAGACACACCCCAGTCCTCTCTCCAGGAGGGCAGCTCAGGATGAGTTACTGTCTGCTTCTATGCACCCACATACACTGGAATTACAGCTTTGCAGTGGCCATGCAGCTCCCTACTGTTCTAGGGTGAGTAGAGGGAGGTCTGAGGTGGGAGAACGGGATCCCAAAGTGCAAGTCAGCATCTTTGAAACACTGACTTCTGGAAAGTCTGTGGTCTGAAACACAGAGGCCCCAGGAAACCTGAGAACTAAATGGTGCCGGAAGCAGAAGAGACCACAGTTAACCATGTAAAGAGTCTCCACTGACATCGGGTTGCTGCAGAAGAGCAGACTACGCTGCAGGCAGGGCCAGTGAAGTAGAGTGTGAGCGGGCGGCACACTTGCACTGCGCATGCATGCGCCTGTGGGCGTTCTAATGATCTCCACAGAAAACTCCTCCTCCGTCCCTCCCATCCACAGCAGTGGGAGCAATTAGGTAGACTTGGGCAGAATGATTCATGCTTCAATAAATTCAATTTCAACAAAACATAATTATGGTGAGTCACCTAATCGCAGCTATAATCACGGCACGCCCCTTCAGAAGTCAAAACAGTTGAGGGCATTCAGCAAGGGCGGCTGATCCCTCATCATGACAAGCCTCCAACTTTGCCCAAGAAGTATTTTGGACTCCAGCTCTTTTCTAAGTTTTTGAATAATAGAATATTTCAGACTTAAATAGTGGCACAGGGAATACCTACCCTATACACCAGCCAATCTGAAAGTAGATGTCGCAGGTAGGACAGAGATGAGGTCCTCTCAGATTGACTGCTCCTTGTCCCTCTCCAGTTCCTCAGGACGGATAGTGATGTTTAATTTTGTTATTTAATATTCTCATCTTTTTCTTTTTATACAACTACTCTCTTTTGTATCCTTAAAATTACACAGTAAATATATATAATGTTGAATATGTACTTTTGGCTTTTATCATACTAACAAGATTCTAGAATCTCACATGCAACTAGATTAAGATGTATTTTTTTAATTTAGAATTATTGTAAGGGTGTCCATGCCAAAGGGGGAGTGAGGAGAGCGGAACATGAAGGGGACATGAGGACACAATGGCTTGACTAGGACCTGGGCTTCTGTCTTTGAGAAGTGGAATAAGAAAGGATGAAGGTTGAAGTTGGGGTGGAAGAGGAACAGATACATATGGGGGTATGGTCCCCCGTTCCCTAGGAAACACCCTTATTCTGAAGATTCCATCTCTTATTCCATCTGTAGCTCCCCTTCACTTTTTCTTCTTCCCTGACACATATTCCGGGAGGAAGCTTAGGATCTCACCACCCCACCTAACTGAGGGTCCCTTTGTACCCTCCCTACTTCTGTCCTTCCTCTGGGACAGAATCTTTGACTCCCTCCATGTTCTCTTTCATTCTCTGGGGACTCTCCAGGAAGGGGCAGCAGACAGTCGGGGAGAGCGCAGACTGAGCACGGGCCAGTAAAGGAGAGGACCACCCACTCCTGGGAGGGAAGGGCAAGGGTTTAAGGAAGAATGTGTTTACAGTACCGGGTCTCTCCTCGATTAATATTTAGTTTGTCATTGTATTGTTTGTCTTAAAGGATGCTTCTTCAAATATCCCTTTACACGATTCCCATGCACACCAGTGGGTTTCCTTCAGTAGACAGCTAGGAGTAGAAATAGTGGGTTATTGGATCAAAATGGCTGAATTTAGGTCTTTTATGTATTTTTACTATTTTTGTTCCTCTGATCTTATTTTGAGATACTTTAAAATGTTTAGTAGTTGACTTCAGTGTGTGTTGTATTAAAGCTGCCCATAATTCTCTCTAAGTGCTGGGTCATCAGTCATCTCTCCATCCTGCTTTTGCAGTGGAAGAGGTGAGAAACAGCACCACTCATTTCAACTCCATAGGTCCCTTTACCACATCCCCACTGTCTTTTCTCTCGTACTTGTCTCATGTATAACGTTTACATGAATCAAAATGCTCACCACGGTTAAGTCTTTCAGTGTCAACACCTGCAGTTCTTTTCAAGAGTTTAAAAAGAAAGGAGAGTACCATTTTATGTTGACCCGGGTGTAATGGGGTTCTAATGTGTCGACTTGGCTGGGTTGGTAGCAGTCCCAGTTATTCAATCAACACAGACTCAGGTTACTAGGATGCGAGTTTATAGATGTCATTAAAGTCTCTAATCATTGATGATTTCTCCAAATTAATCAAGAGGAAGATTATCCTGTCTGAGACATTTAAGAGTGTCTAGATTTTCCCTGAGCTCAGAGGCCACACATCTTGGGTTGTATGTAGCCTCCTTATTTTCTCTCCTTTCTGATCGCCTGCCCCAGCTAGACTCCATAATTATGTAAGACAAATTCTCCGTGATAATCCGAACTCTCCAGTTACACACACACACACACACACACGCCCACACACACACACGCATGCAAGCACTCACACACACACACCCATGCACGCACACACACACACGCACACACACACACATGCACGCACGCACACACGCGCACACACCTACTTCTCAGTTGAACTATGAATTACAAACTAAATGTCTATAATTTTGGTATTTTAATTTTTCTAAAGGATGTACATTTTATAACAGTGTTTTGCCCATGCATTTTGAAGATTACCTCTGCATTTGTATGCAGTACAATTCTGGGGTTCTAGGTCCTTCCTCAAAGACATTCTTTAAATTTATTTCTAATCTTTTAAAGAATAAAATCTTAGAATGGAGGGGAGTTGGCCAAGTGGTAGTTTACCTTCTTCATACTTCTGGGCTCAGTGGGGAGTGGATGTGGGCATCTTCCCTGTTTGACAACACCTAACCTGATTAAAAATAAGCAGGTCATGAGAAAAAAATCCTGAGCTCAGTTTCTCCCCTACAACTTTCCAATGATGGCAAAAGCCACCATCCACTCTGTGGGAATGGGATTGGGAGCACTTCCCGGTTAGAAACCCCAGTTTCCAACCGAAATCAAAGGCTCGAAGCTCCAGCCATGTCTCTGCTCCCTGGAAGAAGCTTCTTGCAGACTTTTTGTGGCTCTGAGTGGAGTGATAGGAATGGGTAGGCTTCTTTGGCCTGCACTGAGCCGTGTTCACAGCCAGAAGCCATTTCAAAGGGTTGTTCTGTTCTTGGCAGAGTCAAGGGGTGCTTGTATCAACTGTTGGGGCCACACGCTGGCAAGCCTGTGGCAGCCAGCTCTGGCATCGGAGATCAAGCACTCGATGTTGTAAGTGTTACCTTCATGTTCAGCTTGCCGTTTATTCCTTACTTGCGGCAAGATACGATTATCACAGAGTTGGTACTGTTCCTGCCAATCACTCCCTTTTTAGGGACTCAAAGAATTATATCATTTCTATATACTGATGAACTCCTTTAAGCAATTTCCTGAGAAAGAAACTTGTTTTTTTATTTTTTCTTTGTTTCTTTTCTCTTCTCTTTCCTTCTCTTCTCCTTCCTCCCTCTCCTCTCTTTCCTTTTTCTCTCTCTCCATACTGACCTTAAATTTGAATGGCCTCTTATAATCGCCCATTAAGATTACAAAGTTTGTGTTTTATTTTCTCGATAGGCAAAATTCTCTCCCCCATATTCACTTCATATTTTCTGTGAATCTCTTCTTCATGTTCTCTGGGCTGATACTCCAGAGTTTAAATGGGCCACCGCCTTAGTTCTCCTTGTACTAGACAAAAAACATGGAAACCAACCCAAGAACAAATCACACACAAACAGGCACATACGCATTGTCATCTTGTCATAAAAATGAATCTGGGTCTTAAAAACCTTGGCATGGAAACTGCCCCATGTCCTGGACCAGCCAATTATCTTTCCTCACATTCTGTAGCAGACAGTTCTTTGAATAGCCTGCTGAGCTGACCCAGGGACTACCCAAAGCAATGGGATTCTGGCGATTGTTGACTTTGGCTTTTCTGATGCTCCCTCCCTATTTTGTGTTGTTTACTTCTCCTGCTCCCCAGGTCCGCACAGTGAGGGCTGAAGAAGTGTTCCTCATAGGAGACATGCCGAGGGGGTGCTACAGTCTTCTCAGATCACGTTCACGATAGAAACCAGGGCTCACAAACAAGGCTGCCAGGAAGACCGACCTAGTCAGCTCACCTGGCCTGCTCTGGGATAAATTGGTGAGTTAGATTTTTTTTTTCTTTTCCCTACAATGTCAAACTGATGAACACTCAAGTTTGTTCATGGCTGTGGGAATACAGATTATGTTTCCAGGTCTTCTGAGCTCTCTAGAAATATCCACCATATGCAATTCTTAAAGAAAGAACTGTTTTGATATCTAGGTATTGGCAACTAATTAAAAAAAACTGAGAAATTAAACTTTCTATGGCCTTGGTAAAATATGTCTCAATCTCCGGGTCACTAGTGGTGACCTCCAGATGGAGTGGTATTTAAAGCCTCTTCCAGGGCTGAAATGCTACCCTCTAATTACCCCAATGTTCTGGATGAAGGAAAGAGCTTGTGTTTGAAAATGAGGAAGAGTTTCCTGGCCTTCAGCTCATATTTTGAAACAGGTGACCAAGGAGGATTGCGAAATGTCCTTCAAATAACCTTGAAGAATAAGACACTCCTTGCATCTGTGATTAGTTACAAACAGCTTCCAGGAGGGGAGTGGGGAGCTGTCATTTTTCTATTCTTTTCAGTTGGGACATCATGAAAATGGTCTTTTATGAGCTTCATTTCCGATGTCCTCAGAGCCTTTTAGGGGAAGAAGGGGGTGGCAGCTCGGTTTCTGATTCCCAGGACCCTCCCGGCTCAGTTCCTGGAATCATCCTGGGGGACTCTGTAAACTGAAATTTAAAGTTCCCATTCGCAGCCTCCCCTCTAAGGTTGAGATTGGGTTTCATAACTTGGAACTGAAGTCAGAGCAGCCGTTGGAGTGTGGGTGAAAATGTCTACGGCTCAGCTTGTCAGCACGCTAATGCAAACCAGAGAGACAGTAAATAAAGGAGGAGATGAGTGACGGCAAGCGATGGAGCCTTCCAACCTCACTTGATCTCCAGGAGGACTCGCTCCTTAAGAAAATTGACTACGATGACCCAGATTCGTTTTCTTGTGGATTAAGAACACCTAGGAAACCCACAAACATCTTTTTCACATGATGTGTGCTCAAGATTGGAGTCAGCGGTTCAACACGCAAAGAGAATTCAGTGTAGTTCCTGACTGTATCAGGTTAAATACTAGGTCTCTTACTGCAAAGTAACCACAGCAAAGTAAACACGCCGCCACCCCTAGAAAGAGACAGGAGATAAAGGCCAGATACAGCTCAATTGTATTTGCTTATTAGTCAGACGTATTTCGACAGTCAGTAATGTTCATATTAACATGGTGAGAACATGTATGGAAACTCGGGAAAGCCAAGCTGGAGAGATCTGCTTTCGTGTACAAGTAAAGAACGTGGGCCATGGTCAATGAACTCAAATGCTTCTGTAGAGTTGATAGGAAAACTGAATGGTCTGCTATCGCCCAAATCTCCATCACCTTTATCATAGCCTAACCATTAACCTTGATTAGCTGGTTGAGGATAGAAAGATCCAGTTAGACTCCATCTATGGAGACCATCTGTTTATGCTGCCTCTCCAGCATCATCCCTCTGTCCTTACTATAATGGCATCTTGAATTTTTCTTGAGGTGCCACTCCTGTGACATTATATGTGGTTCCACTGGACCTCTCAACTAGCCGGCAACATTGCCAAAGGCTGGGCCTAATTAAGGGACAAAGCTTTTCTCTCAAAGGAATTTGGATCTTGAGAGAAGCTTCACAAGAAGGCCACCCACCATCCTGTTACAGACCGTTGGTGTGTCTGCTACTGCTCTTCTGGGGCTTGTCTTTTCCTGAGGCCCGGTAGTCCCTTATTTCCCGTGATGTGCCGAGCGATCCCAAGGCATTCAAATAAAGTCTATTTTATGTGAAAGCCAGCCAGTGTCTTCCACACAGGTTGATCTCCATGACAAATGGTCTGGAGGAGGCAGTAGGAGGCCTGGAGTGAAAGGGGCTTCTTCTCCGGAAATCACTCTTGTCACCAAGAAGCACAAAAGTACGCATCAACCATCTTCTTGGTGATGTCTCCAGCTGAAACCTGAGGTTGAGAAGATATAGCGACAATCTATAGAAAAAGTATTCAAATTTGTGAGTTTGGTGAGGTAAAAATTCAACATATAAAAATTGCTTGTATTTCTATCTACAGCCATAAAAAACTAAAATCTGAATTAAAAACACATCATATAGATATATTTGAAATAGCAAATACTTTTATATCTATTAATGAAGTCATATATATAGGTATATACACATACATAAGACAGACAGACATACACACACAAATAAAATCTCTGCATAACTATCTATAATAACAGTGAAATGAATTAAACAAGAGTCAAATAAACTGACTATTGCCTTAAGTTATTAATCTTAGGGCAGCAACAGCATTTCGCAAGTAGGACAATGAGCCTAGAAGGATAGAACAGACTGCCTATTTTGCTCTTGAAAGACCTTGAGAGCTAGTTACTCCTGCTAACTTGCCCCCACCATGGCCCATTTTGGCATATGTGGAGCTAGGATTAGCCCCATCTCCAGTCTCCTAGAACCCCTGCTTATACAATATTGGCTATGAGCCGGCTCTGTCATTTCCTCAAGGCATCCTAGTGCCATGAAATGTCAACAGGCCATTTTCTCAGTTTCTAGGAGAAATCTCAGTTTCTAGGAGATTCTCTGTCTTGAATACTGTGTGTAAGTGCATGCTGATTTCTGGAGCCAATAATTTGCTTATTTCTGACTGTGGAAGCAGCAAGGCCTTGCTGGGAGATTGACTCATTACCTATTTCTCAAAGGGTCCCATTCAAATAGGAGCCATCTTTAGGTTACATTTTTCCAGTGTCTGCTCACAGACATGGTGTAAACTTCCACTTCTCTTCCTTCTGGAATAACCAGACTTTATTAACCAAACTCAGACAGGAGAATTGCTGAATTCCAACCCACTCCCACCTTCAATTTTTTCCTCTGCTGTTTTTTCCTCTTTTCCATGGGTTATTTTTTCCAACTAGGGAGACAAGGGGAATGTGTATCCCAGGTAAAGTGAGGAGGGAAGGGGCGGAGCAATGGCACAGACACATCAAAAGGGCCCTTTGTGCTCTGGGCACATTATTCCTGGAATCCAATCAAGTGCCCAAAAACCTAACCAGGCTTTTCAGACATCCCAGAAACCAGTCATGCAGGCCTCTTGGGCTCTGCTTTTTATAAAGCTTTATAAGGTACACTGAATTATTTGGTTGGGTCTTTTCAACCGTGTGACATTTGGGTTTTCAATGGCACAAATGGAGTTGATCATTAATTATTTAGACGCTTTAATTAAAAACAACAACTCATTGTGGATTTATGAGGGTCTGCTGGGGGGCAAGGACAGGGAACCCTTTAGTGATTCTCTCATTTGAATGAGAGTGAGGGTTGGGAGGGTCTAAAAAGGGAGACTACAGAATCATCTTCCAAGAAGGTCTTAAACCCAACTTAAGGTTTATTTGAGGGAGGAGGAGCTTATAACGGGGGGGAAAAATGGGGAGGAGGGAAGGAACACAAGAGAACAGAATTCTGGCCTGCCAAATGCAAGGAGGGGCGAGGTCTTGGATAAAAATCAGTGAGATCTAGCCGTGAGCCGCCAAGAGTTCTTGAATCAAACTAGCGAGTCCTCTGGGCCAGGAAGGGAGAAGGGCTGTTTTCTGGAACCTCTTGTTATCTGAAGCCAGAGAGGGCCTCCAGGGAGAGAAGTCTGTGAAGGGAATGCTGAATGCCCGGGGAAGTGGGGTGGGGAGTCAGGATTGATACCTTCCTGCTTCCCATTAGAGAGCACAATCCATTCTCTTCCTTCCCGGTGCAATCTGCAACCTCCGCCTCTGTCATGTGGTTGTGTGTTCCTCTTGAGCCACACGCGCTCTCTCCACTTCTTGACAGACTTAAAAGTTCCCAGGTTCCCAGGGAGTTTTACCTCTGGGTGCCCATCTCTGATCTCAGTAACAACTGGCCAGTGAGGAGGATGGGAAAGCCTGGGAAAGGAAGGATGCTCTTCTCTGGAGACACCGGGAATTCCCATCCATTCAATCGCTGGAATCCAGGAGCCCCAGGAAAAAGACAGAACACATTTAGAAAATATCAGACATCATATATCATGCGTAAGAGTGCACAGTCTTTATTTTTTTTTTCTTTTCATTTTTCGAGACAGGGTTTTGCTGTAGCTATGGAGCCTGTCCTGGACCAGGCTGGCCTCAAACTCACAGAGATCCGCCTGCCTCTGCCTCCTGGGTGCTGGGATTAAAGGTGTGCGCCACCACCGCCTGGCGAGTGTACAGTCTTGCAATGCACAAGAAACATGGTGGTGTTGTGTGTACAATGGTGGATTTGGAGTTTACAAACCCCTTGCCTCTAGTTGAACGAATTTATTATGGAAAGTAAAACTAACAAACTCTTGGGTTTCCCTTGGACTCTGTCCTTCCAAACTGCACAAAATTATTTTAGAAATTGTTGCTATGAGGTCAGTTGATGGAATAGTATCATTTATCCTACTTGACAAAGGAGAGAAACAGAGTCCAAAGGACCTCTAATATTCCCCTAAATGATTAGATCATAGCCAGCTGAGATTTCTTGCCTACCGGAAAGGGCCGTTTCTCAGAAAACACCCCTAAATATCACGCACAGGATTACAGTCCTAATGGGCTGCCTGGATTGTGCTCCATAGAGACATTCATGGTATTTACAAGTGCACTCTATTTACTCTTCCTTTTGGCCATTTCTTTTCCAAAGCCAACCTACATGCAACCAATTTAGAGAGGAGGAAAATGAAATCTATCCCAGTTTTTGTAGCCAGTCCATCTGGGATGTTTGGTGGTGTTTGCTGTGTCTAAAGCCTGGCGGGGTCACGTAAAACTCTGAAGATCAACATACACTAATTATTTGGCAATAGAATAACAGGGCTGCAAGACCAGGAGATGTAGTGTGGATTCACTCAGCGTGGGAGCAATAGTAAGCTTTTATGTCTCTTCCAAGCTTCAGCAGATCAGGAGAGGAAATGGTTTGGGATTTCAATTCCTAAAGGGAAGAAAGACGTGGATCACGACTATCACTTCAGCAGTGGGTAGCGGAAGAGGCAGTCGTCTCAGAATGTGTGGATCTCTAGGACTGGGATGCTTGCTTCACCCATCCAGAGATGGCCTCAGGACATGGTTGGTAGGGTTTAGCAGGAAAAGGTACATTCTCAGGGGCTGGGGAGGTAGCTCAGTATGTAAAGTATCTGTCACACATACCTGAGAACCTGACTCCAGATCTCCAGGGAAAGCTAGGGATACTGACAAGCCCCTACAATCCTAGCACTGAATAGGCAGAAACAGAGGGATTCCCCAGAGTTCTGTGGCCAACTTGTCTACCTGAATCGGTGAGGAAGAGGCAGCTATGTGCATTCCGACATATCTCTCTCTCTCTCTCTCTCTCTCTCTCTCTCTCTCTCTCTCTCACACACACACACACACACACACACACCTACCAAAAGAGTACATGGGTACATGGTATGGAGAAATGTGTTCTTTTACCTTAGGTTGTCTGCAGTGAAAAGCACAGGCAATTCTGGGTGAGGTTTGGTGTGTAGCGATGGCTCCCACTGACAGACATGAGTGTTCTGATCTCGGAACTTGCACCTAAACTCAAGATACCACATTTTGACGGCTCTATGATTTTGCAGGTTGTAGGTGTCAACAAATTTCAGGGGTGTCTAGTGGTGGAAGATGTGCTGTGTAAGGGGCTTTTTGTGATAGGCCGGAGCTAGCATCTTAGCACCTTTGTCCGGGACCCACTTTCTCCTCGGGACCCTATTTCTGCCCAATAGACTTGCATCCTTCAGTTCTGTCTTATCTCAGTATCGAAGATCCTCAGAGATGCTCCCTTGTAGTCATCAGTCTAAATTATGTCTTCATGTATGCCTACCAGTGCATCCTACGTATTTCCTTTATAGTCCTTAATTGCATGAAAAAATGGTTGCAAAATATAAAAAGCTATTTAATACTTTCTTCTACTAGGTAGTAACGACCCTAAGGACAAGGGCCATGTCATGTTCACAAGTGACTTTCAGCACCACACATAAAATGAATGACTGAGTAACCTTTGTAGGAAACTCTAGTTTTAATCTGTGATACAGTGATATGGTCGGGCAGGTCTGGCCTTTCTGAGACCCAGTTTCTTCATCTGTTGATATACAGTAGGGTCCTTGGGAACCCTCTTCTTGGTAAGTCTTTTTTCCCAGAAGTTGCATCATTCGTTAATTCAGCCCTCGGGTGATCCAAATCTCCATTACATCACTTGTAAGATCCCTTATTCTTTCAGATTCCATTGTTTCCTTGGAAGGAGCTGTGGCTCCCAAGTCTGCCCATTTAACTTCCTAAATTCTCAGTTGATGTTTCTTCCCTCTCTTGTCTTTTTGGATCTCTGGGACTTCTGCTTTTCTACTCTTCTCTGCAGCCTCCAGAAGCTCTCTGTTTTAGATAGAGCAAGCAAGCAGCATGCTCCCAAACGCCTTCTCGTGTTTAGTTGCCTCGGCATCCAATTGTCGATGCTCAGATCCTCAGCGAGCTAACAGTATCACTCAAGTTCACCATGTGTTTCTTTCCAAATCTGTATTTGATGATATCATCTTGGGAACTTGAATACGGGCCTGGTAGGGATATTTATACCACGAACATTGGACAGTGCTAGAAATGGGGAGTCTTTTTCTCTTGCAGAACTAACTGTTGAGCATTTATTAGCAACTGCAATCCAACCTTTGCCAGCAAGGCTGTGTCTTGGTGTAGAAAGCAGAAGAAACTAAGACCCTTTCATCACTAAACACCACTATGTAGTCCCTTCCTAATGAAACCTTCCATGGGAAAACAGAACTGACAGCCAGACAGAACAGGCTAAGAAAGATGGATATAAAATGCCACCCATAGTTTCCAAATTTCCACCAAGAAACCAAAACCCACAGAAAGCCAGGAAAGGGACATTGGTGTTAGAGACTTGCTGAGAAAGTGTGGTAGTGTTAAAAGGTCAATAGGAGTAGCGAGCCCGGGGTTACTGTTCCTTCCCTGGAGTACCGTAGAGATGTGGAAGTTAGGAATGAGACCATCAGAAGGACCGACCCCCTTGTAGAAATGGGATTTCCACATCAACTTGCTGCTGTTTTAACTCCTAAAACAGAGGCAAGCAAAGGAATAGCTTGGCTCTTTCCTTCCCCCAGGGGTCTGGTGAGGATTTCCATTGTAAATCAGAAGCAGAAACCAGAGAGCATAGGTGTTTGAAAAGTCCAGCTAGCAGGGTTTAGCCTCTGCCAAGGACCAGGACTAGACAGAAACAGGCAAGCTACTGGATGATCAGCAGCTAACTCAGCACCAAAATAATGAAGACAATTCCCAAACAGTCTCTTAAAGACGTTTAAGAGCCACATCAGTCACTAGTTTCCTAGCATCCAGAACCAAACCCCATTCCATGAACCTAAATAATCCCTTTGAGTTTAGCACTCCAGATTCATTCTGCAGTGAGTTCTTATGAACAACCAGAAAGTAACATGTTGACAGTGTTCTAAGAATTTTGTAAAGTTGAAATTAATTTCTTGGGACTATGTTGTTTTATAGAAATATAGAAGCTTCCTCAACTTTTATCCTGGGCCATAGCTAATGATGGTTATGCATTATTTGTTTATTTTCCCTGTTTTCTTTCTCATGTCTTTGTCTTATTTTTTTTTTAACTATGTGAGGAAAACCTGGGTAGGGTTCCAGATAACAGGAGGACACAGAAGTCTTAGAATGTCTTCTGTCTTTGTATTTTTTACTGTTAGGAGCACGTCATTTTTACTCTGTCATCTGGGTAGGGATCCAGATGACAGGAGTACTGGGATGTCTTAGAATTTGCCCACCAAGAACCTAGCACTGCAAAGGAAGTGGATGGTCATAGCTTGGTCACAACACTCATGGGTAATATAGCATTCAAGGATTAATTGTAAATGAGTAAAAATGGTGCTTGCTGCAAGGGCAGATCAAGAGGGTGAGCTCCCTCGGACAGCTTTACTGCTGCTCTCTCATTGGTACTTGGGCACTTTGGGGTTAATCTCCTCTTCATTCAAGAGACATCTTCTGCATGGGATAGCTTCATATGGGCCTTTCAACAGATATAGTTGTCACTAAATATATGAAAGAGGAGGTTGATTCCATTACACCCAAGAGCACCAAACTCTTAAGGATGCTCAAACAAGGATCAAGTGTCGCTGGATGGCATTCGTCTATAATCTATACAGCATCTCAAAAATACTAAATTATCTCTCCGTGAATAGTTGTTAGACTGTATTCCTTAGGGAATCATGAGGGAAAAATGTCTGATTATGTTCAATACTGACACATTTTTCAAAAAGTTTTTCTCTATAGTTGACAGATCTCATGGATGGAGAACCCAATGGATACTGAAGACTGACAGTGTTTTCTCACGTTTGCTTGCTCATCTTCAATAGAAAGAGTTTGTGTCAGCATTTTTCACTAACTCTTATGTCTTGTGAGCATAGGAAGCACATCAATATTTGTTTCCATTCTGTAAGACCAGGCTACATTTTAGACCTAGCTGAACCTAGTTCCAGTGATTTATTAGAGTATGTGTTCACAACAGAGCCATCTTGGACTTGTGGCCATGTGTCTGTCATTACATGTTGCCTAGGGATGATGTGGAATTTCCCTCTGTATGCTATGAATATGTTTATTACCATTGGTTATTAGAGAAACTGTTTCGGCCAATGGCTTAGCAGAGTAAAGTCAGGCAGAAAATCCACAAAGAGATAAAGAAAAAGAGTAGGCAGAGTTAGGGAGATACCATGTAGCTGCCAAAGGAGACAGATGCCGGATCCTTACCAGTAAGTCACAGCTTCATGCTATTACATACATCAATAGTAATGGGTTAATTCAAGATGTAAGACCTAGCTAGAAATATGCCTAAGCTATTGGTCAAACTATTGTAATTAATATAGTTTCCATGTGATTATTTGGGTCTGAGTGGCTGGGAAATGAGCGAGCATTCTCCCTCTACAAAATGGCGTGCCAACGTGGACCAATTTCATTCACATAAAACCTGGGAGAGCTTGGGAAGAAATTCTAGACACAAAAAAGCAGAGTTAAGCACAGCTTCATGGTAGCAGCATTTTCTTGGGTGGGCTCTGTTGGCTACAAGCAAGCAAAGGCATAATTCCTTGATGAGAAGGCTTCCTGACGAGCAGTAGCATCAAAAACTGTGTGGCTTCATTAAGAAATGGCTTTCTGGTTTGTGTTGGTGCTGGCAGCACAAATAGCTCTGTTGGGAGGTCCTGCACTTGAATGAGGATTATGGGCAGCGTGCTGCAAGTTACTTGGTAGCAGCACGGGTCAACTGCTTCCCAGAGTTGAGATAGTGAGGACGGAGCCTACCCAGTGGTCCCAGACTGGTGGTAAAAGTACCTTCGCCATATTGAAAGGCTGAGAGAGACAGAGCCAGCATCCAGGGCCGGTGAGACCAGCTGCTTATCACTTTAAAAGTGCTCCTGGTCATAAAATGATTGCAGATACACAATGAAGACAGATTCAGACAGAAATAAACCTCTGATCAGGCCATAATATGTTTAAAAATGTAAGTAGGCTTGAGAGAAAGAAGGAAAAGTGTATAGACAGTTATACAAAGAAAATAAAACAAAGTCTTTAAGAAGACAGAATAAAAAGTAACAGTTATAAAAAGAAAAATAAGTCATGTAAAGATGGAAAATACACAGAGAGTCTGGATTATGTATATTATTGTATTTTCTTTGATTTTTTTGACTGGTGAATAAGCTAAGTACAGAGTCATTTCATTGTACAGACTACTAAACTAAACCAACATATATATTTTAAAAGTATTTTGACTTTCAAATTTGGGTCTAAGGATATGTTGCTTTGGAAAAGAGGTTCTGCTTTTGTTTCCACAGAGGATAGAAAGCTGTGGATTCCTTACTGGCTAATAGGGTTTGATCAAATAAGACCCCCTTGAAGCAATGGCCCAGATGGTCCAGCAGCGATGAGAGCTTCAGTACTGCTTGCTGAGATTGACCTACCACACAGGAAACCCTATGAAAGACCTGAAACAGCACCCCCAATCAGCAGGAAGTAGTCTAGAGAACAATGCTCAAATTCCCTAAATGATTCTTTATGAATATTTGTTTACATTTAAAGGGGGATATGATAAAGAAATAAATAATATATATTGGTATGGATCTTGGTTTGCTGATACAAATTTAAGGTCAATTTTGTTATATATTTCTGCTCTTGATTAAGGTATTATGTTTGTGCAGCTTATTTAAAACTGTAATGTATGATTGAGAATACAGTCAATAAATAGTCATCTATAAAAGATCAAGGTCAAGTTTGTATTCATGTTAGTTAGGCTTTCTAAATGTACAGAGATATGTTTCAGAAAGATAGGTATTCTTCGAACCCTTCAAAGATTTACAGAGTATGGCATTTAAAATGTTTCAAGAACTTAGGACTTTTCATAACAATCTGCTCCTGGCAGTACCAATCTACTTCAAGAGGATGATGGGCACCAAGAGGCTCCTCATAGAGCTTGTTAGCCATTTGGACAAGAAACTGCTCTTGCCTAAACTGCTTGATGGTATGCTGTATGAGCTATACATGAAGGACCCACAGAAAAATGACCACTGAACTTGCCTAAAGGTGAGACGGTCCTTCAGGGTTCCTGCTCCATGAGAGAGTCTGCCAGACATTCTGCAGGATACAGAAGCAAGTGACTGACAAATTGCCAATAGAAGCGAGAAACAGTCTTTTAAATTTCCTACTTCTGGAAATTATGCCAGATACTATGGGCCTGAAGATGGATGCCCCAATGTTACAGAGGAACTTTGGGTGACTGTTCAAGCAGTGAGATATCTGTCAATTCTAGAGTTTGAAAGTTGCTTACAATGTACTTCCTGTTAACTTAGGTAATATTATATCCTTCTGGGGTCTTTGATGGAGTTTAAGAATAGATAGTTATAATTATAGTTATCCTTGGTTATGATAAAAGATAAAGTAGATATAAATATTATAAATATAATTCTTGTTTTATACTTATTTTGTTATATGTAATTTTATTATGTTAAAGTTAAGACCTTCCTTTTCATTTAGACAGAAAATGGGAGATGATGTGGGATTCCCCTCTGTATGCTGTGAATATGTTTAATTACCATTGGTTTTTAAAGAATCTGTTTTGGCCAATGGTTTAGTAAAGTCAGGAAATTCAAACAGAGATAAAGAAAGCCAGTAAGGCGGAGACAGGGAGATGCCATGTAGCTGCTGAAGGAGATAGAGCCCGAATCCTTACCAGTAGGCCACAGCCTCTTGCCGATACATAGATTAGTAGAAATGGGTTAATTCAAGATGTAAGAGCTAGTTAGAAATATGCCCAAGCTATTGGCCAAACAATGTTGTAATTACTATAATTTCTGTGTGATTATTCTGGTCTGAGAGGCCAGGAAACGAATGAGCAGTCTCCTTCTACATAGGGATGCCAGCATCACTCAGCACTTCCCAACAACTCAGATTTTCAGTCTGTGCTCTTCTAGAGAGTCAGATGCAGAGAACAAGATGCAGCAGAGCAAAGGTGAGAACATGGATGGTAGGTAATGAGTGTCTGCAGAGGCCACGGGAGGTGTGCGGGGAGACAGATGATTTGGGAATTATTTTTAGCTGTCATGAACAGCAGTGGCAAATGCTGGTGAGTGACAAGATACTGATAGAGGTCTCAGAGGTTGGCTTCTGTGTCTTTCTGTGGGGCAGGGGTGGGGACAACCTTTGTACTAAAGATTTTTTGATCAATTGGAAGATGGGATGTGTCTTAGTTTCTTTTTTGATGCTGTGATAAAACACCCTGACTAATACAGCTTGATGGCGAAAAGGTTTATTCTGGCTTACAATTCAAGAGTACAGTCAGCCATTGCAGGGAAGTCCAGGCAGCAAGAGTTTGAAGCAATGGTCGTATCCCTCCCACAATCAGGAAACAGAGATGGATAAATGTACATTAACACTCTGCATACCTTCTCTGTGTGTACAATTCAGGATCCCAGTCAGGGAGTGGTGCCAACCACAGTGGGTGGGTCTTTCCACCTCAGTTGATGCAATCAACATAACACGCCCATGGGCATTCTCAGAGGTCTGTCTCCCTGGTAATTCTTGATTTTGTAGACTGGGCAATTAACACTAATCATCCTAGGGATACTGTGCTTTGTGGGGGAGGGGTTCACAGGCATCTAACTTCATTCAAGTTACAGAGAGCTTGTATTTCAGTCAATTCATAAAGTTATATGATACTCAAATTTTGAAGAGCCACTAGCTACTTCAGATGCAGGATGCATGTACTGATGCATGCAGGGAAGCCTGGGTACGGCTGGCAGGGGAGTCTCTCATGGTCATTGAGCTGTAGCTTCCTCATCCCACACAACCTTGTTGTAATTCAGTAAACTCCCAGGCTTTACTATGAAGCTCTAGTAAGTCAGCCTGCTGAAAGTATTTTATGGATTGGCTATATTACAACCAGGCGAAGAAAAGTTATTTAAATGACATTTCTTGGTTGGATTTAGTTGCCTCCCACCAAGTAAGGTCAGCTTACGAATGCCACCCTCAGTGATGAAAGAGCCCCTCTCATGTTGTTTTATTTATTTATTTATTTTATTTTTCCTTTGGCTAAATTGGAAACAACCCCCTCATTGCATATAAGTGGGAATTACTAAATGGTGTATCTCCCTTAGAAATGCCTATAAAACTACTGCTCGCGTTGGTTTGACTTGTCTCCAGTGTGGAGGAGGAAGCTCTAAAGAGGTTTTCCAGAAGCCAGCGTGTGACCTAGGCCTTGTGGCCTGCTGGGTTTTGAGACCACAGAACCCTCCAGAAACCGCCAGGAAAGGACTGTTTTCATGGGTATGTTCTATAGCCCTGCTAGGGAGCGTTGGTGTGGACGTGTGCCTCAGAGCATGGGAGTGCATTTACGAGAGGATGTGGTGGTAGCGAGGGCAGAGGGTTTCCACTGCCAGCAGACTTCCCGCTTTTTAGAAAGAACGGAGTTTTCCTTGGCTCCACTGCCGTCCGCTTTATCTGTTTTTATTTTAAAGACGTGTTTCCAATGTACTCTCTTGAAATCCCCTGGCTGAAGCCAGGTATGTGATTCTCAGGTGCAGGTCCAGGTTCCTACGCTGCCAGCGGAGGTTTGCAAGAGGCGGGGCTGTTTAGAGGAATGCCAGTTGGGGTCTAGCCAGGAGCTGGAGAAAGAGCCAGAACCCAGGACCCTCCATGGGAAAAGCGCTCCCTCCAGCTCTGGCAGAAACTCATGTCTAAGAATTTTAATTTGCTTGGCCAAACTAAGTTCTTGTGATCAAGGAGGGAATACTGAGCCCAAGTTGGATAGAATAATACAAGTGGAGGTAGGGCCTTTCGTGGGAAGGCTTCTTGTCAACTCACTCCAGAATGGCTCCCTGTGGTGTCCGCCATGGCTTATCTTGCTTCTTCCTTACATGTTCACTTGGTAAACACCGCATCTACCTCTTTAGAATTTGAACTTTGCTCTCAAGACAAATTTATGTGTCAACTGCCAGTAAATAAGTGAACCTAGCACACAGATGGTGCTTAATAAATGCTGCTTGTGTGGATGATCAAATGACGAAATTCTACAGTTCCTAACCTGGATCAAATGGAAGAGTCATTCATTCCATTAGTGAATCACTAAGCATCTGATTCATGCGAAGGCCTGATATAGGCACTAACGGGACAGGACGAATTATAGGTAGAGAAAATAAGGCTAACAGTAGGAAGGACAGGTAGGATTTGTTATGTGTTCACATGTGTGCATACGTGTGTTTGAAGATGTAATCTTTCAGTGAACCAGGAGCTTACCAGTTCTGCTGGGTTGTCTATGAGCACTGGGAATCTGCCTGTCTTATCTCCCTAGTACAGAAATTACAGATACAAGCTGCCATGTGTAGCCTTTTACATGGGTGTTAGGGATCCAAGCGCATTACATGCTTACATGACCAGCATTTGACTCCCAGGGCCATCTCCCCAGTCCCTACTCTAATTTGATATGCTTCTGTCTGTCGGGAGCTTCTCAGCTGTGCTCCTAGCCTTGGAATTCACACATTTTCGGCCACTTTCACCTCTTCAAAGCCCACCCTAGACTGTCCTTCAGTAGAAGCTGAAATGGTCCCAGGACACTCAAGAAACTGGGTATCTGTTATTTGTCTTTCAACTCTCCTCTCTGACCTAAATATTTAACAACAACATTCCTGACCCCTTATTGGTTCTTACCTACCCACACGTGGTCCCAGGCTTTGCCAATGTAGGTTCCAAAGAGGTCACCTTTACCTTGGCTTGATGAAAACATTCTAAGAACATTACAGAACCATGGAAATATTCTAGAAGAAATTTGAAGGAAACATAAGCTCTCTGCACCCACAAGGACGAAGCTCATAGGGACAGTCTTGAAGGAAAGGGGTGGTGTCAGGGTGATGTCTACTTTGAGGGGCAAAGAGAGGTTATCACTGCTCTGAGCCCTTGGGATCTGGGGGGGGGAACCATGCTTTATGCATTTCCCACTTCTGCTCGGGTCTTGGTAATTAATTGTGAGGTTAGCAATTTATGACATCCTCAAAGTACCAGAAGAGCCCACAGACCTTTCTCTAGCTCGGGCATAATGGGTCTGAATTTGACAAGTCTGACCTACTAAAGGGCAGAAGCTCAAACTTTCCTGCTAAGAGGTCAGCAGTGGTGTCTGCTGGAGGACACTGTGAAAGGCATTTTAAGATAGCATGGGAGCCGATGGGCATTTAGTTGGCAGTCTGAATAATACACACGTATTGACTGAGTTTACCTCAACTGCCAGAGTCACATCAAAGCTAATCAGGCCCATTTCCTTTCCCGGTTTGCATATTTGAACAAAATAAATAGTAATTTCTTCTTTCATAGAAAGCTTGTGGATTTCTCTCTCACACATCTTCTCTAGCTCTTGTCTTCAACAGTGCTGTTGGTAGATTGCCTACCACAAAGTTGGTACTCATAAATGTTTCAAAAGTAGGAAGAATATTGGCTGTTTTCCATTTGTGGATGTTTGTATGTGGAGAGGAGAAGAGAGGAGAGAGAGAGAGAGAGAGAGAGGAGAGAGGGGGGGGGCAGGGACCAGTCTCAACAAAAATACTACTTCTCTATCCCTGAAATACAATATTTGCCACACCTGTTGACAATAGCCTTGAGAGAGCAGAACTCTCTGATCTAAATCTAGATGGGATCTTTGTTTGAGGTAGAAATAATAATCTTGAAAGAATAGAGGTAAGTTTCAACTCTCTGATCTTTGGTCAAGGTGGAAATAGGCTCACAATTTTGAGCCTCCACAGAAGAAGAAAGAAGAGGATTACCTTATCTACTGGTCTATGGATTCTGTGCACATCTCATGCCCCGAGTTCACAGATATGTGATGGACAGATGTTGGTAGCCTACCTTCCAAGGACTCAGTGAAGCAGTAAGTAGGTGTCTTTCTCTGGGGCTAAGGTTTTCCCGTGTAGCCACATTTATCATAGAGAAACACAAAGGCTCAAATTGGTGCTCCGATCCCTGTCTCTTTGCAGAGAGATTGTCAATGTATGTTTTTTCAACACTTTCAAAATCCTAGTTGTTTATAGTAACTGGAGATGGTAGAACCTGGCAGAAGTGGGAAGGCTGAGTTTTATCTAACCTCTAATTTACTTCTCTCAAGTTTGTCCAAGTTCCTGAGACGTCTTTACCCTGTAAGTTAAACCATTGTTTGTCGAGGGAAATATAAATTAAGAGCTCTGTTTCTCGGTTAAATGGAAACTTGGGCTGGGGAAGCAGAATTTCACTCTGCTCCTCAGATCTTCGATGCAATATAGGATTTGGAATCCACGCAAGACTCAAATGGATTCTGGAGGAGTACAAAACTCTAAGAATGTGGGAGGTGAGCTAAGCCAGGAGCCCAGCCTAAGTTTGATTCACCAGAGCTCTTAATAATCAGGTTGGAAATTCCATGGCATTATTGAAAGGGGGGAATTTTCCTTACCTCCACACGAAATGGAGTCTGAAACTCCATATTCTCTAATTGGCCTCCCCAACATACGAGCCAAAAGCTGTGCCCAGAGCAACAGCAGTGACGCCATGGCCATCCCTATGTTTATTGTAGTAAGACAGTTAACCTTCCAGTACAATGTGCGCTGTCCAATTATGGATCTCTAGATTGTATGATTTGGAAGACACACAATTAAGGAGTAACTCTGGCCAAAACTGAGTTTGCAAAAGCTGGTTCGGAGCCAATGAGAAGCAACACAAATACCCTTCAGTTTCACTCTGCAGAGTTAGAAATAATGATTGCAAGTTTGGAGCCTTTACTGTGAAAAGACAAAGATGGATGGGAAGCCCGTTCTTTAACAGACACCCACCGAGCACTGATTTCTATCTTTCAGCATCCACCTTGTCTGACGACCGCCAAAGCATTTCCTGTGGAGCTTCATGTATCTACCTTCATGGTTCCCAGAGGACACTAAAGAGAGATGCTGGGCACAGCTAATACAAAGAATCAACAGCCGTGACACGACAGTCCATCTAATTAAATTAAGAAGCACTGCCAGTGAACAGAAAGATAATTCAAAGGAGACTCCACGGATAATGTTTCCACATCATCAGGAGATACTTGAAGAGTCCAGGACTCTACTTCCAAATCCACTAGACCAGGACTCCTGAAAGTAGGGCTCAGGAAGCATCGTTTTGATCATTTATCATCATAGACTGCTTTATGTATATCTACATGATGAATTTTTAAGTGTCGTAGATGCCATCATAATTAGTAAATGCAAATCACACTCAGGGATGTGCAGAGTTTATACAGCCTCAGGTTATACATTGGCCTCATCAGAAGACAGTGGTTTATAAAGTTGCTTGTTTCTGAAATTGGTATTCATACTTAAAATATTTTGCTACTATTCATATGTGCATGTGTGTGTGTGTGTGTGTGTGTGTGTGTGTGTGTATGCGTGCAAGCACATGTGTACTCTACATGTGGAGGTAAGAGGACAATTTTGGGGAGCTGGGCTCTTTCCCATGTAGATTCCAGGCACTGAACAGGTTGTCAGGCTTACACAGCGAGAACTTCTTTCTGCTCAGACATCTCACCAATTCAGAATCCACACTTAGAAAGGAAGCAGCCTGCTATGCCCTACAACAGGTAAGTGT
Organism: Dicrostonyx torquatus; assembly: GCA_028555095.1. Lineage (NCBI taxonomy): Eukaryota > Metazoa > Chordata > Mammalia > Rodentia > Cricetidae > Dicrostonyx > Dicrostonyx torquatus. The sequence goes on along the minus strand of JAQHUG010000154.1, from coordinate 1,136,606 downwards.
TCAAACTGTACATTACTTGTAGAATCTTCTGGAGTCAAAGATGAGTTTAACTTAATGGACACAAAGGGAGCCTCCCTCCACTTGGACTGAGATTCTCAGAATTGTCCAACAATGGGCAAGGCTACAGCTCCTAATCAGATCTTAAGACTTCAAGTTCACCTTCTCAGTTTCATTTAAGGATGGGAATAGAAATGTCCTGTCCCTATGACAAGGAGAAGGACCAGAAAGAGGAACAGTGAGAAGATGCTAGAAGCAGGAGACTTGGGCTGGCGGCATGCAGATTAAAGGATCTGATCTTTTGCAGAGAACAATTCTGCCTGTAGATCGGTTTTGCAGGTGATGGTAGATACTGTGGAATGTACCAGAACTAAGGAAGCCTTGGACTGGTTAGCTTGAGGGATTTGAGGCCTGGAAGTTTATGACTTAGAGGTGAGGTGCAAGTTGGCATTTCATGGTTTGGTGAGGCTACTCTGGCCTGTGCCATTCCTTTCTGGATGCCAAATTGAGAGATTAGTGTCTTTGGGGTGAGACTTGCTCTTTCGAAAGCAGGCAGCCCCTTAATGTCCCAGAACCGCAACACCTTCCCACTTCCCTCTTGCTTGTCAGCCACCCAGCCTGCCTGTACACTCCACTCGCAGAACCATGGCATGGCTTGGATCTGATAGAGAAGGACTGAGAGCACCATAATGGCAGCTCTTCTGGGGTTACTTCAGGGTGAGGTCCTTCAGTCTCGGACTCCATGGACTTCAGGAGAAAATCGGGGCCCTTGCCACTCTGCTTCTATCCAGTTTGTTGAACACAAAGATGTTACTTAGCTCCATGAGGAGCCATGTCTGGGAAATGAAGCGTATATCCTACCCAGATCTATCACCAAATTGTCCACTAGGGGCTAGTGAGAATTTTCTACAGGTGTTGAGTCATTGTCCCGACGCTGGGAGCATGGAACGCTCCCTACTCCCTCCTTGTTCAGATATTTGTCACTATAAACGTTTGAAGATAGCAACTGATTTTCCTTCTGTAGTAGTTTATCTAGCTTCAAGTATCCCTTGTGTGAGATTGTGTTCTCAGTGCAGCAGTGTTCAAGGGGCAGGGTAGGGTCAAGGTAATGCCAGATAAGAGAAACAAAAGGCTATTTGTAGCTGCAGTCTTTAAAGTCAGCAAACTTAGGGAGACAAAGGGAATTCAGAACAAAGGAAACTATGCTGTTAGGACCATTTTAGAAATACTTTCCACGGCAGAAGTGAGGAGAGAACTGGGTAGGCAAGTGATGAGAAGTGATAGGAATGAGAGCCCGGCTTCCAACCCAAAACCCTTGGAGGAAATGTCTGCGCTCTGAGTCTCCACATATCATGCCTTATTGAGACTTCCATGCCTTGGTGGAGCACGGCCATCAGGATGGGTACTGTATCTATGAATACAGCAAAGGAATTCCCTGAGCCTCTACAGCAGAGGAATCTCTTAGGCATGTATACACTTGGCAAATCAATGACAGTCTCCTTGGGTTGATGTCCACGGATGACCAAATTCTTAAAGGGCAGCACAGTGGACATTCATGTGGATATATGGCCTAACGTCCATGTGGGTGTTGGACTTTTGTGAGCACTTAGATTCAATCCCTACCTTGAGGAAGATTTATGAGAGTTGAGCTATAATCCTATCAGGATAGTATCTTAAATTGTAAGGTTAGCCATTTCCATTTTCCTCTCCTCTCTACTTCCTGTATCCCCCAAAGGCATGTTTGCTGTATACGGTGAGGGTGACTTTACTATACACATGATATAGGAAAGGTCACTCAGTCACCCCATCCATGTGTATTAGATGCCTGCAAGACATTCACTAGCCTCCGTTTTTTTGAGGCTTTGTGTCCTTCATTACCCACAGTTCAGAGGTAGGGACACAGAAAGGTTGTCACTGTGATCTCGCACACGGTATTTGCTCCTGACTCTACATAATTTGGGAAAGTGTGAGTCAGAACAGATGAGGGATAATGGAAAGAAATTTGATGTTGGAAAACTTCTAGGTTCACTCATTCTGGAGCAAACCCCTCAGACCTACAAATGGGTATTCCTTTTAACTCTTTTGTTTTCAGTTCGATATGTTCCCCTTGAAAAGCCATTTCATAGGTGGAGGGGGTAATCAATTTATGCTTTTTTGAGGTGGACACCCTCCTTCAGACGTCTAGGAAATCACTTGCAAATTTCAAAGGCTTCTTAACCTTTTCTGACATTTAAAGCTGGAGACTCTGCCAGATGCAGGTGAGCTGAAAGCAAAGGCAAGCTGATGTCCACTGGAAAGAGGCTGGTTCCTCCAGTTTCCTCCTCTCTTATAAACTTTGCTTTGTGAAATGGTTGAATATGGACCCCCCCCCCCCGCACACACACATAACACACACTCACGCCAATTGCTGGGCTGTTATGGCTGAAACGCCCAGGGCAAACTATCAAGAACATGTCCAGATAACATTTTATCCCTTCTCTATCATTAAGGTTTTAAGGGTTGGATTCCACACTGGGAGGATTAGAGCTGAACTGTTGGGAAATTTACAACCCAGCCCAGATGCTCACTCTCACTTTCTCTTTCTCTCTCTCCTCCCCGACTTCTCTCTAACAAGTTAACAGCATGTGTTCTGCCCTTGTTCCAAAAGCGATTATTAAAATAAAAAACACCTTTGGCCGTAAACACAAGTGAAAATTGAAACACGCTTATGAAAGTTTATTATTTTTCGCTTCAATAACTTCACCCTACATGGAGAACTTTATTTGCCTCAGGAGGTCATTGGGTTGGGTAATGAAAATGCATAGGGGTGGGCAATCCCAAATAATCAGGATCAAGAGACAGCTGGGGGCTGGTATGCATCTTGGCCTTGGGCCTGCGGAGCTGCTCAAGTGTGGAGGCCCACACTCTCCCCTTCTCTCTTTCCCTGGGGCTGCCTTTCCTTTTGGGTCATTTTAAGGAAACTGGGTATTGAGTTGGTTTCAAGCCAATCTGCCCCTCTGCTGGCTTGTTGGATGCGTTTCCAGGTCATATAGTGGAGCCTACAGACTTCCTGGAGTTTTGATTTGACTTTAGGCATTTTAAGCCTCTGCCTGGGATCTTCTATCCCCAACAAAACATGAAAGGGAGGAGGGCTTGGAGAGCAGATAGGAAGGAAACAATGAGGAGGTGTGATGTGGGAGGGCAGAGGGTGGCTTCGCTGAAATAACGTATTTTTGGAGAAGGAGGAATTGACTGTGTATTCTGATAATGGCCTTTATATCTAGAGAAAGAGGAAAGTTTGAAATACAGAGGATGGTCTTTGCATGAACTGAAAATGCATTTCTGTACCAAGTATGTGACAGTTATATAAAGTATCCTTCCCCTTCTTACCCTCTTTCCGCTCTCTCTCTCTCTCTCTCTCACCCCCCTCTCTCTGTATTTGAAGGGAAAGACGGTTGCAAATCTCCAACTTACTCCAGAGTAGCTGTTCTCACAAAGGTAAAACCTAGGGGTTGGAGATGAGTTCCTTGGACTGGGGTGAAGATTCTGACGTATGAAAATGTATGGACATTCCTAAAAAAATAAAACAAAAACAGAAGACTGTATAACCCATTTATATCACTTGAATATATAACTAAAGAAATCTAAGTCACCATCCCACAAAAGATACTTGCATGTCCATGTTTATTGTACTGGGCAGCAGCCAGGGAATGCAACTATACCAGATATCTATCAACAAACAAATGAATACAGAAAATGTGGTTTAGATACACAATGGAATTTTATGCAGGTGTTAAGAAGAATGAAATCACATTTTCAGCAAACTGGATATAACTGGCTATTATAATATACTAGACTCATAAAGACAAAAAAGTGCATATTTTCTCTCGTATGCAGAACCTAAATTTAAAGTTATATATACTGTATTATATATGTGTTTGCATATTTGTGTGTGTGCACGTGTGGAGTGTTTATGTGTGTTTATAGGTCATGAAAATAGAAAGGGGATCATGAGAGAGGGGGAAGAAATCTTAAGAGTATTAAGAAATAGAGAGAGTAATGGGATCCATTTAATAGGGAAGCAGAAAGGGAGACTAATTAGGTAAAGAAAGGGAACTGGCTAGAGGAGGTCCAAGAGAGGGCAATAGGGATGGGAATGAATGAGAATGATGTATAATCTCTCTGTCTCTGTCTCTGTCTCTCTCTCACACACACACATACTGTGATGACAGCCAGGCAGTGGTGGCATATGCCTTTAATCCCAACACTCTGAGCAGAGGCAGAAGGATCTCTATGAGTTCAAGGCCAGCCTGATCTACAGAGTGAGTTCCAGTACAGCCAGAGCTTTACAGAGAGACCCTGCCTCAAACAACAACAACAACGATGCTGTGATGAAACAGTACTTTGTAAGTTAGACAAAAAAATAGTAAAACGTTAAAATAATAAAATTAGAATATTATGTAATTAAAAACACTTTTGGTAACTAAGACTTCATAGAGTTAATCACTGCCCCTGGACTGTGGCCCTTGTTATCCCATCTAAGATGGTACCACCTGTGTCTAAGGCACCAGGCAGAGAAGGGGATGACAACTAGGCTGAGGATCATGTCATTTATCTCCTAAGAAACATCCCACAGGATGCTATCTGACACTTGTTTCCCGCTAGCAAGAAATTAGCCCTCTGGTCACACATACTGACAGAAACGATGGAAAACTAATTCTTCAGTATAGATTCAGTCACTTGGCTAATTTTTTTTGTTATTAACGGACAAGAAAAAAGACTATATGGGATGATGAGAAGCTTCTGTATAGCAATCAGTGGGCTCTCTGGCCTTGACTGTGATGTGTTGGCCTGTGTCGGGTTGGCCATTCTGTTCTCTGTTGTTCCTCATAGGGAGAGAAGTACTAATCATTTCCTTGTTTGTTCAGCCTTTCCTTTATGCTTTCCCCATGGATTCTTGTTCTACACTCCACCAAAATTATCCTTGAATTAACTTTATATGAAACCTGCCAGCTTCATACCGGGGATACTCAGTTGAAAAGTGTATGAAGGGAAAAATATCAAGCATACTGAACCCAGTTGTAAGTTTATCATATTATTTTGAGATTAAGGACATGGGCATAAGACTCTACTGTTTTCCATGACTTATTTTATGCTTGGCCATGGGGAATAAACCCAGTCAACTTCCCAAAGCCTTCCTGGTAACTGATTGGGACTATAATTCTTTTGGATGCTATCTGACTCAGGGATCATGATTTTTCTTCCCTTGGGGCACCACATGGCTTCAGTCCCTCACCCTGAAACAATGATTCACAAGCATCAAATCTTGCATTTTCTGTCTCCACAATGCTTCTCATATGAGCCATGCAAGATGTTTCTGGTTGCTTTCTTTCCAGCATAATTAAATCCAGTAGGGCCTTCTCGTTGACCTCAGGAGTGTAAGTTAAGCCCATTTATTAAACATGAAATGATTCCAAATGTTCATGACCCACTTTCCCAAGGGGCTTCAGAGACAGATCATATGCTGAGCATCCTGCCGGAGATGCCAAAGGGAAAGCAGATGTGGTGTCTCTGGAGCTAGCAGCACCATCCATGGATGGAACTCTCAGCTCAGCAATGGTAACGACTCTCAATGATCCCAAGCAAGCGTTTCTCATCTCCTTACCTCATTCTCTTTCTGCTCAGGACTATTTGCTCTTGTTTGGAATACATAATAAAGACTAAGACAATGACTTGCCAGAGTGGGCTAATAGCTTTATTTTGATTGGTAACCTGGGGCAGAGCCAAATCAACCGACACGCGGATTCTCAAAGGTATTATCTGAATGTTCAGCCATAGGCCTGGGATACTTGTATCCACTGTTCATGGTTCTCTTCGTATAAGAGGGTTTTGAGGAGGGTGTGAAGAACTCATGGCAAATCAGCTCCATTTAGGAAATAGAGATCAAGGAGTTTGACGTTCTTGTGGAAGTAGGGATAGTCAGGAAACATTTGACACCAGGCTTGATGCTAGCAGATAACACCTATTATTCTGCCTTTTACACTTCTGTATAGAAGAAGGAATATTTATTTTATCTATTTGGAGGGAAAAGAACTAGAGAAATATTTTGGGGGTCTGTATTTCTTTGTGTGTGTATAGAATGTACATATATGTTCATTTGAATATACAATCTCTCTCTCTCTCTCTCTCTCTCTCTCTCTCTGTGTGTGTGTGTGTGTGTGTGTGTGTGTGTGTGTGTGTAGCTCAGTGATCAACATTGTGTCTTCCTCTATTATCTTTCTTTTTTTTTGAGATGTCGTCTCTCATCACACCTGGATCTTATCAAATTAATATACCGGTGAGTCTGTGAGCCCCAGGGATTCTTCTATCTTCATTTCTCTATGGTTTTGGAGTTAAAGGTGCTTCCTGCCATGCCTGTATTTTAAGGGAATGCTAGGGATCTGATCCCAGTCCTCACATTTGTACAGTAGGCACTGAGTCTTCCCTCCCACAACATTCTTCTCTGTGCATTTCTTCCTGGTCTCTTATCATGCCCACAGCCTCTCATGCAAAGAAGAATGATTCACCTTTTTGTAGGTATTGTTGGTGACCCTTCTTTTACAGGAAGTAGCTCAGAATTTCCTCCACCTTTCTCAGGATAGGTCTATCCTTACGTCTGATATTTGGAATGATGGAGACGGGGTGGGTCTTTCTGGATGAAAGGAGGCTTGTTCTTCGAACACAGTTAAAAACAAACAAACCCTTATGCTTTGGGGGTTAGCAGAGCAAACCTAATGACCAAATGCTTACTTTGATCTTCCTCTGCATCTTGGGTTCAATTTTTCAGGCACCTGATGATAGAATAACGGAGGAGATCGAAGGCATGGCGTTGAACATGCTTGGCTCTTCTTGCTGTTCACTTCCACAAAACCTTCCTGGAGCTCCCCTGCACAGGCCCCAGCACTTTTCCAGATCCCTGGTCACCTTTGGAATTCCACGATCATCAGGCTACATGATAGTGTGCCTAAAGAAGATACAGGGTAGAGGCAGTCAGGGGCAAGGTGAAGATCAAGAGAGACAACTCAGTAAGAATGTCATGTGCTCTTGGAAACTGGCTACTTTTTCTGTCTTCTTCCTGTCCTGGGCTTGAAGTCCATTTCCAGCTCCTTCTAGTATTGTGAACTTATACAACTTCCTTGATGTCTCTGTTCCCAAATTTAATTACAATGCTTGCCCTACAGGAATATTTTGAGGACTAAATGAGTTCTTTTGCAACATCAAGACAGTGAATATTAGTTAAGTCCTATTTATGACCACTCCTACCGCCACCACCACTATCACATCACCAGTGTCCCCCTCCTCCTTTTTACCGTAATAAACATAGACTTATAGATACAGCCTCACCTCAGGGTTAGTTTAGATGGTAGATGGGATTCAGTCCTCATTCAGCACTCCCTGATGGCAACTGGAAGCAGAGTGAGAAGATTCTGGACAGAGCAGTCAGGTGTCTGGAAAAACACAATCCTAAACAAGCAGGGGGAACCTCTTCAGATCCGGTTCCCAATACCCCCCCCCACTTCCTTTGTTTGGTTCATTTGAATAACCAGGATTTTTGGTGACAAGAACAGAAAAAGGAATCTATCTTGTTGCCCTTAGATGAGCTGAGGCTGTTCCTAAGCCTTCCCATCTCCAAGTCTCTGTCCTTGGCATGCAAGTTTCCTTTGGTACAGTCCCACGGTACATCTCTCTCCTCTCCAAAGAATGAAGCAGAAAAACAACAGTTCCTTCTACCGTATAAAACTGGAACTTTGTTCATGCACTGAATGACATGGTTTGCCGCTTCTTCCCTTCACCATGGGGACAGGGTGGAGCCCACATTCCCACAAGGAACCCAAGGTCACAACATTCGTGGGCAATTGCAGCTACTAGAATGCATTTCCAATTCACACACACAAAGTGCTTCCTACTATCTCTTAAATTATGGTCCTATATTTATCACTGCCAGCACAGCCCTCCCTCCCATCGCAGCTCCCCAACCCCTCATTCCTCTTTTCCCTTTCATCGTGTTTCCATTCTTTTTCTTTCCATTTGCAGAGCCAATTGTGTGATAAGAAGACTGCAATCGTTGCAACATTGATTTCCCTGCTCACTGAGATTTACATGATGCCAAAGGCTGAGGCTTGTGGTATAAGTCTGCCTTTGCTTCCAATTTTTCTCCCGATGGGCGTTTAATCTGTGCAGAATTTCATTACTAGCTGATTTACTGTGTTCTCAACAGAAGGAGAGAATTTTTAGAGCCAACTCTTTCTTTTCTCCATTTTTCCAGTCTCTGTTAATTTTCACTTTCAATACATACATACAGACAGACAGTTATGGATGTGTGCACACACGCACACACACACATGCACACACGCACACACACACATGCACACATGCACACACACATACACACACGCACACACACACACACACACACACACACATATGTGCCTCCAGCCTTTCTTTCTCTCTCCTATCTCCCCTGCCTTTCCTCTCTCCATATCCCATCTTTTCCCATTAGTGAGTTGTTCAAACAGGTTGGCATCTTGACTTTGTCCTCTCCACTGCCTGAGATTGGAAGGAGCTTCCTCCATTGGGAGAGTTATTGAGGCTCTTCATACTGTCCTCAAAAGTCCCCTCCAGCTCTGAGACTGTGAATCACAGGGGCCTGGCCCTGAGTCTTCTGAAAGATGAGAAGATATGTCAGCTTCCTAACAGGCCAGTGTCAGGGCAATCCAAACTCCATGATTTTAAAATAACATTTTCAGAGAAACTTCAAATAATGTGTGTGTGTGTGTGTGTGTGTGTGTGTGTGTGTGTGTGTGTGTGTGCGCGCGCGTGTGCGCGTATGTCTGTATGTCTGTGATGGTGGTGTGAGAGAGGCAGGAGCTCATGTGAAGTTAGGAGCGAAACTTTTCCCTTGCTCATTTATTCTTATTTGCTAACAGATATACATGAGTAAAAGAGTTTACTGGAGCTACCCTCTAATAGGTGGGCATTATCTCAACTAGGCACCATGCCCTATCTAATAAATGCCCCACATACCATGGATGAGTTATGTCTTTTGGAGTTGTTGACCAGTGGGGTCCTATAGACCAAACTTACTAATATCAACAGTAATGATTATCCTCCAGAACTTGAAAAAAAAAAGACTGTATTTCTGAAAATACTTGAGTCACGGAACACGAAGATCCCTCTCAGCTAACTCTCATATGCTAGAATGTACCGTGCATACTATCAAATGAGAAAGCATCATTAGTCTCACTCAGCTATGAGCTCTAAAAGCTGCAGCAACAACCACCTGGCAAGACATGCCAATAGTGGCACTAGTGGCCCACATTCTTTAAAATTGCATTTAAGGCCTGCTCTGTGGTGTAGGAGTTCCTTCTATATTTGGTTAATAAAGAGACTGCCTTGGCCTTTTCATAGGGAAGCCCTTAGGTGGGCGTAGTAGACAGAACAGAAGGCTGGGGAGAAGGGAAGTGTGGCAGACGCCATGCTTCTCCTGCCCAAGATGGACACTAGTTAGACTCGTGCTGGTAAGCCATGACCTCGTGGTGAACACAGATTATTAGAAATGGGTTGAATCAAGATGTGAAAGTTAGCCAATAAGAGGCTATAGCTAATGGGCCAGGCAGTGTTTAAATGAATACAGTTTCTGTGTAATTATTTCGGGAGTTAAGCTGGCCGGGAACGCTACCCGCACCTCATACTACAAATTGGCGCTGGGTGGGACGAAACAAAGGGCCCACTCCTCCCTACTATGGGACTGGGACAAACAAGGGGTAGCCCGCCACTCCCTCCTTACTACAGCTCTGAGAGACAGAGCTCATATCTTACACTGCCAATGAGGCCAAGATCCTGTATCTAGATAGGTAACAGGTCCTAACAGAGAGCATACTACTTTCATTTTGTTAAAAGTACAAAGCATTAAAGTTGACTTCTAATGATTTATGGCTATACTTATAGATCAGCATATCTCTACCCTCATCAAACATGCTTCTCTTGCAGTAGATGCTAGTTACCATAGAAACCCACAACTGGTCAACATGCAGAGAATAGGATTTTGGAGTGCTCAGCTCTAAGTGAGACATTTAACACACAACCTTTCAAGGCCCAGAGATCTTTGCAGAGGTGGGGTGGAGTAAGAGCCAAAGGTAGTGAATTCATTCTTCCCAATAAGAATTATTTTAAAATTACCGATTTTGTCCCAAGACCTTCATTCCTTGGCACTCCAGTTCTAAAATGGTATACTTCTATGAACAGGTCTTGTGGAGTAAGCCCTGATGGGGAAGTTCACCTGCGCTTTGGTTATTTGGTCTGCCTGGCCATTGAGGGCCAAGTCTGCTGTCATTGGGGTAGAAATGAGCTATAAGGGTCTGAAAGGTGTACAATGGTCCTCCAACCTGTGAGTGTATTGTTCTCCGAACCTCCTAGAATTTTGAGGCTCTTGATTCTGACTTGATTCAGGGACTCCGAGTGATACTTCTCTGCTTGTGTAGGATCCGGAGAGAACTGGTTACCAAGTGAGGAGAACTCATGAGAAGGATTTGCGCTCAGCCGGGGAAATGCTTAGTCAGTCAGTTTCTCCTGAGAAACAATGAATTGGCTCGGAGAGAACAAGAGCAGGCCAAAGTATGTTGTGAAACCAAAAGCAAAAGGAAACTAAAAAGGTGCTGGAAAAATTTCATAAAACGAGTTGGAACTCTTGTAAAAGTCCAGCCCATCAGTGGGAATTCTGGAAGAGAAGGCTCCGAGGCCACAGCTTCGGCAGTTTGGGCCTGAGCATACATACATGCATGCTCTCCTATGTATGTGTCTTTTATACTTAAAAAATATACATATGTGGATTCTTTCTATTAGTCACTTAATATTTTTTCTTCCTCTTAAAAAATAGATCATTCAAAATGACTCATAAGGAGTAGATATCCAGAGAATAAGAATATAATCTGAGACTTAAAGAATCCAGGTGTATCTCTAGGCTGAAGTAGCAGAGACAGCCCCACAAAAGATACAAGATCCTGGAGATGGCATTAGTACTTAGGACAAGTAAGATGCTTGACAAGGGACTTCTAAGCTGTGCGGCTAAGGACGTAGCTAGTAAATTAAGACTAGCTGTAGTTCTCAAAGCCCTCACCATACGAGAACTCTCTGCAGATTCAAGTAGGGATCTGAGGGGCTCATCTGTCTCTGCAAATACCTTCTACCTGGGGAAACTGAGGCAGTGGGGAGAAGGTCTGTGCTCAGGCCTGAACTCCTTATGAAGCTATGGCCTCAGAGCCCACACTTCCAGAATTCGTACTGATGGACTGAGTTTTTATGAGTTCCAGCTCTCTTTTTCTGATCCACTTGGATCTAATTTTTGTGCAGGGTGATAAATATGAATCTAATTTTATTCTTCTGTAATGTGGACATCCAGATCTCCCAGAACCACTTGTTGAAGATGCTGTCTTTTCCTGTTTTTTTTTTTTGTATTTTTAACTTCATTGTCAAGTGTCAGACGGCTGCGGTTATGAGTTTGTTAGTTATGATTTGCACTTACGATGCCTCCTATTTCATTCCATTGATCTGCATGTCTGCTTTTGTGCTCATACGACACTGTTTATTATCATAGCCCTGTACTATATTTTGAAGTCTTAAAAAGCAATTCGTCCAGTACTCTTTTTGCTCAGGATTGCTTTGGCTATCTAGAGTCTTTTCTGGCTCCATTTGAATTCTAGGATCCCGCCCCCCCTCCATTTCTGTAAAAAATGTTGCAGGTATTTTGATTAGGATTGCATTGGATCTGAAAATTGCTTTTGGTAAGATATTTTCACTGTTTTAATTCTACCAATCTGTGAACACGGCATGTCTTTCCATTTGGCAGTGTCTCAATCTTTCTTCAGTGGTTTGAAGTCAATCTAAAAGGTCTTTAATCTCTTATATTAGACTTATTTTAGAATATTTTATTGCCTTTGATGCTATTATGAATGGGAGTGTGTCTCTTCTCTTGCTGTGTTTGTTGGCAGTATACAGAAAGGCTACTGGTTTTCCTAAGTTGGTTTTGTACCCTACCGTTTGGCTGAAACTGCTGATTGTTTCTAGTTGTCTGGCGAAATATTTGGGATCTCTTATGTACAATATTCGATCCTCTGCAAAGAGGAATATTTGGCTTCTTTTTTTTTTCTTATTTATATCCCTTCCTCTTCCTTCCCTTGCCTTTTCACTCCAGCTAGTGCTTCCAGACCTGTGTTGAAAAGGAACAGGGATAGTGGGTAGCCCTGTCTGGTTCCTGATTTTAATGAAATTGCTTTATGTTCTCTTCAATTTAGGACAATGATGGCTGTTGTCTTGACAGATATAAGCTGCTATTATATTGAGGTATGTTCCCTCCAGTCCTACTCTGCCTAGGACTTTTGCCATGAAAGTGTGATGGGTTTTGTCAAAGGTTTTTTTTTCTACATCTATTAAGATGATCATGTGATTTTGTCTTTAAGTCCATTTATATGATTTATTATATTTATTGACTTATAAATGTTGAACCAATCCTTTATTGCCTGTGTAAAACCAACTTGATAATGGTGGATAATCTTCTTGATGTGTGCTTATATTTGGTTTGCTAGCATTTTGTTGAGGGTTTTTACATCTATGTTCATCAGTGCATGTGTGAGCATGTGTATATGTGTTTATCTGGTATTATATGGATATTACAGTTATAATGGCTTCCTAGAATGAGTTTGGGAGTGATCTTTCCTTCCCTGCCTCCCTTCTTCCCTCCCTCCCTCCTTTCCTCTTTCCTTTTATTTTTTTTTTTAAAGGTTTACCAGGGTTGGGTGGTTTTCTTTTAAAGGTTGGTTTGGATTCCCTGGGTCTTAAACTTTTCCTTTTTTTTTTAATTCAGGAGGACTTTTATTATAGCTTAAATCTTTTTTGTTATGAGTTCATTTAGCATGTTGGTATCTTCTTGGTTTAACTTTGGTATTTTGGATTAATCTAGAAATTTATCCATTTTATTTATAGTTTCTAATGCAATAGAGTCCAGGTTTTTAAAGTATTCCCTTATAATATTCTGTATCTTACTGGTGTCTGTTCTAAAATTTCTCTGCTCATTTATAATTCTGTTAATATGGGCCATCTCTTTCTTTGTTTTTGTTAGCTGGGCCAAGGGTCTGTCAATCCTGTTTATCTTCTCAATGAACAGGCTCCAAACTCCATTGAAGGGTCTGTCAATCTTGTTTATCTTCTCAAAGAACAGACTCTAAACCCCATTGATTTTTTTTGTATTGTTCACTGTGTTTTATTTCATTAATTTCTGCTTTGATTTTTATTATTTTTTGCCATCTACTTGATTTGCTTTTGGTTTGTCCCAAGTTTTCCAAGGCTTGAGTTGCACCATTTATTTGTGCTCTTTCTCATTTTTTAATGTAGGCACTTAGGGCTATAAACTTCTCTCTTAGAACCGTTTTTGATGTGTCTCAAAGGTTTTGTTGTGTTGTGTCTTCATAGTTCCAAGAATATTTAGATTTTTTTTCTTGATTTCATCTTTGACCCATTCATCATTCAATAATGAATGGATCAATATCCATGAGTTTATCAGACTTTTATTTGCTATTGATTTTTGATGTGGGAGTGTTCTCCTGTATTTTGTATTACTCTTATTGGTTGAATAAAGAGCTGCCTGGCTTATAGATAGGTCAGCCCTTAGGTGGGTGGAGTAGACAGAACGGAAGTTCTGGGAGGAGAAGAAAGGAAGTGAGCCAGTCGCCATGAGGCCCCCGTAGCAGAAGGAAGTTCCGTCCAGTAAGTCACCCACCTCGTGGTGACATACAGACTTTTATAATGGGTTAGTTTATGAGGTGAGGGCTAGCTGGGAAAAGGCTAGAGATAACGGGCAAGGCAGTATTTAAATGAATCCAGTTTGTGTGTGATTTGTGTATTATGGGTATAGCCATGTGGACATGCGGCCATGTGGCTGGGGAGCCAGGCGGGACACAGCCCGCTGTTCCCCCCATTTACAACAGTTTGGCGCCCAACGTGGTGCTCGAGCCCACGACCCTGAGATTAAGAGTCTCATGCTCTACCGACTGAGCTAGCCGGGCTTTCAATGACAGAAATCCTTGTGTAATTCTGCGGACTGAACTTAGTCACATCACAGTGGACTTCCTGAGGGCTGGCGTTCCTTTCAACATTTTCTTCACTTTTATGGCCAAGTAGCAGCTGAAGAAGAGTGACCTTCTGGTGTGAATTCAGCTTGGAATTTTTTGAGTTATCTTGATCTTCTTTGATATCCACACCTGGGACTTTGGGATCCCAGGTGTTTAGCAAGGACTGCGTGAGGTTCTCAAGAGACACAGGTCTGTCGGCGTCTGGCTTTTCGATGAGGTGTTTGCAGGACAAGTCTATGGGAACACAATTGGAGTAGGAGCTTTTGTTTCCGCTGCTGTCATCTGTGAAGCTAGGGTTGTTATCAGAGTACTCGTCAATTGTGGTGGGTGTGCTACTCTCATCGAAATGACTGCCTCTCTCGCTCTGGCTGTGCCCATTCATTGGCGTGGGTATGGTCTGGCTCTTGAGCAGGTGTAAGAGCAAACTGTTATTCGAGGCTTGCTTTATGTTGTTTTTTTCCAGTGGGGTTTTGTAGCCCGAGCTTTTGGGGGAAGATGGAACAACACAGATAGGATACATGGGATTATTTCAATTTTTATGCTTTTGTTAAGCTTTTATTTGTGTCCTAGCATGTGGTATATTTGAGAGAATATTCCATATGTTGTTGAATAGGATGTATATCCTTTGGCATTTGGGTAGAATATCATGTAGGAATCTGTAAGGTCCATTTGATGTAAGGTGTTTTTTAATTCTGAGATTTTCTATTTACTTTGTGCTGATGATCTATCTGTTGGATAAAGTGGGGTGTTAAAATCTCCTTCTATGATTGTGTTTGTAGTATTCTATATCTTTAATTTCACTAGTATGCTTTTTTATGAAATTGGGTTCACCAGAGTTTCATGCATATATGCTTAGTATTGTAATATTTTCTTGATTAATTGATCTTTTGTTTAGAATGAATTGCCCTTCGTTGTCACTTCTAGTTAGAATTAGTTTGAAGTCTGTTTGTCAGATATGAGCAAGCAGTGTCTGCTTGCTTCTTGATCCCATTGGCTGGGAACTCATTTTCCCATACTTTCTTCTAGACAACATATAGATGTATCTTTTTATGAATCCATTCAACTAGTCTGTGTCTTTTGGTTGGAGAGTTGAGGCCATTAATAGTTAGAGTATTGAAACATATGTGTAGCTTGCAGTCATTTTGCTGCTTTGTGTTCATAATTGCAGTTTGTTTTTATTAAATTATGGCATCATTTGTTTTCCTTTGAGAACCTCTTGTCCATGCTTAGTATTCTCTTCTGTTTGAAGTATTGATTCCAGTATTCTGTTCAGCATTTTTTTTTGGTTGTTGTTTTAAGGTGTTTGGATCATGGACAGTTAAACTATGGCAGATAGTTTTTCTGGGTATAATAGTGTAGGCTGGCAATCATGATCGTTTAGAATTTGTAGTGTATTTTTCCAGGCATCTGGCTTTCATAGTTTTCATTGAGAAATCAAGTGTTGTTTTGATGGTTTTTTTTTTCCTTTTATATGTGACTTGTGTTTTTCTCTTATAGTTTCCTTTTCCCCACTTCTTTGTTCTGTGTACTTAGTGTCATAACTATGATAGCTTCTGGGTTATTTCTTTTTTGGACTTGTCTAGTTGAGGGTCTGTGTATTTCTTATTATCTGTATGGCTCTGTCTTTTCTAAGTTTGGGGAGTTTTCTTCTGTGATCTTATTAAAGATACTATGCCATTTCTTGATATTCTTTTACCTCTTTTCTCACTTTAATTCAGAGATTTGGTATTTGATGGTACCCCACATTTCCTGCATGTTTCTATCCTGTGATTCTTAAAGTTTCATTTTTCTTTGCTTATTTTGTCCAGATTCTCTACTTTATCCCCAAGTCCTGATATTCTTTCTCCAGCTTGATTCATTCTACTTGTAAGGCTTTCCCTTGAATTTTTAAATTGGGATATTAAAATTTTAATTCTATCTTTATTTGGGCTTGCTCTCTTCAACATTTCTAACTCTTCTTTGAATTCAGTTTTCAAGTCCTGAATTATTTTTGTTATTTCATTAAAGTATGTATCTGTTTATTTTTGTTATAATTCAAGCATTTATTCTTACACTTTTAGAGTCTGAAGAAGTGTTTGACCACATCTTTTTTAAGTTTCTTGAAATCTTTGATGCAGTTTTCGTTTGTTATTTTTGAGTTCATGTCCTGAGGTTCATCTAGCTAGGTATCAGTAGAGAGTCCTTCTATGGGACTAGTGAGTTTGATGGTAGATGTGCTGTTTTGGTCACTCATGAGTTTTTTGCTTCTGTGTTCTAACCTGGGTGTGTGAAACTTCTTTCTTTAGTTGTATGTTTGGGGTTATAATCTGGCCTTCCTCAGAATGGATCAGTGTAGGAGACTCGTAACCTGAACTAGGCAGGTAAGGCTGATGGGTGAGCTGTTTAACTGGACTACGGAAAGATGGTTCCCAAACTACCAGTCCAGGGCAGATTAGGCAAAGGGTATTCACAAATGAAGAAGGTTCATATCCATTGGATACAAACCAGGACTGTGGGTTTACAGATGATGGAGAACTAGAGGAAGAGTAGAAAGGGAGGAAGTGACTACTTAGAAATGGTAGCTCACATGAGAAAAGGGTTCATGGACTACATATCTGGAACTAGACTTGTTCTCTCTGCTTCTTGCTTACAGCTCAAAATGTGAGCTCTCAGCTCCTTCTGCCATCATGTCTCCTGCCTGCTGTCATGATTTCTCACCATGATGGATTCTTACCCTTCTGGAACCATAAACCCAAATAAACTCTTTTCTATAAAAGTTGCCTTTGTCATGGTGTTTTATCACAGCAAGAGAAAAGGACCTACTACAGAGTGTAAATTTTCCTATGAAAATAAATTGTGGGTTATATTATCTTCACTGTTTTAGATCTTAATGTTTTCCTGATTACCCATGAGTCTAAGAGACCATTTGTTACTGCCTGGCTCACAGCTAGTCTTTTAATGCTATGTTTATCTTATTGGGCGAAAATCTCCCTCTTCAGTCTGCAATTGCTGGACTTGCAGGTTGTCTCCATGATTCTATTACAGTAAATTATGAAGGTGATCCTTACTCTAGTCCACATCCATAATCTGGGTTGCTCTTCCTTTTGATCCCCACCCAACCTGCAGCAAAGGTGGCAGATACCGCCAGATCACTAGTTCGGGATGACTACTTGACATTACCCTTGCACTGAATCTCGTTATTGGAAAGTTGCAGTTCACTGCATAGGCTAATTTTACAGCAACCCCTGGGGTCTCATCGAGATGAATTCTTGAAATTGAACTCTAAAAGAATCAAAATTTTGCTAAAAGGCAGCTTTTTAAAAAGAAAAATTGCAAAGATTCTTCAAGAAAAAGACCACCTGGTCTTGGCACTTCATGAGCAAGTACGGACCAGCACTTTGAATAGAACAGAAAAGAGGTGACCTACACTTCTATTTTGCTTCTTTGTGTCAGTTTATGAAATATTCATCTGCTGAGTCTTGGCAAAAGGTTTAGAGGTTTGGGTGAACTTCATTTTGTGGTTAGGAAGCTTGAAGTCAGTGAGCACAAAATAGTAGGGGTGTGATTTTAACTACTAAAACACCTTGGCCATTCCACAGCTCACCTTCATCACACTCATGCACTAAAATGCTCAGAGGCCACCAAGCAGCACATAGGACTTCTAGTCATCCATCTGGGACTACAGGCATGAGGAAACAGAGCAGAGTCTTCTGAGAGATTTCCACCTTTGCTCTTCTCCAAATTCTGATAGACCTTTCTTTCCCTGTTGTTTAGCACCATCAGTATTCCTACCATGCTGACTTTCATGTAGGGGCCTCTGCCTTACTTCTCTGGAGACTGAGGAAGAATGTTGCCAAGAGCTGTCTTACATCGTTATGAACCACATGACAAGCATACAATCTTTCCTCACGCTTGTTATTCTTTGAAGATTTTCCTTGCACATGCATTGGTACCCCAGTCTTCATTTGGTTGCTGTCGCTTCTCTAAGCCTTTGTTTTCGCTGTTTCCTTGGCCATCAGTGCCTTTTCTTCCTGCATCTATGTTCTCTCAGTTCTATATTTTTATTTAAGAATGGTTGCTTGCTAGACACCAATTAACACTTGAACTCTAGCCCTTGGTAAGTCTAGATAGTATCTCTTGGTCCTGAGATCATCTTGTTGGGATGGAGTTCTTGGTATCACTGCCTTCAATTCCCACCCTGAGTTCTTTAGACGGGAGTGTGTGGAGAGCTGCCACATGCCTAAATGCTTATGTCTGTCTGTGGTCCTCACCATTCTCACACTGCTGTCCTTGTTTCCAGGTGACTTGACCACACCTACCCAGCTGAGCCCCTCTACAGGGACTGCCTCCTAACAGTGCAACCCTTGAATCTGTCCTGAGTCTGGAAACTTCTGTACTTACTCTGTCTTTCTTGTTCTGGACTTTGTGATGAAGGCCATTTCCACAACTGACCCTGTGTGTCAAGGATGCCCTCACCCTTACACCTCCAACACCTACTTCCTGTCTCCTGTGAAATACTCTTCAGTCTTTGGGGCTCATACCTGCGACAGCCTTCTCTATGAGGGCTTTTTCATAGATTAAGAAATATTTGTATAGAAATGCTCAAAGTGAAAGGAAATCTTCCCCCACACATCAGTCCCTCTCCTCAGAGATAAACACATAGGGCTAGTTCTACTTTTAGAACTTCTGTGGGCTCTCTCTATTTAAAAATACTTTGGCTTCATTTAAGAATTTCAAACCTGAAACAGTGTCTCCTGACACTGTTTATACTGGTACTATTTATAGCTGCAAATTCAGGCTTATTCCTGGCATCCCATTCATTAGATCTATTTGTTACTTTAAAGAATATATCAAAACCCCTTTCTCCACTGAAAACACTTAGAAAATACCATGGTTACTTCCAAACTGAGAGAGAATTCATTGACCAGTCACCTCCATTCACTTAGCCTAACTTCCAGTCTCTCCATCCCTTTGGAATTTGCAAGTTTGCAGCACTTATAGGTGACTTCTGTAGCCTTAAAGCTTGGTCAACAACTTTTACGAATAGTCAGAATTCATAAACAAAATATTGTGTATTCCAGACTTTATCACGTATTTGAATCAGAAGAGAAAGGGAGATGTTTGATACTGTCATATAACAGAAACACCTCAAAGGCCAGAACAAATAGATGTTCTGTAAAGACTCCCTTAATTATTCAAAATTATGTCAAAGGCTATGATAAAAAGGGAAGAACACAGGTAGGGAATCCCGTGTTGCCTCTAAGATGGGTAGGGAAGGTAGACTATGACTATCACAAAGGCCACACTTGTACGCCAGGATATTGTGGGGAAAGGGATGAAGACCAAGGAAGAAGAAAAGGTTGAGTGGGGCAGGGGTGACGTTAAGGGGTGGAGTATGGGAACAGGCAATTCACCTCCAAATTTCCAGATATAATGGAGTTGAAAGCCTGGGAACTGTCTCCCCACTCTTTCAGGAGATCATCTGAAAAATAGCCTGCTGGTGATAAACCCCAGGATTGGGAGAAGACAGAATCAGGCTGTTCCCTCAAAGAGCCCAAGATTGCAGTGAGTTGGCTAAATTGCTGAACAATACCTCCCTGTGGGTCCTGTGGGTGACCTTCTGGATAAGGTTAATGAAGCCTTGGTAGCTATGAGATTACCTAGAGGATCCATATGAAGATTTCATCAGCCCTGCAGATCATCCGCAGTGACCACAGGAGTCTGGGCAATGCTGGATCAGACATGGGAGGGAGACTGGGATGTGAACAATGCAGGAAAACAGGAGCATCCTATGGTTATGCCAGTCAGAATCCTAATAGCCAATAGCAGGAGATTTCTTGAAGGGAAAAAGGGATTTCATAAAGGTCCTAACTTATGGCACTGACTGGAGGGCACTGTGGTGATGGAAGGGTCTGCTCACCCACACTGTGCCAAGGACCCGGAAGCTGTCTTCATGTGTCTAGAAACCAGACTGGCAACAGGAAGGGCCGAGGAGTAATGAGGTGTGTAAACCCGAGCATCTAAAGGCATTCTTTACTGCATTTAGCTGAATTATATGATTGAATTGAATCATTTTTTCTCTTCCAGCACATGTGGACATCTGAAGAGATATGCCAGTTACAGAGATGTGAAGGAGCCACACTATCCTTGCACATCTGGATGTGTCTGAGTCTTCAGCCCCAAGAGGTCTGTACTGCTATTTTCATTTTTTTTTAAAAAAGCTGCCCAGTGTTTAAATATCTGGCAAACAACCTCTAGCCTAAGAAAGTCTGACTGTCCTGTAAAAACTGGATTATTCATCGTCATGGGGGACAGGGAGAGGCTTGATTTTTGAAACTTCTCACAATAATTCAAAAATCTCATTTTCGATGAGGACTGACCATTGACCAAAATTTCCAGTTGCCCAGGAGTTACCAAGTGGACTTGTTTGTACTGTATCTCCTTTTATCACCCCCTACCAGAGGAAAGATGCTTGTAAAATCATTAAATATGATTTTCACTCCCTGTAGGTGCTGGGACTGGCCGTGGTGCAGGTAGCAGCTGAGAATGAGTTAAGTCTCCGAGTCAGTCTAGTGTAACTCTAGGTGCGTATCTCAAGGTAGCCATGGCCTTCCTAGGAGACCTTCCTCTTCAGTGCCAATTGTCCCAGTGCCCTGAGAATAAACTCTTTCTGTAGGCTGTAGGACTTGCTTGCTCGTGCTGGCCTCTGTCTTCCTTCTTCTCCTCCATCTGCTTCCATCTTGTACCTCACTCAGTAAACACCACTTTTATGCCAAATGTAGGTTAAACGTTTTCTGTGCAAATCTTAAAAAACCCGAAGTTCTTTTCTTTTCCTTGCAGATATGACCCTGTGTGTTGCTCGGTTCCTTTAAGAGCCAGCCCCTTGTCATAGTCAGTTTCTCAGTTTAACCGTCTGCTTGATGAAATGGTCCCTGTCTTATGTGCTCTTGTATGGCTTCTCATCATTACTATTCACGACCTCCTAGTCACTGATGACTTATCACAAGTTGTGACTTTAGCTATTGTTAGTTTCTGTAGCGTCTTTCACACTGGAGAATAAGCTCGAAGAGGAGCGGGCGTGTACCTGTCCAAATAGCAGAGGTCTTATCAACGGGCTTCACTCTCAATGACTAATAGTTTGATGAGGGAAGTGGAAAGCTATTGAATGTTCTGAACTCTGTTCGGACACACGGTATCCAAAAGGAAGAAGAGAGACACAAGACCTCCACACAGTCTGCAAGATGGATAGTGTTTTTCAAGGAGGTTATGCCTTCGTTATCACCAGGGAATTACTTAGAGTCTACAAGCTTGATAGTGTCCTTCAAGGAGACTGTGCCGTCATTATCCCTGGGGAGATGAAGTGGCAAGCTTCTGTGTGGCAGAGTGAGAGTTAAAATGGAGTAGAATAAAGGAGAAAGACAAATGAAGCCTGGTTCAGAGTAAAACAGATGTTTTACCTCAAATCCACTTTGTTTCCATGCAGAAATGGGGGAGTGGGAGCACTTGGGGAGATAATAAGGAGGATTTGCCTGGCTTTGGCATCTTCCTGAATTGCCCAGTCATGGGTGACCTGGGACACTTCCTTGGCTCCCTCCTCCCCTTGACCCCTTGCATCCTTCCCAATGAGTCACTGGTGTGTGCTTGTGGAAAAGAACTAGCAAGTGGCGGAGGGAAGGGGGCTTGGAGAAGAAACCAAGAGATGGCTTCTGTGAGACTCTGAAACCTTTCAGACCCACAATGCATTTGTAGTTGTCTCCTGGACCACCAGGGAAGCATTATGCCTGAGTATTGGCATTCTGGGCTGCTGACTGTGTTGCCTTATGGAAATAAATAAGTTCAATGAGTTATGGGCATGGGTCCAGAAAGGAGGCAGGGCCAACCTCCTAGTTTCAGGTGGAGAGAAATTTTATCTGAGCAGGAAAGGGTCCCTGTCCTTTGGCAAGATAATGATGGTGATCAAAGGATGCTGCCCGCATCAGTCTGGAGTGCTACCTAAACTCTCCTGGGCATGATTCCTCATGCCCACACCCAAGAAGAGAGTATTAGGAACCTACATAAGCCAGAAATTTGTCTTATTGAAAATCAATGCGATGAACACATAGCTTTGCCTGGTGGATATGTAGACTAAAGATCATATGAATTTATAAATAATTATATCTTATGTACTTATATTTTAGGAACGCTTCAATGTCAAGAGCAAAACTGTCCTGTCTTGAAACCTTTTAAATTTCTAATAGTGCTGACATTCACTATTTAGAGTGACGTGGGCAGTCAACAGAGAAAAAGCAGAAAGGAGAGATGAATTAAATCGACCACAGAAGACTGACCTCCAACAGTTTCTTATGGACACAATGACCATGGTCCTCAGGGGACAGGGAGGCTCTGGGCAGGAAAGAGGCAGTTTCTGGGTGGTTTTGGTGTCCTTGGCAGACAACAGGGTGGAGTCTTCTAGCCCTCATTCCTGTTTCTAAGACCATTTCTCCCTGATTGGCAAATCCTCCCTTTCATTCCATCCACCAGCTCCTTTTCCTCCTGCCTCTCCCGGCTTGGGACAGCGCCCCCACCGTCTGAGGCAGGCTGTCCCTGGAGGCTGCAGTGTACTCTTATCACCACTTCTCTTTCTCCCCATGTAGCACCCTATTTTCTAGAGGATTCCAAGAAATGACCAAAGTACACTACATGGTCACTGTTTTCCTCTCTGTCCTTCTACAGTCTGGCTCAGAGTCATACTCAAGGTGTGTCCACTGTCCCCAAAGGACCTCATAATCCTCTAGACAACCACAGATGCCTTCCTCAGCTCTTCCTCCCTTGCTTCAGAGATAGAAATTCCTGGAGTCATTGCTTTCCTTATCCCTCAAGCCAACACCCATCCCCATAGCCCGTTCCCACTTCTTTCATACTCAGTATCGACCATGAGTTATGGCATTTTAGCTTCTCCTTACAATAGAAAATAACCTTTCCACCTAAACTATTGCTTGCTACAGTTTCGGTAACTTGTGGTAAAATACTTGACTAATCACGCACTAAAACTCCCTGGTCTATTTGACTAGTTAAATTTTATTCTTTATTTTATTTTAGCATTGTATTTTGGTGAAACAAAATGTTTTGCAACTTCTCGGAGCACACTGTGGTAATCCAACACATGCATATTATAATAATTAAATCAGGGTTATAAGAATTTCCATCTCTTCAAATATTAATACTCCATGTGTGTCAGAAATGTCATAATTTTTAGTAAGTTTGAAGTGTATCTTGGTTGTCTTGACCTATTGCGACCCCATTGTGCTTGAGAAGGAACAGAAGATGTCCCTCCTCTCTGTCCACTGCCCCTGATTCGGCTTCTCTCTTCTCCCTCCCATACCTTCGTATCTCCAGGAACTGTTGTTCAGTTCCATTCAATGCCACTCCAGGAACAAGGCTGACTTACTAGTTTCCACAAATGATTGAGACCACACAGTATTTGTCTTTGTTCCTAGGTTATTTCACTTAATGTAATGACCTGCAGCTTCATCCTCATCCCTACAAATGACAGCTTTTCGTTCTTTTGTTATAACTCGGTGAGAGGTGATCATGTAAATCTCTGGGGTATGAAATCAGCATACAGAAAACAGTCCTATCTTCATGCATCAATGATGAGCTTTCTATAAAAGAAATGAAGGAATAGATCACATTTATGAAAGCTAAAAAATGAAAATGACCATGGAAGTAAAATATCTCTATACTGAAAATTATAAAATCCATGAAGAAAACATAATAAATGGGGAGATACTATTTGTTCATAGATTAGAAAAATTAATAATATTAAAATGATCACATTACAGTTATCTATAGATTCAATGTCATTCCAATTTGATTAACCATGTTGTCCTGCTATGATTGATCTTGACCCATATATCTCCTGTAATGGGGAAAGTAAATCCACCAAGGGAAAATAATGTGTGAATTAATAGGACAGGAACTTTGAAAAGGAATCCAGTATTCAGTACCAGTGTCTTCCTAGCTCCTTGATCTGAAATAATAACAGAAGCCAAAGGTGTAGAAAGAGCCACTGTGGGCACAGAGGACATAGTCTGGACAAAGCCATGATTCCCGAGACTCTGATCATCTTGTGGAAACACAGACTGAAAACATGGGCAGCCCTCACCACCTGGAAAAGCTGGGCAGCCCCAGGCACCTGTTCCTGGAGTTTTTCTGTTTGCTTCTTCAAATTGCTCTCCTGGAGACAGCTTCAGCCTCTGCTCATTGGCCCAGAGCCTCATTCGGACCTGAGCTCTTTGGCTGCTCACTCAGGAGTGCATGCTAATTACCTACAAGAGGCACATGGGAGCCATGTTGCTTGGGGCAGCCCGAGCCTCTTTGTGCCCCTCCTTGGTCTTGGCCTCTGTTAAGTCCCATGGAAATACTCAGCACTTGCTTTTCTTACCTGGATTTTACCTCTGAATGTAGCATCATCGTCACCGCCTTCCCTCTGAACACCAGACACCTTAATTCCCTTTTCCTAAACCTCTGATTAGATCTCAGGGTGCACGTTCAGTCAGAGCTCTCCTCTGGGCTGCCCCTGGTTACCATTCTGGCTTCATCACAAACACCAGCTCCTCTGAGAGGCCTTGAGTGACCTGCCAGCCTGGCCCATGACTTCATCCCCTGCATGGCTCAGATATTCTTTTCTTCGTAGTATTGAGCACTAAGTAATCACATGTGTATGTTTGTTTGTTTAGCTGCCATACTTTTCTTACTAGAATTCAGACATCCCTTCTAGAGCAGAAGCATTCAATTTTGGGTATTCCCGTATGAAAGCCATATCTGTCTTGAAATAGACATTTTTAAAAAATCACATGTTAAACAGAAGTAGTGGACTTTTGTAATGAACTAATTCTACAAAACTTTATCTCCTTGTGTTGTGATCACAGGGAGCTAGAAAGTTCCGCAATAAGCTTTCTCATTAGCTCACAGTCTCAAATGCCCAGTATAGCAAAGGAGAGCCACCCAATGACTAACCTTTGTGACAATCACCAAGGTCTTTCTGACATTCTTGATCCAACAGTGAGTTACCCCATTACCACTAAATCAGGCTCCTTTATATTCATCCCAAACCAGAGTGGTTGTCTTTCTCTCTAATCGCTTTGTGCAAGGTCCATGCCTTCACTTCCTGGCTGCTAATTCCCTCCGCTTGATGTCTGAGTTCCCAGGGACAGTATGTCTTTTTTTCTCTCTTTTTCTGATCCTTCTGTCATGGAATCTCAGAGACATCAGAGAAGTTCAAGAGTCTTCTGGAGAGCCTACAGAAAGACCATGGCGTATTTCATTCTTCTGCAGGTGTTGGGGTGGCTTTCCAATTTGGAGCCCTTGTCCCATTGGAATGTATTCATTCTCTTCAAAATATGGCAACTTCAAGGCTCTCTGCCTCCTCACACCTTCAGCACATCCCCCTATGCCCACTTCCCATTATTCACTGTTTCTCATAAAATGTTTTCTGATCCTTTCTAACAGGCTCCAGCCCTGCATCCTGCACCAATCTCTGCCTCACAGCCACCTCTAAAGGACTGTGTCTGTCTCTCCTCATGCCAAAATTCCTCTGAACCCACAGACCATCACTTGAAGTAAGAATAATCTGTATTTACTCTCCCTAGTTTTCCCTACCAGACCAGTTCCAGTCATCTTCCAGCATGCTGTCTGTCTGTCTGTCTGCACAAATCTACCTCCACAGGACCCTAGTGAGTCCAAATACAACTAGGTATTATGTTTTAGCTCTCCATTTACACTCCCTGTTTGATGGAATTGTCTTCCAGGCTTTGAAAACTTGTGGGTTTTTTGTTTGTTTGTTTGTTTTTAAGTCCTGATGGGAAAGAGGATGTCTATATTTTGTTTATTTGTTTAGATTTCAAAATTTTATTTTATCTGTGTGAATGTTTTGCCCACACGTGTGTATGTACACCTTATGTGTGGTGTTTCTGCTGCTGATGGAGGTCAAAGCGGGCATTGGGTCCCCTGGACTGAAGTTACAGATAGCTGAGTTTCCATGTGCATCTGGGAGTCTAACTCAAGTACTCTGCAAGGACTACAAGAGTTCTTAACTGCTGAATCAAATCATCTCTCCAGCTCCTGTACTTTCTTTAAACAATTTCTTTTCTCTCTTTAGGACCATGAGAGTAGAACAGAAGTTGGAAGGCCTTAATGAATTAACTACCATGATTCCGGAGCGATTCCTCTTTGTCCCTCTTCTCCCTTTGTCTTCTGTGCCTCCTGTCCACAACCAGGAAGCTGCAACTCAGAGAAATGACCTCGAGTCAATCAAACACCTCTTCTGCACAGTGTGGCAGAGGGAACAGAAGGCGGCAGAATGGAGGGGAAGAGTCTCTGCCCTCAGGGCTCTTTCAGTTTATTAGAGAAGCAGAGGGAAAGGAAATCGCAGCAAGGTGGTGGAAGGAAATGGCTTGGCAGGTCAGAGTCTTGGCTCTCGGGTCTTTGTTTCGCCCACCATCGACTCTCCTGGCAACTGTCTAGGAATATTTCAGAGTCACTTGGGTAGAGCCTGAGAATGAATCAAGCGTCTCTTTTCATCGACCCACCAGGTCTGGCTGAGAGCTATGATGGTCATTCTGTCCATTCCTGGCCCCGAGGCCAGACCACATCAATTCATCCTGCTCAGCCAGGGGTAGCTCCTGTTTCCAAACCTCACCGGAGACGATCCTGCCCAGCACTGTCTACTTTTCCTGCTCCGGTGGTTTTGAGCCTTGGAAATGAATGGCTCAACCCAGCTGCATTCCTTGGACAGCCTGAAGCCTTGCATATTTGTCAAGCCCTCTCGGAGAGGGAGCTCAAGGGGATCTAGAGGCAAAGGCTTACACAGGGAGGCACAGCCAGAGTCAGCTTTTTCCACTGGGCCATTCAGCTACATTCTGACTGTGCTCCAAAGAGGGAAAGTGGTTGCTGTTTGTAAAAAGATGAATGTTGCCATTTGATTTCTTCCTGCATCTGGGCCCAGAAACCCTGGCACACAAAACCTACTCTAATTTGGAAAAAAAAGAGAAAAAAAGACTTTAAATTCCACCTGCCTGCTCAACCGTCAGCACCTCCTTCTCTTCCACCGGCCAACGATGTGGGATTGTAGCCTGCCAGGACAGGTCTAATGGACAGACCTTTCTCTGCTTGGGGTCCCCCAGTTCTATTGTCTGTCCTGCTGGATGGAATGCTGACAGCTGTTATCACTCAGTGCTGCCATACACCGAGGCTTCAAACAAGGGAAGAGGAAGTGGTCTTGGGTGAAGTGGTCATGCCAGGGGACAGAGTAGGGAGGGATGGCTGAGGTTTAAGCATCTTTAAGACAGAGCCTTGGATCATTTGCTTTAAATGTCTTCATTATGGAAAATTCCATTCGTTCCAGATTGTTTTAGGGTCTTGATTTTTGAATGGAGGTAGTCCGCAGAGCCGGATGGCCAGCTGTCGTGGAAAGCATGCAAGAGCTGGTCAGCATGCCCTGCTGCATCTTCAGCCCAGGGAGCTGCTCCCCTTCAACACTGCCGTGCTGTCCCTGGAGAGGGGAGCCGGGAATTAGGGAAAGAATACCTCCGTCCATAAAGTTCTTGCGGATTGCAAAGCTTGTGCCAGACTTGCAGGAAGTCAGCCACTTCTGGGGGGAGAACTTTCAGGAAGACTGTAAAGGCAGAAACTGCTCAGCAAAGGGTCATAGGAGGTACTACAGACAACGCTGGCAGGAAATACCTACCTTGCAAACAAAAATAGCAGGAAGTTATCAGTTTAAGAGGCATTTCTGGGAAATGGAGATGAATTCTGTGTGTGCTTTAAGATGAGAGTAACATGAGCCTGGCATACCAGAGTTGTGAGTCTTCTTGTATTGGGATCCACCCTCACCCTTGGCCAACCAGTGGCTCTGCTTCCTGGCAGGCTGACATTTCTTGATTATGTTAAGTGGTCTCTACCTTTCTTTTGGATTTCCCCTTAAGAGCCCAGAAGATGGGGTGTCTCCAGGTGTCCTCTTCCTCTCTTTCTTTCAGACCGAGACTCAGCAGTGTGTCACGTTTTGGCAAAACCTAGGTCCTTGAAGCATGGATGAAGCGTTCTTCAGTTCGGTTCCGTGCTACCTTTCTATAGTTACTTTTCTGGTCCTAGAGGTGTTAAGTGGTCCCCACCCTTATTGGTCTTGTGACATCGTGCTTTTCTGATTTACCTTAACTCATCCACATCCCAGCAAGTCCCTCCTCCCTCCTCCTGTGAAACTTTTTTCACCACTATCCGAGTGTATCATGTTTCTTACTGGGGACCTGAAGGGATATAAGAGGCAAGTAAAGACCCTGGTTTTCTCTCAAGGCTCCAGAGAATGCCAAGAATATTGAGCACAAAACATTAGAGAATAAATAACAAAAATATTTCTATGGAAATGGTGGAGTTTAGTGTTATCAGTTCCCAACCTGCAGCCTTCTATCAGCTTCTGAAACACTGGAGCAACTGAGAGAAGAATAGACATGTAGATGTGGCTGAGTCTCTAGCCGAGGGGAGTCATGGGCTGAAAACCCAAGCAGAGAGAGCAGTAGGCTCAGCTCTGTCTTTGTAAATGGGTACAGCTGAACTAGACCTATTAAGTCATGAACACCAGGGGACGATGCTGAAACCTACATCCCTGGGAAACAGAAAGGTGATGCCTAGGAGAGGGAAGAAGGCAGAGTACAATTCTGGAGCAGAGCCCTAGGTTAACACACCTGCCGACTTAGAGACTGAGTCTGTGATGTTCCTCACACCACAAATGGAAACGTCAAACTGTTCACATTTAATCTAAAATTGGGCCACACAAGGTGAGCATGTAAAGCAAAATTCTGAATACTTGGAGAATATTAACAAGACAGATATCTACTGAAAACTTTTTAATGGAAAAAAACTTTACCTCAGATGAAATTAAAATGATAAAACAACCTGAAAATGATTTGGAAATAAGTCTGCTGAGGATTGTTAAAGACAAATTAAATGATGCAAGAAGCGATAATGCAAAGGAACAAAAAATTTAAATGCATGTGAAAGTAGCAGCAATAAAAGAAACTGAGGTACTAAATACAGCTTTGGAGGAAACTCACATGATAGGGAGAAGAAATGTTTAGCACTTAGAGACAAAACAGTAAATAAAGAGAGTCAGACATGAAGAGCAATTTTATATGTCACATTGATCAGGCCTGTGGTGATGTACTATCCGGTCAAATTCTATTCTGGGAAATACTGCATGGATATTTTGGATGAAATTAACATTTTAACTAAATCAGACTGTTGTCCATGGTCATACTATCTACCAGAGATAACTAAATTTCAGTCTGGAGAGTATTGAAGAAAGAAAGACTCAGCCTAAAATTTTAATGATGATTGATGAATGCAAAATAAAGACATATTTACGTACATAACACTAAGGATATTTACCACACACAGAACCATTGCATTTAGTCAGGGGAAGGCCTGAAGATAGTTAAACATCTCTAGCTCTCTCATTTACAAGACTTCTCTGACAGACTTCACACTGCGTCAGCGTAACTAGGAATCTAGGACCTACTGGTCCCACTGCAGATTTGGACTTAATCACACCTTAGCATTTTTAGGCAGTGCCTTCTCACTGCCTCCTTGCATGGGAGAAGGGGCAAGACAGTGCTTGCTTTGGGACTCATTTAACAAGGATTTTATATTCATGACCAAGTGAGTTTTCAAACCTCCATCCCCTGAAGTCTTAGTTGTAAGCTTTAGCCTTTAATGGCTGAGCTGACGCTCCATCCCTCCATCCCTTCAGCATACTGAGCAAGAGGGTTGGCCTCCATATGTGAATCTGGGGTAATACAAACATTTACCATCGGTGAGTAAGACTGTGGTAGCTATTTTTATGCCAGTGGGTTAATCAGCTCACAGTGAGTAGACAGAAAGAACACGGGCTTTGCTGATGTGAGAGTGAAGTCCGAATTAATCAATCCTAGAACTGCTCGCTCCAAGGACTTATGTTCTAGAGATAATACACTTTCTTCATTGTTTAAGTCAGTTTAGATGGTAAAGATTCCTGTTACTTGTAGCCTAGATCATCCAAAGTCATTGAACTACCAAACCACATTCTTACCATTAGGGGAGAGGAAGTGCCATGCAGTCTCAGATCTGGTTTCTCCCTGAGAGTGGGGCAGCCAGGAAGACAGCTAGCTTTGGTTTCCTGTATCACACTGGGGAGGGAGAAAGGCAATCAGTGAACTGGGCCGTGAGTGGCTGGGGAGGCAGAATTGTCCCAGGGCTTTCAACTGAAGCACTCTCCTAATGACCAACCAGGCAGGAATCCAGGAGGGAAGATGACCAGGCTCTTGGAGCTTCTTGCCACTCAGATTAGATGCATGGAGGTAATAAAACCACCCCAAAGACACTGTGAAAGGAGGCCTTGGGGAGCACATCCAAAGGAGCGCAAAGGGAGGAGAACAGAAGGAACCCAGCGAAGGAAAATCTTCCAGACCAAATGACGATCCAAAAATAATGAGACCAAAGTTCAAAAAAGTAATTTAAACCAAATAAGGCAGGGAAGGCCAAGCCAGCAAGGGGCGGGCATGCTCCACAGGGAGCCAGTGAGCAGCAGGCAGCAGGATGGGGCTAAGCAGAGTTCAGTTTAGGACAACCAATGGGTCAGAGGGAAGGCAGATATGCTGCCGAAGCTGCCAAGGTCAGAGGAGAGGCAGGACTAAATGATAGCTTCTCACCTTGGCACCCACCATACCTGGGGCATCGCCTTCACCTCACTGTTAGCAGGACTGCTTCAATTCGCAAAGCTTGTCAGAATCCACTGGACCAGACCGATAAAGAAAGCCTTGCTTGCCTATAACCACATTTCTGTTTAGGCACTCGTTTAGAGTTGGTCGCAGCAAAGAATTACAGGACCATTCCACGAGCTTAGGAAGGTGGAAGCCGAATTCATCAACTACCCGCTCAATTTGTAGACTTGAGAATCTTGATGGTCCTAAAACCCAAGTCATTGCCCAAGGATACAGAAATAGAACATACCACTGGCTCATTTGTTCACTCTGCATGTGGGTGTGAGTTTGCATTTACACAGAAAAACACCGTTTTATTTCCTTTTCTGTTTACCACATGCACTATTTCAAATGTGTGCCCTCTACCATCTACTCAGCTTCAGAAGTCTTAACTAAGCAGTGTGTGTTTGTGTGTGTGTGTGTGTGTGTGTGTGTGTGCCTGTGTGTGGTGTTGGTGTTGGCCAGGACTTCAGCATTTAAAGAGGTATTGACATTTGAGGAGTAGAGTCCTGGAAAACTATCCCTCTGGGTCCTTTATTCAACTGTGGTGTCCAATACTTATTTTCTTGACAGAAGATGAAACTGAACGGTGCACCATGCTCACCAAGGGATTCCTGTTGCACTCAGAGACACAAAGGAAATGTTCTTTTAGCTCTTGAGTTTTGTCTTCTGACTGCTCTAGTTTGAGCCCTAACAGCATTGGTTAGTAGGGTGACATTGCTGGTGTCAGTCTCGTCTAGATAGGTAACATTGTATCTTAAATGACTCTGAATTGGTTGGGAACGCCTTCCTTTCCTTTCAAGGAGCTATTTGAACACATGTTATGATGAAAGAAGAGAAAGAAATACTCTGAACCAGCGTGCTCTATAGATTCTGATATTTAGATTCCGATTGATCTCCACTGCGGTGGATGTCTGATCTTTAGTGCCAACGGCCACTGGGGACAATGCAGTTTCTTCTTAACCTGGGGTCCCATCAGTATCACTTTGGCCCTTCTCTGGAGCAAACTGAGTTTCTGGGTCCATTGCTAATATTGACGATCCCAGAGCACAGAAGTAGAACTATAAATTCTCAGATACATAGGTGTAAGGTATATAAGGTATAAGCTTCCTACCTGGTCTTGCGCCTGCCATGCCACTGAGTTGTCTTGAAGTCACTGTTGATTGTGCCTTTCCCTGGGACTCTTCTAAGAGGCTCACAGGTTCTGCCAGGTTTTAGCTGGTGACATCACTGCTGGTGACCTCCACCAAGTGTTTCTGGTCTTTCTAAATCTACCTGGAGCTCTGACCCTGCCCCCACCCTCACCTTGTTTTGTGTGTCCTTTTGGCTCCTTCCAAGGGGGAGAGAATAGAGTCAGGCGACTTTGATCTCTTCACTCTACTACTGTCTGCTTCCTATAGGCCATCTTGGGTCAGTCAGGTCATTTTCCTGGCATCCCGACCGAGATCCTTTCCTCTCCTGGTTCCCTAAAATAGACAGACAAAGGCAAGGACCACAACTTGACTTTGGTGATGCAATATGGATTTTGAAGTTTTTAAAAATACAGCTGTTACCTTAGTATGCACAGCCCTTGAAGTAGAGAGGCAGGTAACCTATGTAGGAAGGAAGCTATCCTTAAGGCTGCATCGTGGCTGAGGAAGGGAACTAAAGCAGACAAGCCTCCTGCACAGGAGCAGTGTTACCAAGGTCCACATGTGCCTTTCAAAACGCGGGGCCACGGACTTCTTTCTCTTTCTTTTAATTTAAAGTAGCACATAATCTCCTGGTGTAGGAGGGTCCGTCTGCATTTCTGTTGTTTTCATTGGTTGAATAAAGAAACTGCTTTGACCCTTTGATAGGACAAAATCTTAGATAGGCAGGGAGGACAGAATGGAATTCTGGGATAGGGAACGCTCACAGAGAGCCGCCATGGTCAGACATGCTGAATCTTCCCGGTAAGCCCACTACCTCGTGGTGACTTACAGACTATTAAAAATGGGTTGAAATAAGATGTAAGAGTTAGCTATTAAGAGGCTAGAGATAATGGCTCAGGCAGTAATTTAATTAATACAATTTTCATGTGGTTATTTCAAATGTAAGCTAGCCCAGTGGCTGGGAGCCTGACGGGACGGTGGAAAAAGCCTGCGCTCCTCTCAGGTGCTGGGAACACAGCTGCTCCTCGTACTACAATCTTCATCCTTCCTTGTCCCTCATCCTCCTACAGCGGCACGACAGGTCAGCCTCTAGCTGCCACATGAGTCCTACTGACTGATGTGTTAATTAGTGCATGTCCCAACACAGGTACAGATTTCATATCCCTGAACACATCTTCAACTCAGCTGCCTTATCAGGAAGGTGGAGCTATAATTGTTTCTTTATCCCTGGGCTGCTGTTGATCATGGATCCTTGTGAAGCAGACAGCACGAAGCAGATAACGGCCGTCTTTCTAATAGTCATACACGGTAATCAATGCCTAGTGTAGGATCCCGAGTCCCTGGCCAATTTCCTCGAAGTGAATCTGACTGGCTTAGGCCTGTTTCTAAGAGCCTGTCTCTAGGAATTTAGAATCTGTGAAGACACGATTTCCGTGTGAGCGCATGCAGACGAGTCCACAGTCGGAGGAAGCTGTGACTGGAGTGTTAAATGGTAAATCAACAGCCTCAGATTTCAGGAGGCACAAGTCCTGTCAGCCAGCAGAGCCTCTGCAGCTTCAGAGTGTGACTTTGCAGGTCCTGCAGGGACCTGCTACAGCTCTGTGCCTGAAGAAGCACAGCTCAGAGCGTTCGGCATAGGCCTATCCTGTCACAGGTCCACCCAATCAGAACTCTGTTGCTATGCCTCCTCCTCCAGCTGTCTGACTCTGGGCACAGTGAACACTGCAGACATCTCTCTGCTGTCTGTCGTTATTTAGACTGATGTCCAGACACTGTGTGCATCCTTTTCTTATTGTGCTCCCTGCTTCCTCACCACTCAGCCTTGGGGACTGACACCCTAACTGCTATCTGACCGTCTGTGGAGACATACAGGCACACATGGGAATCAGAGTCATCATTACTAACCGAGAGATCTTGGCTCAAGTCAGAAAATGAAAGGACTAAATGAAAGGATCTAAAAGGATCCTTATTCCAAGCCATGCAATGCTGACAGAAGCTGCTGCAGGTGGTATTTGGGGACACTAATTAAAAGGGTGCCATAGCCATGTCACAAGTTTAACTTTCTCTCCATCTCTGCTTTCAGGAGTAGACGGGGGAGGGATAATTCAGGGAAGAGAGCATTCAGTCTTTCTCATTACCCTGTATTCCCACCTCTCACAGGGTCCCGGAAGCTGGTGTGGCTATTCCCAAGGTGTCAGTGAACTGGGACCTCTCTGCCTTCCTCTCCTCTTGCAGGACATCCGGATTCTGTTTGCTCATCTCCCCCCTCCCCATGATCTCACAAGAAAAGATAAAAGCCAGGCAAGCATATCTTTGAGAGAGGACTCTGTGTCGCCAGTGTTCATGACAATCCCAGAGTACACTGGGGAGGGAGGAATGATCAAATGATATGAGATCAAATGATAGGAAAGAAAGGGACCGTGGCCCCTGGAATAGGAAAATACGGCAGGTCTGGGAGCTTAGGCTACTAAAGGAGTGTATGTTGCACGTACACATGTGTGTGAGTGAGTACATACAAAGGCCAGAGGCCATCTGTTGTTACTCTTCAGGAGCCATTCATCTTGTTTTTGTCCTTTAACATATTTAATATGACATTACTGCACACATGAGGTCCCCCAAGAGTGTCAGCTCTACACGGGGATAAGTATGACAACACAAACCATTTTAAATTTATTTTGGAGATTCTTTAACAGACCAATTTGTTCACCTTGTTTTTTGAGACAGGTTCTCTCATTGGCTCGGGGATGCTGATGGGTCTAGTCTGGCTGGCCGGTGAGTCTCCTATCTCTGCTTTGCCAGATGGCAGGCGCGCAGCACTGTGTCTAGTTTGTGTGTGGATGCTGGGGAGTGATTGGGTGTCCCCAGGCTCATGTAGCAAGCACTGGTCGAGTTTTCTCTCCATCCCTGATGACAAGGGCAGTAATAGGCACCTTTGACTTGTTATTGTTGAACTTCCTGAAATGTTGAAGGGGATGTGTGAGCACAGGTCAGAACGGCCGTGCAGCCATGGTGCCATGGTGCCATGGTGCCCTGGACTGAGTGTTGCTCTGTCCCAGTTGCTTTGTAAGCAACGGGCTGCTTTATTTTCATTTCCCACAGCTTTATAAGAAGACACAGCCCTCAAGAAGCTTAACAAGAATTACAGTGGGATAGGGCAGGTTGTGGAAAGAGGATGAATTTGCTAGAAATCTCAATGAAGTTAGTTCTTAACCTGCAGCTGCTGAACGGAAAGTTAGGAAGAAAGCCGAACTGCCTTCCTCCAGTACGGTGATGCCCCTGCTTCTCTCTTCCTCAGCTTCTCCACTGTGTCTCATTTTCTAGACAGTTGCTCCAGCTGGAGGATAAGAGGGGAGCTTTGCCATGATGGACACACACACGCACATGCACACATGCGCACACACACACACACACACACACACACACACACACCCCAGGATATAAAGAATAATGGAAACATCTGGTAGTGAGTTCTGATCTGATTTTTGAAGAATAAAAACACAAGTTGTGGTCTTATGTTTTAACAGATAGAAAAAAAAAGGAATTGCTATGTCTTAAGGTTTTCAGCAAAGACAAGTCTTTCAGTAATTAATATCTGCTATGGTAAATGAATATTTTTCTGATATTAGGGATTCTGTAACATCATAATCTTTCTTTAATGAATTCAAGCAAATTTCTTTAATAAGTTTACTATTATTTTTTAAAAAGTATAAAGAGGGTTATGTTAATAATGGATTACTAGGTGTCTCCTGTTTCCTTCTTTGTGCTTCGATGCTTTGATGGTTTTTAAACACCATTTAAAAACAAGGCTATATCATTTATTACAGATGCGATGTGGTTTTCTTTATAAGCAAAGGATGTCAGGAGGTGGCTTGAGAAGTAACTCAATGCTGTTTACTTTTACCTATAGATCTCATGAGGTTTGCATATATTCTTGTGTGCATGGATGTGTGTGTGCGTGCATATCACGTACGGTGAGAACTGCACTGTCTCAGTCACTCTGATCCAAGGGAAAGAACAGACAAACAGGGACCACAAACATTGGACGTGACTACAGAATATTCTGGAAGTTCAAAATCTTTGCTGCTTCAACGTAAAAGGGTCTTGGTCTTTCCAAATTCAGGTGGTACTCCAGCCTTAGTTGGCTTGGCCTTGAGAGGAAGCGGGGGAGGAATGGAGGGAACATACCAGCTTGACTGGCTCTTCTCCCAGCATGCAGACTAGTGGGTGGGCTGTCTATTAAGGCAGAAGCAGGGTACAAGGTCCTTTGTGTAGCCGGATTGCACTGAGGGAGACCAGAGGCCGGGAGGAACTTCTCACTTGCCAGCATTTCTCAGAAACACGGTGGAAGTCTCTCAGACAAAGCAGACAGGTCGACGTAGTCAGAAGAGGCTGAGAAATGAGGCCCGCCAACATACCAGGAACAGTGGTGAAATCTCGGGTGCCTGGGGGGTCTGCCAGATGTACTTTCATAGTGGCTTGAACAGCAGCTCTCAATACCTGTTTCTGGAGAACAGGTTGGAATTGGCTCTCAGACCATGTAGGCTCAACTGTGGCCTCAAAGACCCAACTGTGCCTGAATTCACTTCCTGGTTCCAGGTCTTAACTGCAAGGATCTGCTCTGTCTGGGTCCTTTGTTTGGTCGTGGGAATCTTATGGGTCCAGTCTTATGATCTCAATGCTATGTTATCCCCCACCCCCCGCTGTTTTGCTTTTTCCTTTTGCATTGCTGGCTACCATCCATTCTTTACCTATCAAGAGGCACATCTGGCCTAGCTAAGTGCCCAAGAGCAGGATTGCAGTTCTTTTCTGTACTCTCAGGGTCAGTAGCCTCCTCTTTTACCTCCGCTCTTCATAATTAACAAAGAAGGGAGCAGACAGCACATAAACAAACAAAAGTTAATACAAAACAGAAAGGCGATTTCCTGGCCTTGGGAAGGAGGCACAGCCCAAAACTGTAGCCACACAAGCCTTTTTTCCATGACCAAAGAATCATATGTCATGACCCCAGGTTGAGTAACTACAGTGCAATACCAGGGTGCTGAAAGTGCTGGGATCTGTTGCCCTCCAGTAGGTCACTTCTTAGCTATAATAGAATTTTAGAGCTGTAATATAATTTTACAGATGGAAAATTCCAGAGAGAAATGGCTTGCTCTGGGTTACAAAGCAAGATGTTAGTCAACCAAAAAGAAGCAGCCTAGGTCTGCTCCCAGATGTTTGATATGCCTGGATCTTTAAAGTGGTTTGCCTGGGGTAAGTGTCTGGCAAGTTTTTATGAAGAGAAGCCAGACTGACAGACATCAATGTCTTCACCTGCTGATGTTCCACTAACCCTTTCTATTTTATCACTTGGCTTTGGGATTGAAAAGAAGAAAAGGCCTTTTTAGTTGAAGTAAACAGAAGGTGGACGTCCATGCTATGCTTACATCTGACCCGTTTCTTTGTTTTTCTTGGTCTAGTCTCTCCTAGAACACTTTCCCTTCCATCGGACAGCAATCTAGCTAATTATGTATCTCACCAGTAGTTTAGTGGAAATTCTAGTTGACAAGTGGTGCTCCATCGCAAAGCAAGTTTTCCATCAAGATCCCAAAGCAAAATGAAGACCCAAAAGTGTGCTGTGAGGTCTTCAAGATAGTGGGTCTAGCCTTTATGCATGCATATTGACCACTTGAATCCTCAGAGAGCAATGGTCTTACCCAATCGTTTGCTGGGTGCTTCTGTGATTCGCCATGGCTATTTTCTCTTCACTCTGGGTGAAGGTGGGTGACCTCACCTTGGTCAGAATGAGGAGTCCTTTACTATTACATAAAATTGTTTATCCAGGACTTCGCTGTGTATATTGTAGGACCCTGACCAAAGAATCAATCTGTGTTTGAATGACATCCCTTCAGATTTCTTTTATTTGATGTATAGTCGTGTCCTGAATGCTACTTCTTAATTGAATGAGAAGAATGGGAAGTAACTGACTTTTGAACTTTGGATCCACAGGGTACAGGATTGTATCTTGGTATCCTAAACTAGATGGAAAAATAACCCATGAAACTCAGTCAAGAGCCATTTATAGAGTACTTGGTGGTTTATAATATAAACATCAGTGTTGGTCAGACTTGAATCACTCTCTTGATTGGACTTCTCACTTTGGGGGCCTTTACCCCCGAATTGCCAATATTGAAAGAGAATCCTCAGAGGTTGGATTGCAGACGAATTCTCAAATGTGTGAATGATTGAACCAGAGGAAGCAGCTCACCATACTCTTACAATCATTTTATCCTTGACTACATGGCCATACAATAGGTAATATAAACACCATGGTTATCTCTATATTGGACAAATGTAGATTTGTTATTTTATTTAGTACTCAAGAAGAAAGTGGAACAGTTCCTTTTCACTAGGATTGATAACTCACAAATAACAACATGGAGACTTATTATCAGTTATGAAAGCTTGGCCTTAGTTTAGGCTTGTCTCAACTAGCTCTTATAACTTAAATTAACCCATTTATATCAATCTACACTCTGCCAGGTGGTGTTACCTCTCTTCCATCTTGGACCTCCTGTTTCCTCTCTGTGTTTGGCTGGTGATGCCACCTTTCTTCTTACTAGAGTCCTCTCTGTTTTGGGAAGTTCTACCTAACCTCTTCTTTCTTAGTTGGCTGCCTGTGGTGTTTGGGACTGAGGTGGGCAGCAGTTGGAGGTTGCTGTAAGAAAGGCTGCAGTGGGAAAACCCCAGATTCTCATGGAGGGCCTGGAGGGAGGGATAGTCAACTCTAGTGACTCCAGTAGTTACAAAGCCAGCATTGAGCAGCTGCCTCGTGGTCTCATACCATGATGGCTTCCAGATGAAGAATTCTATTTAATTATTCTTTATCAATAAGAACTCAGGGGTCAGATATTGGAAGAAAAAACCTGATTTATTAGAGAAGTGGTGGAGAAGCAACTGGCGACCTTTCTCCCTTTCATTCCTCGATCTAAAAGAGCCAAGAGTCTTTCTCAACTCCTCCCTACAACATTGTGTGTCTCTCTATGTGTCCTTGGTCCTCCCAAACCTCTATGGCTAATTTTGACCAGCTAGTAGCTAGCTCTGCCTTCTGATTCAAAGTAAACTTTATTGACAGTCTCAAGAGTGTCAGAGTGGGCACAAAATATCCCACAACAAGAAAGTGGAATATTAATAGACATTTCCCAGATAGCTTCAGGTAAAATTGTTCCACAAACTTAGTGTGAAGAGTCCAGTCAACTGTTTCAGAAGGAAAGGAAGTAACACGAAGTGTTTGATTATCACTCTTTATTGAGACTGCATGATATGCATGCTTGGTATAAGTATCCTTGCCAAGCAGGCAAGATACTGAGCTGAAATCAAGAGGATGGTCCCTGCCAGAGAAGATCTTTTTTGAAGGATGCAGGATTGGGGTGCTGGGGGAGTCCTTGGCAGTGTACAGATCTGAGGTCTAGACTGCAATCTTATTTTCCACACCTCCTGAGGAGCTGGTTAGGCAAGAAATGCAATAATCTGAAGACTATTGAGCACCTTCCAAACCATCTTGGAACCCATGATGGAAAAACCAGAGTGAGGGGCAGTGTGCTGGGATAGTCCCTACTTCTGGAGATCAATGCATACTTGGGCAATGTTCCGCAGTTTTGGTACAACTTTTAATAAAAAAACACTAAAAGAACAGGTACTGTTAATAATGGCTGCTCATTCTTAAAATGCTTTGGAGAACCAAAACTTTGGGGAAGCCAAGGCGAGGGATGTTGGGGACTGCCAGGGTGAAATAGCATCCTAATGAAGAATCCAAGGGCTTGGCATTTTCTCTAATATCTGTTTACTAAATGCTCAAGTATCTTGATAACTGTTTTTAGGACCCTTGAATACATTTGGCCCACTTGACATTAAGCACAGGGAAAATGAGAAAGTCGTGACTTTTGTACTTAAAAAAAAAATCTTAAAAATAGTAATAAGTGTTGGGAAAAAATCTTGTAATACAATTTTTAAAAAATTAGCACAGAGAAATGAGTTAAAAATAGTAAGAAGTATTGGGGAAAATCTTGTAATACAATTTTAAAAAAATAGCACAGAGAGCTGAGGAGATGGTTCTGCCAGTAAGGTGTGTGGGCCTGCGTTCAAATATCCAGCACCGCATTAACACAATAAAGCTGGCATTTTTTAAAAAATGAAGACAGGTGTGGCGGTGCATACCTGTGATCCTTGCACTAGGTAAGTAGAGACAGGTGGATTCTTGGAGCTCACTGGCCAGTCTTTGTGAATCGATGAGCTTGAGGTTCACTGAGATACCCTGTCTCAAAAACTAAGGAGGGAAGTGGTGGAGGAAGACACCCCCCATTAGCCTCTGGCCTCCATGTATACATCTAGGTACACATACATACAACACACAGACATGTAGACACTCACATGCATACACCAAATTCTCCCAGTGTGGCATTTTCCTCTTGTAAGAATTGTCTAGTTCTCCATTTGCCTCATCTAGTTAAACTTTGACCAGAGTGTCATAATAGCCTGGAGTCTTGTGGCATCGGTTGGCTTGGTCTCTCTTAAGTAGATGAAAAGGAAGCTCACAGAAAGTGAGTGGCTGAGGCAGCAATCTTCCTGGCCTCCCAGGGTCTCACAGGTCTCATTTTGCCGAATAAGCAGTATCGAGCATGATTTGACCTTTAAAGAAAGACAGGCTTCCCTCTCTTTACGGGGTAGAGCCTGCCCTGGGTTCCCAGTTCTGAGTGCGCAGGTGGGTCTGTGCAGTTATGTCTCTCATCTCCAGCCTTAGGGCCTCTTCCTGTCCATGTGTTCCCACCTGATGGGGAAAAGGAAAGGTCAGGGCTCTCCACCATATACCAGGGCACGGTTACATAAAGCATTCCCTATTAACTATGCATCTTTGTTGTTGTTGTTGTTTGTTCGAGACAGCTCTTGTAGACCAGGCTGGTCTCGAACTCACAGAGATCCGCCTGCCTCTGCCTCCTGAGTGCTGGGATTAAAGGCGTGCGCCACCACCGCCCGGCTATTAATTATGCATCTTGAAACTCACTTTTATCTTTCAAACTCCACTCTTCCTTCCTCCAGCTTCTCTCTCGCTCTGTGAATTCTGCATTCTTATTTTGTCATGCAGGGCTTTTATGTCATTAGGAACGGTGTCTTACTTGCTGCTTGTGTCTGACACAGGCTTGGCCTAGACTTTGCTCAGGAGGCTGTTCAGTGGCATTACCTCACAGCCAGGACTGAATTTAAAACTCGGATGTCACTGACTTTCAGCCCAATGTGCTTCCTTCCTCTTCCTCTGACTCTTGGCCCTTCAGTTTTTAGAGCCCATTCGACATCTTGACCTGTTTGTTCCACTGTTCATGCTATGCTTTCTCCCAGAGAGCCAACAGTTCTTGGAAAAGGACAGTTTCCCTTGTTAATTGAGCCAAGGCACAAAGCAGAAGCGCACTGCCTGTTTGCGAAGGATGCTTGTTAAGCTGGGAAGAAATGGATGCTCCGAAAGTACAATCGTGTCTCCTCAGCTGTCTGCCTGGTGTCTCTTCCTTGCTGTTCCCCCTGCCTTTTCCTGTATTTTCTCTTCATCTCATATTTCTGCAAGGCTCTCTCTAACCCCAACAAACAGAAGGTCCAGGTAGCTGAGGTTTAATAAACGTCATTGCACCTACCAGCTTGAAGAGACACCACGACATGTTAGATTCTTAGTGTGGGATACTGAAGCTGGGGTGGATGGACTATGTGGGGAAACTGAGTGGAACTTGATGGTAGAGGCAGCCACCTTGAGTTCCAGCTGAGAACACTCTGGAAACGTATAGCCTCGCACTGGGAATGAGGAGCGCAATAGCAAGCAAAGAGCATTGAAAACATTCCTGCCTTATTCTGGCTGGGGGAGACTCATGTTCCAGAGTGTAACTGAGCTAACATGGTCTCCTCATCTCTG
The DNA here is from genome assembly GCA_028555095.1 of Dicrostonyx torquatus. Classification (NCBI taxonomy): domain Eukaryota; kingdom Metazoa; phylum Chordata; class Mammalia; order Rodentia; family Cricetidae; genus Dicrostonyx; species Dicrostonyx torquatus. The sequence continues at coordinate 1,094,659 of JAQHUG010000154.1, read as the reverse complement.
GTCCTGGAGTGGGCTTCCCTTTGTTCTAATGCCCTGCTGTAGGTTATCCCTAGCCCCTTTGCTACCCTCCGGCCTCCCTAGTGCCCTGCTGCAGACTGTCCCTAACCCTTTGCTACCCTCCGGCCTCCCTAGTGCCCTGCTGCAGACTGTCCTAACCCTTTGCTATCCTTCAGCCTCCCTGGTTCCCCTTCACTTTCCTTCTCCAGCATCCACATACTTGGTTCTCCATTTTCTTTTACATTTTTCTTTTGTAAAGTTTCACCTGCTCCCAGGACTTTGATAGTCACTACATATTTCCTTAAGCCGTTTCCCCAAGAAACATGCTTAGGTTCTCACTGGACATCGCAATTGAATTTCTCTCAGAAATAAGATATGGAGTCTCAAACTGTTGACCTATTTCCTCCCCAGTGTCATTTTCATAAATGACATCAAAATACACCAGTCTAGAGACCTCCTGGACTCTATTATAACCTCTTGCCATTTAATAGTCACTAAATCCCATAAATCGATCAGTATCTAATAGTCTGATGATCTTGACTGTGTCCTTCTGTTCTCCGGGCTCCTTTGCCCTGCCAGCAGTTATAACCAGGGCTCAGAACCACTGTGTACTCTGCTTGTGGTGAATGTACCCATTCTCCTCAAAGTGCTATTTCATTGTCTAAAATAAGAGAAGTCTTGAACTATAGCCCTGAATCTTCTTCTGGTTCTGATCTAGGATTGTATACGATACACACACACACACACACACACACACACACACACATCTTTCTCTTTCTTTCTTTCT
>JAQHUG010000154.1:1067826-1092849 GCA_028555095.1 Dicrostonyx torquatus | reverse complement strand
AGAGAAAGAGAACTCTCAACTGGAGTGACTTTGTTGAAGGACTGTGAAGACTCCCATTTCCTCAGCTAGAAACTCATAGTAATGTTATGCTAAATAGTTGGAATTTTTTTAAGATGAAACTTTGGGAAATACATACATTAGGTTTTGAAACATTGTAAGTGGTTTCCATGCCACTTCACCTCACCCACAGCCATTGAATTGGGAAATTAGGTGGCCACTGAGCCAAAACATCCTGTAACTATTCTAGATGTAGAGTATTTAGAATGAAAAATGCAATTGTCCCTTTGTCGTAGATCTTATGTCCTAAGGTTGGCAATTAGATATAATGATAATAATGTTTATGTACAAAACACAAGTTGAGTAAGGCAGTAGAGAGTACCAGACAAGAGGACGTGTTTATGTGGAGCGTGTTGTCAGGTTCCAAAATGAGTTTGCCAAGAATTTTTTTAACCCTTCCTTTGAAAAGTAAGTCCTAAACTCTGTCTGCTGGAGAGTGGTGGCTGTGTTTAGCGACTTCTACAGAAAGGAAGAACGAGAATGATACATAACCCTGGAAGCTAGGTGTTTAGAGTGCCATCTTCTACCTCTTTTCCTTGGGTTGTTTGCCGTAGGGCAAGTTAGCTGTTGTGTCGAGGATATACAAGCAGTGTATAAAGAGGCTCATGTGGCAATAATGGCGAACACTTGCCAACCCTGTGGAATGGAGCCATCCAGGAAACAGACACTCAGTTACAGTCCAACTGTTCAATACCTGCAGCTCCTGCCAACATCTTGAGCTTACCACAGTGGAATGAGGGACCTGGATCAGGCCACCCAGGTAAACTGACTCCAGGTCCCTGAGCTGCAAGAAAAACTAAGACGATCCACTTTAGATATAGATATATCAATATCCAATGTAGATATAGACATAAATCTATATCTATGCTGATATATAGCTATAGATATATATCTATATCTATCTACCTACCTATCTCTCTCTCTTTTTCTGTCTCTCTCCCTTTCTGTCTCTCTCTCTATCTCTCTATATATATATGTATATATATACACACACATACATACATACACACATGTATATATATTGTTTAAAACCACATATTTTGGGATAATATGTTAAATAGCAATAAATAACATATGTTGTGTAGAGAAGGAGCTATTTAACTGTTTTCAAATTGTAGTGATATAATAACTGGCAGAAGAAAAGTGAGGGGAGTAGATCTTGACTCACAATTTCAGAACTTATGCCCATCATGGCAGTGAAGACACTGAGAAACAACACCATGTGGCAGGAGCATGTGTCAGAAGTCCTCATGTGGTGGCAGACCAGGAAGCAGACAGAACAGCTGACACTAGAAGGAAATCAACCTTCAAACCCAGCCCATGGTGACCTACCTCTACCAGCTAGGCCACTTGCTTTAACAACTCCACCATCTTCAAAAGCAGTGACAGCAGGTTGGGGAGTGAGGTTCAAACACACGAGCCTTCGGAGGACATTTCCTGTTGGAACCCTAACAGGGAAGGTAGTTTTGGAACGTGGCTGTCAAACAGAAAAAAGTAAAAAGAGGGAAGAGTATTCAGGATGGACAGAAGTGGCAAGATGCTGTGGGTAAAAACATGCTTGGATTTTTAAGGACTCCCAAGACCTGTACACATGAATGGAACCATACTTTCAAAGCTAGAACTGCCTCCTCTGGTAATTGCCTCATTGTTCTTTCTGATGGAGTCATCTACAGTTTCAGTTCTTGACTGTTCTCTAGAGTTAGAATTCAGCTCATGGAAAGAAATGATCTCTCTCAAAGAAATACAAAGAACACTGCTCATGGGAACACAAGTGAATTCTACCCTGTTGAAGCCATTCCAATGGTGTGAGGATTTCTTGGTATGGTCTTGATTTGCATTTCCTTAATGGCTGAAAACACCGAGCATCTTTGCATATGCTTAATTGACCATTTGTACATTTTTTTAGCACAAGGTACATTTGCATTTTTTGATGGTTCAACATGTTTCTCTTATTTTTGCATCTTAAGAATTATTTACATATTCTGGGGAGAAACCCTTAAGGAAACAAATGGTTTATAGTTATTTCCTACTATTATGAATTCATCTTCCCACTTTGTGGATGCTCTTGTTTGAGAACCAAATATCCAACTTTACCCACATATGCATTTATTCTTTTGTTGCTTATGCTTTCAAAGAAAACATGAAAGAAAATCATCAAATAACTCATTTGAAAAAAAACAAAGAAAACAAACAAGACAAACAAACAAAACTCATGAACATTTACTATGCTTTCTTTTGTGAGTTTTTGTGTGTTTACATTTAGATTTTGGATTTGTGTGTGTGTGTATGTGTGTGCATATTTGAAAATGCATGCATGTAATAGGGACTTCTGCGGTAGTAGGGTGGGGGTGGGGTGGGAGAGCTGGAAGAGGGCAAGGGGACCTGAAACAGAAGTGTTAGAAAGCCACAAGGAGTGAACACAGGCGCACAATAGCACAAAGAAACATGGGGACAGAGTGAAAGTAGCTCTGCAGGGCACTTCTTGTAAAAAGGGTGTTTCAGAACCCAAACTGGCCAAGAAAGCAAACAGGTGAAGTGAGTTCATTTGATTTTTATCCTAACATGGGTCGTGCCTATGTCTTTCCCCAAGGTAGATTTTAAAGAATCAGAGCAAAGGAATTGAAGGAAAGGGAGAAAAGTTTCATAGCTCCAGGTTGTCAAGTTCCAGAAATGGGAGTGGGAAGGTACTCTGTGTAAATGAAAGTTTAGCAGGTAGGTGTCTTAGTCAATATTCTATTGCCATGAAGAGACCATGGCAACTCTTATAAAGGAAAACATTTAATTGGGGGCTGGCTTACAGTTCAGAGGTTGATTTTCTTATCAGCAAGATGGGAAGCTTGGCAGCCTGTAGGCAGACACCGTGTTAGAGAAGGAGCTGAGAGTTCTACATCTGGGTTGGCAAGGAGCAATAAGAGAAAGACATTGGGTCTGTCTTGAGTTTTTTGGATCCCTAGGGACACACTTCCTCCAACAAGACCACACCTACCTCAAGACCACACATTTTAGTAGTGCTGTTGGAGGAGGCTGCTTGTTGGTTTCTGGCTGCTGAGCTCCAAAATAATCACACAGAAACTGTATTATTTAAATTACTACTTGGCCCATTATCTCTAGCTTCTTATTGGCTAACTCTTACATCTTAATTTAACCCATCTCCATTAATCTGTGCAGCACCATGAGGTTGTGGCTTACCAGTAAAGTTTCAGCATGTCTGTTTCTGAGGGCTCCATGGCTTCTCTCTGACTCCATCCTTCTTCCTCCCAGGATTCAGTTTACTTTCCCCTGCCTAGCTATGTTCCCTTATAGGTCTACTACAGGCCCAAAGCAGTTCCTTTATTAACCAATGATATTCTCAGCCTACAGAGGGGAATCCCACATCATAGTGCCATTCCCTGGTGACCAAGCATTCAAATCTATGAGCCTTTGGGGGCCATTCCTATTTCAAACCACCACATCAGGGGAGATTAACATATTTGCATGAATTTTTTTATGAGGTGGTGGAGATCAAAGGTGGAGAAAATTTATCAAATGCCCTTTGCAAACAAGCTACCTTTGTAGGAGAAACCAAAAGGAGTTATTTCTTACAGGAAGTTGATCAACAAAAACAAAGTATAAATGAGAATAACACAATGAGACCCATTTGTCTATATGCTTGTTTAACAAACTAATAAAAAGAAAATTCTTGCATGTACCAACTGGCAAAGGTTCAAATTCACCCCTTTGCAAGTGGAGACTCAACTGTCTCTCTGCCAGAAGGGTTTTCATTCCCTATTGAGTTGGCTTTGCACCTTTGTTGAAGGAAATTGGTGATAAATGCATGGGTTTGTTTGTTGATTGCGGATTTTATTTCGTTGAACTCTGTGTCTATCTGTATGTGAGCACTGTGCTGTTTTATTACTAATCATTTACAGGGAATTCTGAAATTAGAGAATGTCTGGGTTCTCAAAATTACTCTTATTTTTCAAAAGTGCTTTTAATTTTGTCTGGGTCTTTTGTCTTTCTACCTGAATTTAAGTGTGAACTGACACTGTGATAGGGATAATTTTGTATGTATAGATGGAGCTAAGGAGCTTAACCATCTTAGCAATTTTAAGTCTTCTGATCTATGAACATCTATAATAATCTGCTTTCTTAGATCTTAAAACAGTGACACACTATGATGGCTTTATGTATGTCTTCCACTCCTTTTATTATATGTATTTCAATGTGTTTGATTAACTTTATTTTGGTATTTTATTATTAATAACATTTAAGCAGCACCTATATCTTTATTTAACTTGCAAAAATTTCACAACCATTTCCTATTCTTGCCTATTGTCCTGGCTAGATCCTCCATCTCAATATTGACTAAAAGTTGCAAGAATGAACATTGTTGTTTTGATACTGACCTTACATGAAAATATTTAGTATTTAACATTAAGTATGATGTAAACGTATAGATTTTTCATAGTTTTCCCAGATTAGGAAAGTTAGTCCCATTTGTTTGATGTTATGTAATGGTGTTGAAGTTTTGTCAATTTTTTCCCATATACATATCGATGAGCATGTTACTCTTTTATTTTACAACATGGTGCATTTAAATGAACCTTACACTTCTAGGTTAGGTCCCATTTATGCTCGGTGCCTACTCCTTTTTACACACTGTTTAATTTGCTGGTGTCTAGTAGTATTCTGCTAAGTATTTTGTTCCAATCTTTCTTTATAAAGGTTGTTGATCAGTTGTTTTCTTATACGGTCTTCACATATGGGGTCCCAATTAGTTAAGCCTCCTATAACAGATTGAGAAGTATTCCTTGTGTTCTTATCCTTGCTTGAGAAAAAAATCCTTAAGATTGACATTAATTTTTTTCTTTGAATGCTTGGTAAGTTTGAAACTGACTGATTTAGCTGTACTCTGGGTCATTCATTTATTTGTTTATTTTCTGCATCTCAAGTATACATTTATAATTTGTAATTTATAATCTTTCTGGGAATATATACATTCTATGTAAGTTGTTTAATTGTTTTTGATATACATCTGTTCACAATATACCACTATAAATCTTTTTCTTTATGTTATGTGACATTTCTTCTTCTATTCTTGGTTTTTATGAATTTGGGTCTTTTTTTGTACTGGTGAGTCAGCTTATCCTTTTTACTGACGAAGACTTTTTTTTGAATCTTACAGGCTATTAGCCAGCTGTGTACCTATTAGTGAGTTCTTAGGATCATTTGTATCTGTCTTTGCATTCAGATCCCAGTTCTTCATATTCTGTTTTGAGTCAATCTTAATTGGTCAAGCTCCTTAGCTCCATCTATACATACAAAATCGTCTCTCACTAATGATTAAATGAGTTTCTGTTTTATAAAAGTTAGTTCTGAACTTTTGAAAATTATTCTTTAGGAAAGAAAGTGATGAAAATCAGAAATCAGTGAAGAGTCAGAGAGTAGTAGGAAATGGGACCAGAGAGGAGAATTAGAGAGAAGTCTAGGATCCATGCTAAGGAGATTGCTTTTGCTCGGAGATAAAGCAGTGGGCACCACAGTAGAAAAGTCATTTCCTTAACTGGAGCCTCAGCGACCTGTAATATCTCTGCTTCCTCATGGGATAACAGTGAGCAGAAAAATGAGGCTGCATACTAGAGAATCCCAGGTCGGGTTGGAGGTCAGCTTCAGCATCTAATGATTTGGTCTGAATTATTGTCTTCCAGTCCTTATCTGGTGGCAGATTTCCAGGGGAAGGAGATATAAAGACTCCTAGAAGACTAGGCCTTGTACCGCAAGAAAGGTTTATCTTGTCCAAAAAGATACTTGGAGATTGAATATGAATATGGGACACTCCATATTTATAAACATCATTAGCCCTCTAAGAGAGAGAGGATGGAGCTGGTGACAGCTGAAATCTCTGAAGATGGATCCATTTCTTCCTAAGTCCCCATGGGGCTGAGGGCAAGGGCTAATGGTGGAGGGGTAAGATTGAGGAGTGGACTCAATCAAAAGTAAGAGAGAAGTTATGGGTTGTGAAAAGGACAGAAGACTTCAGATAAATTCAAAGTCTGAACTTGAAGAGGAAAACAAAGTTCAGCACACAAATGCCAACAAAAAATGTTTAGGACATGAGTATGTCACGTTTGGGACTAAGAGAGGTAGAGGCCAAAGGAGGAGTGACCATGATCCAGAGGAACTATGCCTGAAGAAAAATGGTCTCCACAAATTAGCGAGCACCTCTTTTCAGCTGCTTCCAACAATGTTCCCAGATGAGAAAACAGATCAAGTCAGTATCTCCTTCACTCAATAGTATTTATCTTTATTTGATTCTGCCCACAGTTTAACCTAGGTAGTAAGCCATTTATGACAATTTAAAAGTACATTGTCATGCTCCAAATCCTCCCTGACAAACTTCTTCCCATTGAATAAATTCAATTCTTGCTGTCTGGGGATGGGAGGACTCTTACTTTCTCTGGTTTGTTCGTTAGTCATCTCCAGCCTGTTTCTGTGAGAGTTTAGCTGAAGTCCTGGGAAAGAAAGTAAATCCCACCCACCTCTAAGGAAGAGAAGAGCTGGGATTCCATGAAAAGAGTCCAAGACTTGGTCTGACCACACAACCCTGGTTTTGCGCGGCAGTGGGTAGCTACTCAGTGTTTTCACGACATTTGAGGGGGCTTGCATTTTCATCCATAAGCCCAGGACAAGGACCTGTACAGTATGCTCTTCAAAGAGTTTCTTTCCTTTCCTACATCTTCTGCTTACAGTAGGAGCTCGTGGGAAACGCGCTGTATAAACACATGAGTAGAATTAAGATAAATTCATTCCTTTTCCTTAGGAAAATTTCCATGATGTATGAACACTTCTCCAGTCAACAAGGTCAAGTGCCACCTCTTTAAGGAAGATTTCTTTCCCCAGAGCTGAGGTTCAGGGCTGATGCTGGGGTCTGATAAGAATCTAAGCTTGATAGACAAACATTTTTATGGATAAAGAAACCTTATAGGGTAGGTGCTTCTCTCTCTCAAGAGGCTCTTTGCTCTTCTGTAGTATTGCCTGGGATCTACACTGCAGGTGGGGGAGCTTGTCTAATCTAATCCAGCCTGAACTATAGCTATTGGGGTGAGGGGCACATCCTTTTTAAAAATTTATTTCTTATTATAACCACTAAAGCACACCAGCTGTACAAATTAGTGTGATTTATTAGGGTCGTTATAGTCATTAATACATACTTCTTTAATAATGTCCACCCACCCAACTAGTTTCTCCTTTCTCGTCTCCAATTCTCTATTAATTCCGTTCTACTTTCAGGTTATTTCCCCCTCCATTTGCTTTGTTTCCTCGTAAGAGTGCAAATTTGTCTTTCTATGTGGGAATACTTTCAGCCCAGGCTGCCATGCTCATCCCAGAAGGACCCAAAGCACGCGTTTCTTCATCTGCAACAAAGAGCGAGCAGCCATCTATGTAGCATGGCTTGACGTTATAGAAGATTAATATCAGTACACATGGGCTCCAGCCGTAGCTTTGTCATGCAACGAAGCTCAGAGATTGCAAATAAGTTGTGTGTCCAGGTTCCCCAGGATAGCTCCACAACTGGTCAATTGACAGGAGCTGGATCACGCTCTTCAAGGTCCTTTGAATTCTAACATTCTGTGTCTGAATATGACATACAGGGACCTCCCAATGCTCTTACGTATTTGCTTGCACTGTCTAATTTCTCCTCTTTTGCCTTCTCTTCTGTAGTGAATTTTACAGGGCTTAGATTCGTGCAATAAAGAAACTAAGTTGTAGAATAAGAAAATACTACCTTGGGAATTTTATTCAAAGTTGATGACATAATTTTAATTTTAAAATCAAGTAAGAATGACAAGATTCTTACAGGCCGGCATGGTGGCACATGCCTTCAATTTCAGCACTCAGGAAGCAGAGAGCTGTAGGTCTATATAATTTCCAGGTAAGCCTACTGTACATAATGAGTTCCAGGTCAGCCAAGGCTACAGAGTGAACGAACAAAGAAGGAAAGACAGGATGCAGAATATAGAGTTTCTGATATCTAAGAATGCCCAGCTCGATGCATACACTAGAACATGACCTTACATGAGAAGAAGACATCACCACCTGGAGGTGTGATGGGACCATGCTGGCATCATCTTTGGAGTTGTGTTCACAGTATACTCAGCAAAGAGTGGTACATGCAGAAGCATAGCTGGATAGGCAGACAGGAGATGGAAACATAGGTGTCTAAGGTGTCAGACCTTTCTGTCACTCTAAGGGGGTGAGCCAACATTTGGATAACATGTCCCCAAGTAAAGCACAGACTCACACACACGTAGACCCAAACAGGTACGCGCACACACACACACACACACACACACACACACACACAAGCAAAAGGAGGAAGAAAAAGACAAAAGAGAAGGGAAATAGTCACACGCAAACAGGCTAGCCCTCTGGCAACATGTCCAAAGCTTAGTCTTTGTTTCATATAATTATTCCTGCCCTTTGGTATCTTTCCCATTAATTCTAAAATAATGTTAATCGCTTTTGAATACATCAGGAAGATTAGTACCATATTTGTTTAAAATACTTCTTTCCACTCACATACCACTCTTTCTTAAAGCTGAATGTTTTAGAAACTTTTACACTTCCCTTAAACTTTTGGCTTTTATTTCCACAAAAAAAAATCATCTCTCAAAAATGTTCAAATATTTGGCAGTGGTAACACAGCAGGAGTCCAGCGATGGGCAAAGCAGGGAGGTATGACTCAACTTTCTCAGAACTCTGGGCTTTCACCTAATCAGTCCAGGGAGACAGACAAAGGGGCCTAGCAATCTGACCTCCCAACCATCTCATTTGTCATTATCTGCAGCTCTCTATTTATATCCTTTATTAAGAACAAGTCACATTGACACATCATAGAATTATCCAGTGTCCCTGGTTCCAGGTCTCAAGGTGCTAAGCATGCTACATGTGAATCCTTCTTCTATTTGTGATTATGAACTATGGGATAATAATTTCATTTTTGCTATCCCACCTTCTCCACTTACAGTTGGGGGCAAATAATGAGACTAGTAGTTTGAGCTGGTGGGGAGTAATGGAAACTGGAGATTACTGGGAGAAGTCCTAGGCCTTTTAAGACCATGTAAGTTCTGTTGGGTGGTGACGGTACACGCCTTTAATCCCAGAATTTGGGAAGCAGAGGCAGGAGGATCTCTGTGAATTCGAAGCTAGCCTGATCTACAGAGCGAGTTCCAGGACAGTCTCCAAAGTTGCAGAGTAACCTTGTCTCGAAAAACCAAACCCAAACAAAGACCATCCAAGTACATAAGTTCATGTATTAGTTACTTTTGTATAGTTATGACCAAATAACTAGCACATGCACACAAGAAATCACTTAAAAGCAGAATTTATGTTGGCTCATGGTTTTGGAGAGTTCGCTCTAGTTGTTTGAGCAGAACAGTACAACACTAGGAATATAGATACTGTTTACAGTATGGCTGACCAGAAAGCAAAGAATACGACTAGAAGGAGCCAACAAAACACACCCCAAAACAACCAGCACCCTGTGACCCATTTCCTCCAGCTAGGCTCCACCCCCCAAAGCCTTGAGACTACCCCCAATAGTGTTACTTGCTGAGGACCTAGTGTTCAAAGTGGAAGCTTGTAGGGGACATCGAAGGCTAACATCTCACATGAGATGCTTGGAATGGAACAGATAGAGTTCCTGTGAAGAAGGTGGTCCTGAGAAACTCACAGTTCCAGTGGGTGTAGAAGCCTTGACTTAGAAAACCCAGACAGCATGGTTCTTGAATGGATCCGGAGTGCTTCTGGACAGCAGGACCCCACTCTAGAGATGAGGCCACGTGGTGAAGGCAAACCCCACAGGGCATTCCCTGAAATGAATTCACTTGGAGATTTGAATCAGAAATAACATCAGATAAATTTTGTGAAGGAGAAGATTGAAAACTAAATTGAAATAAAATTTGATGTCAGACACACATAGGACAAAACAGACGGGAATGGAGAGGCACAAAAGAGGAGGGGGTGGATGCATTTGTGGTGTCCCTCAGCCAAAGGTCCACCCCCTGGATAGGAGCAGCTCTGCTTCAGACCTGAATGAGTGAGTCAGAAGGCAGGCTGAGGCTGTTGCTAGTGCACTTGACTCTGGAAGATTCTGGCAATAATAATTTATGTAGAGGTCAGAGATTGTGTCTTTTTTCTGGGTACCTTTGTACAACCACCATTTTCTCTCCCCTTTCAGCTCAGAGCATCAAAGTTGTAGCTTGAAGATTGCCCTGTGGGATGAAGGTTGTCCAGGTCTGGCGGCTTCTGGGTTCCAATCCACACTGAACATTGCTTTGTGGTGGCTGTGGAAACAGAGGGAGGCGAGAGTCCAGAGGCTTTGCTGCAGGATACGAGTCAGTGGCCCCCACCTTGTGTATCAGAGAATAAGCTGGTATCTGACGGTGCAGTCAGGAAATGGTGTTTCTGAGCAAGGACTAGGAGTGTATTCATAGTCAAGGGAGTCAGCACGTCAGAATGTCGTTGTCCAATGAGGTTCTACCTACATGGTGCAGCATTTTTAGTGGCCTTTTTTTGATTAATTCAATTATTTTGAGATTAAATTGTGTTTTAGATTGTAATAAAAAAGTAGTTATATCTTTGAAAAGAATCTGGGTATCTTACAGCTTTTAGTTCCCTGCAGCATCTATGTTTAACAGTACTTCTACTGTCTGTATAGTGTTGGGACTTGAATGTGGATCTTTTACATGCTTTCAGAAACATGATGCTTATATGGCATCATAAGACACACACACACATGCACACACACATAATTATATAGTTGTTCCCTTTTCTTCATTTTTATTCAATCTCTATCATTTCCTTCTGTTATGGACTTTGGTTTAAATTTGCTGTTATTTTTTTCAATTTCTTCTTTTAGTTTTTGGTGATATATGATGTGTAAGTGTGTGTGTGTGTGTGTGTGTGTGTGTGTATGTGTGTCTGCATGCATGCACAAGCTCATGCAGGCGAGCCCACATGTGCTCATACAAAGGCCAGGGAGAATGTTGGGTGCCTTTCTCTAGCATGCTCCACCCTATTCCCTTGAGAAGGAGTCTCTAACTGAACTCACCATTTCAGCTAAGCAGATGGCCACTGAGCTTCAAGCATCTTTTTGTCTCTGCCCCCGCCCCCGACAAAAAGGTTATAGGCACCTGTGACTGTATCCTACTTTCTTGTGTAGTTGCTGGGGATTCAAACTCAATCCCTGTGCCTGAGCGTCCACGCCACAAGCCGGCTCTCACGGCTCTTTTTAAGTTGTTCAAAGATGAAGCTAGAGTGATTGCTTTGAAAGCATCACCCTGTTTCTAGAGCAAAGCCATTGGGAGTTATATACTCCCCCATGAGTATCACTTCAGTGTCGTGCAGTAATTCTTTATTTTTTATCTATTTTTTTGTTTTTGTTTTCTCTTTTTGTGATCTTCACTGATAATCTGATAATATCAAGAGTTTAATAATTTGAATATTATTATCATGTAAACATATAGTAAAACAGAAGCAAAAGGAGATGGGACCCCCTAGGAAAACTTGCGGGAAGAGGACAGTCCAGAGAGCAACAAAAGCATGGGAAGGAGCCAACCACATATTCCAATCACAGATTCCAGAGAGTTCACAGTGCAAAGTGCAAAGGCCCTGAAACAGGGACACAGGGAAAGAATCTACAGACCTAGAGGGATCTGTCTTTCTCAGCACACTGCTTCCAAAAGGACTGGAGAAGCCACGGTCACGGGGGTCAGAGCACCCCCTGAATATCCTCTGGGGAAGGACGGTTGTCCTGGGGCTTCTATCCTGATTAAACTCTTTCTTAGGATGCAGTGCTCTGTGCTTTGTCAATTAATGGATTTGCGTTTTGCTGGGGGATTGGACTGAGGGCCTCGCACATGCTAAGTATATAGTATATCACCAAACTCCAACCTTAACCCAAATTAAATTCTTTATCCACTGAAAATTTGCCATGAGAAACCACTGGATTGTCTTTCTTTTTTCGCTTTTATTTTTTTACACTCCAATGAAACTTCCCAGATTGACCTCAGATAACTGATTCATATCAAATACATTTCTTTGCCGTGGCCGTTGCCTCCTTGAATGGGTTCCTTTGATTTTTGGTGACACGATGAAACTGATAAATCATGAACACGATCTGGTGCCATCCGTTTTCAGCTTTATTCTTTTTCACTGCCAAGGATCTGGAATGGAAAAAGTTCCTCAGTAGACCACAGCTGGCTCGGGCTCGGCCGCGAGTTAATAAGCAGCTGTTGAGGCCGAGCCTCGCTTGCTCTTCTCCCCAAGCTGCCTGGCTGGGGAACGGTTCTCGTTATCTCTGAAATCTTTCCTGGATCTTTTCTCCGCTTTTGGCTCTGCGGACCTTTCATCGCCTCCCTCCATTCTGAATGATTCACAGCCTGCATGCTTCTCTCGAGTCAGCCTTGGGAAAGTGTGGAGCAGGTCCTGGCTTTTCACTGGCGATGGAGACCCGGCTTCTGCGCCTCAGACTCTCACTTCACATGGAGAGGGAGTGTTCATGGCCATCAGGGCCAACCAAGAAGGCGGCTGGATAGGATTAGGAGAGAAATGAATCCTGTCCCGTGTGGGTTATCTGTCTCATTAAAGGCAAAACCGAATCGTCCTGTGCTGGTGTTTGGAGGGAAGTTCTTGCCAAAGTTTCTTCGACTGGTTATTTTTCTCAGTTGTCCCAGTCAGGAACCCCTTCCCGATGAAGGGGCGATTTCACTCTTCTTTGTCTCATGATGCCGTGGCTGGTGAAGGAGCAGAATCCTTTCATTGTATCTTTTACCCGGTGTATGTGCCCGCTCCCTGGAGCGGAGGGAAGAACTGACTGTCACAGAGGCACATTTAATAGTGGGTGGAGTGACAGTGCTCAGAGATGCGCACAGTTCACACATGGTGCCATTTCTCAGCTGCTTGGCTTCACGTCCTCTCCGGGGAATTGCAGTGTTCTTGGGTGTTCGCCTCACAGTACACTCTGTATGGAAATCGTTTGAGTCACATCTCCTGGTCTGGAGGAACAGTCATCTTCTCTATGTTTCCCAACTGGTTCTGAAGTCAAGGAAGATCTCCTTGTAGCTACACTGCAGGGAGCTAGGCAGATGAATGACCAAAGAATGGGTTTAAGGCGAAGATATGAGCAGATGAAATAGGAGACCCCAGATTCTTTAAGATCCAATTCTTACTCTCCAACTATATCCTTCATCAATGAATCGGCCTTTCCCTCCCATCCCCATAGAGGTCTTAGGACTCTTGTGTCTTTTGACTTGGTAGGACAGAAACTAGAAGGTAATGATGGCAACCCCTCTTCAGTCATCATCTAAAATTTTATACTGAATAGTCTTTTAAGACACAAGTAAATTTTGCAGATACACTGACTGCCCCTTGGAACGCTGGGGAATCTTGTGCATACCCCTATTTTCACCGCTATTATTCACTGAAGACCCGGAGTTGTCAGGTCCAAGCACCCAAAGAAGTGGAGACCAAGAGAGGCTCAGCTGCCTAGACTTGGATCACAAACATGTTAAGCCCACTGCCATCACATCTTTGGTTATTGAGGTGGGATGACGCACCTTTAATGGACCGGGACCCTGGACTAAAGGAAAAGGAGAAATTTAGCTGAGGGTGAGCTGTGTCCTTCATGATATTAAATGCTCCACTCCCAGCCACCTCAGGCTCTGGCTGCCTTGTCTTCTCTGGCATGGTGGGCTATACCCAGGAACTTTGAGCCCAAATAAGCCTTTCCTTTGTTTTATTCAGGTATTTTGGTCTAGCCACAAAGCAATAACTAACACATGCTTTTTCTTTTCTTTCTGTCATTTTGAATCACACATTCCCAACTCCCAGGAGGGAACTAATGAAGCTATCAGCTACACATCCCTTCATGTCCATGACCCAATACCTGTTCTCTAGCTCTGTTTATCACCCTTGGCACCAACGCTGCAGATGGGATGGTGACTCCAGTCACGCGGAGAAAAGCCCTGGACGTGTTTAATTTCCTGCCACACTATGACAGAGTCCTCACTTCATGGCTTTGTGACTAAATCTCTGTAACTTTGCAAGAGCAGAATGCATCGAGCTGGGGCTTCTCTGAGTTCTTGTGTCGTTTGGGATGTCGCCAGCTATGGGGTCTGAATGTTTTCATTTTATTCCTGCTTTAATGCCCTGCCTATTTCTCCCATTTCAAAATGTCGTGGAGTAGGCTGGTGTCATTTGTTTTCATAAATTAATGTCGATTGCAATTTATGGCCAGATGGGCCACGAAAAACAGGAGCCTTGTGAGCCTCTTGGAAAGTCCAAAGAAAAGCAGTGGGCATCGCTCGAGGTGAACTTTTGCACTTCTGGACTTCATTCTGGACAGAGAGTAAATGCTTATGAAAAATCTTGTTTGAAAACAGTTGGGCACAAAGAAGCCCTTCTTAGGATTATTTTTGCCACTGTTTCTAATTTCTGTAGCAACTAGAAAAAAATGTAAATACAGTGAATTCTATTCTTCATACTGGGAAACTGTGTGCATGTTGGGGAGTAACTTTGTTCGGCTTGGAACTCAGAGATCTAGAGCTGGATTCCTCCAGAGAGACGCCATAGCCAGCATGTGCAGTGGGGGTGTGCATTGGATCATAAAGCAACGGGGCTCTGACCCCGCGTGTACATCTCTGCTTACTTATTTCTCTACGGGTCAGCAACAAGAAACGGGTCAGTGAGAGTGGAAAGGAAAAAGTCAAAAAACACTGGAGAATTTGATGATTCGATGCTTCTATGAAATAATGGCTTGTGGGAAGCCGGACTCAAAGGTCAGCTTGGCAACAGCCAAAGAGGAGGCTGCTTGGCAGCCGTATGAATTCAGAGAGCACGTGTGGTAGGATTGCTTCTTCCCACAAAGCTACATGCCTCAGGGGCTGTGAAGAGCAGAATCAAGGAGACCTGAGGCCAAGTTTAGGAGGCAGTCTTGTTCCACAGACCCCTAATTGGTTTGGGTACTTTGTGTCCCTTCTCTTCTATAACCATCTTTGTAGCCTCGCTCCTTACTTTTTGTATCATGTATATGGCGCTCTGCTCAATCCACCTGGCAACTCAGAACCCCTACCTACATCAGGCTACATGTATACACCTCTCTGGACAACAGTGTAAGTTTCTTTGCTTTTAACAACTATCAAACTAATAATTTCTATTCAAATATATCCGGGCATGAAAAACAGAAAGGCTGATCTGATCTTAACTCTGTGTGTGTGTGTGTGTGTGTGTGTGTGTGCATGCATAGCAAGGCAAAATTTTGTTCTCTAGTAAACATTTGGGAGAATCCCCTGTTTACATCTTGACTACATGTATAATGCATAGGCGCAATATGTAAACAGTATATATATGTATATATAATATATATATATATATATATATGGCTAAAATTAGATGCATTGTGGAAAGGGACATAGGCCATAGAAAAATAATTGTATGACCTAATATATCAGTCAAAACAAAACAATACAAAACAAAAAGGCCTGTTTTTACTACACCCATTAATAACCAAAAATCCTCTGTTCCTTGAATGGATTTAAAGGAATCTCCAGACAATAACTGAACCCTCGAGGACCCTCACTCATGTGGTTTGTTGTGGATCTTGACAGAGTTCTTGACATGACTTTCTGATACGTCCTGTTACTTTACTTTAAATAAAGCTATCTTGCTTTGTGAGCCCTGCTTTTCTCTTTTTTTCTTTTTTTTTCTTTTCCTACATTGGAATAGCTAACTTTATTTGTTCAAGATCTCATAGCACAAGCATTAATCAAGCCTGGGCTTTGGTCTGTGAGCTCATATCAAGGAAGAAACAAACTGTGACCTACATACAAGTTAAAGACTAAAGGTCCATGGTTAATCGCATCGTAGGTTGGTATTTATAACCTAGAACTTGACAGTCACAGGTTTCTTAGATCCTTCTGGACCTTCCCCACGGTTTCTGCATGCTTCCTGAGCTGAGCAACCTTATCAGCCTTGTGATAGCCTTGCTTCGCTATCACAAAGCAATATTATCATTATTATTTATTTTTATTTATTTGTCACATATGACATTCAGCTTCTAGTTGATGATGCTGGTTAATCACTGAACATTAAGGATACAGGGAGGCTGAGGAAGACTTTGTTCTCAGCACTATGTATTCCCTTCACCATTGTTGACATTGGATGAATCTAAGGTTGGGTTTTCAACCGGATTCAGTGAGGGGCAGCCACATTTAACCCAATAGCCCAGTGGTGTATGCTTTTAGCTTAATGATTTCAAAGGTACTTTCCACCACCACATATTATACATTTCCTTCCAGTTCTATCACTGTCTGCTCCCATTTCTGGATTCAATTCCTGGAGAGGAAAGACTGCCGTGTTCACCCTACTCTACACAGCCATGTTGGAGTTAACCATGCTCTTCCAAAATCCACCCCTGGCAGCTGCTGGGATGAATGCCAACCTTCTCCATCATCACATAGCAAAACCGAGCAAGCAGAAGCCAAACTGCAAACACATTTAATCACATGGTGCATAAGTAACCCATTTGGTTTCCAGGTGACATAGGTATGAATTTCTACTGGGTGAGAAGCCACAGTGATGGTGCGGCCCCAGCTGTACTTGATGATCTGAAGACACTGACATTTCTCAGCACCAAGTCGAGGTTCCCCTGCTTCTTCTTCTTCTTCTTCTTCTTCTTCTTCTTCTTCTTCTTCTTCTTCTTCTTCTTCTCCTTCTCCTTCTCCTTCTCCTTCTTCTATTTATTTATTTATTTATTTTTTTGGTTTTTCGAGACAGGGTTTCTCTGTGGCTTTGGAGCCTGCGCTGTAGACCAGGCTGGTGTCGAATTCACAGAGATCCGCCTGCTTCTGCCTCCCGAGTGCTGGGATTAAAGGCGAGCGCTGCCACCGCCCTGCCCCGTTCCCCTTCTCCTGATGGTGTACTTCTGCAATCAGCATCACAGTCTTAGAACTGGCTATCAAAAAGCAATGTTGTTATTATTCTTCTTTCATATATGACATCCCAAATATAATTTCCTTTCCCTTTTCCCCTCCAAATCTACCTCCATCTACTCCTCATATTAGGACTGGACAAGGCAGTAGGAAGACAAGCGTTCCAAAAACAGTCAAAAGAGTCAGAGATAGCCCCCGCTCCCACTGTTAGGAGTCCCACAAGAAGACTAAGCTATGCAACCATAACATATACACAGAGGGTCTATGTCAGACCCATGCAGGCTCCCTGATTGTTAGTTCAGTCTCTGTGGGTTCCTATGAGCCCTGGTTAGCTCATTCTCACAGAGTAATCTTTATCAACCACCGCTCTAGGAGTCTGGAGAAATAAGCTCCACTTCTGCAGATCCATCATTTCTCTTTTGATTTTGTGTTTCAAGATGTCCACGAAGGCAACTTGATTATCCAGATGCTTTCCCAGAATGCTGATAACATAGGCCATAGCACCTTTTCTGAGCCTCCCCCCGTGGGGATCTTATTGTTTGCATTGGCTACTCTCCTCATCTGTAGCAGAACTGATAAACTTATCTGGACAATAACAGGCTTGCAGAACACTGAAACAGGGGAATCGCCACAAAGTCATCAGCCTTGTGAGCCCTATTTTCAACTCTTTGAATAAGAGGTCAAAAATCTACATAGAAGTATTAAGAGCCCCCTACCCTCCATTCACTGACATAAACTTTCTTTAGTACTGTTGGGCTTTAGTTTTTTAACTTGAATAGTTCATACCAATTACTATTCACGTTGTACTTCAAATCAAACAAAGTATCTAGACAGAACAATCTTAGGCTCCCTTCCATCACCAGCATCCTGTTGATGACAATCGTAGACTTAAGAAATTATCTTAGGATCTGAGAACTGTTTTATCCTTATCGAACCTCTAAACCTCTTTTAATAGGCACAATTCTAGCCAAGGATCCATCCCATTCTCTTATTGTAGCTTTTAGGACCTTATAATTTTAAAAACAATTATTTTCATATATCAAACTCTGTGATGTAGGTGATGCAGGCTATACCTTCCCCCCCCCCGGTCATCATAACTGTACTTATTTAGACTTGGCCCTCTAGAAGCACAGCTTGTCTGTCATTCAGCAAGACAGGTGAACAAGGCAGGCGCAGTTGTACCTGAGGTTGTTGATATCTTGTGAGGGAAAACAATCATTACAATAAAGTGGAGTGTGTGATGACAGAAGATTGGAGACTTTGCTAGGGGAATCTGGTCCAGAATGGAGGACAGTGAAAACCCTTACAGAAAAGTAACATACAAAGTGAAGAGCAAGAGGTGGCTTCCATCAGGTCACAATGGAGCCAGGAGAGAATAATACAGCAAGGGAAATAGAGATCTTTTACATTAAAAGAGAATTTCCCCAATAGTACATGTGTGCACTGGTTAAAAAAAAGACAGGAAGGAAAAGAGGACCAAAGACACAGCTGAGCAATGTTTTCTATGGGCAGCTATTTCTATGTCCACAATTGAAGAAGCCTCAGGTTTACTGTTCCTGTAATAATTTCAGCCACCTTGCATCAAGACAGGCAAATTTCGGCTAACTTAATAGATGGATGTGTATCCTGGACAGTCTGTGACACTCCGAATGCCTTTCATGGCAAGAGTCCTTAGTAAATAGTTGTTCCCCATGGACAGTTTGATCAATACCATATGACCCCCTGTATCCTGTGTTCCCCATGGACAGTTTGATCAATACCATATGACCCCCTGTATCCTGTGTTCCCCATGGACAGTTTGATCAATACCATATGACCCCCTGTACCCTGGAGACATCTTTCTGCCTATGTATAGATATCGTCACCAAAGACGTTCTCTAGATAAGAACAAGTGGAGATGGTCACAACATTTGCAGATAGAACAGAAAGAGAAGGTAGTCCATGGATGTTCTTGTTCAGAATGCAATAGAAGCCACAAGTTAGGAGAAAATCCTTAGAGAGTGGAAAAGACTAAAATGAGTGATGAGGACAAACAGACACCATAAGAGCCTAGATGAGAAGCCCTAACAGAAGGAGCCACAGGAAGATCTGGAGTGGGAATGATGGGACAATGACTAAATAGCAATTCCCTGGAAGTCGGGAAGCAGCAACAGCAGCATGCTACAATTGCGATGTGGAGTTGGGAGTGACACGATGCTACTGGGAGGGCTGCCAGGAACAGGTTTGCTAGCGAGCAATCTGACACCACTTAGACAAATTAACATGGATCCCACATAGGGGTTCATCCCAAGAACATCTCAGCGAAGTCCACGGGGGACATGTTGGGGTACGCTCTTTGTGGTGTTTGTAGTGGTAGGAGCTTGACGGTACTATGGAAATCTGCCAATGCAAATTAGATAGGTCACATCATCAATATGTGAGCTGTGCAAGCGAGGGAAGAGGGAACCTGGAGAAACGTTCAATAACATAGACACATTTATAAACAGAGCTAGAGCGGAATTAAGAAACAAGAGACAAGCATGGTGCCAGGTACATACCTTTAATTGCAGCACCAGGAAGCAGAAACAGGAGGATGGACCTCTGTGAATATGAGGCTATCCTAGCCTACAGAATGAGTTCAGGCCAGCCAGGATTATCTAGTGAGATCCTGTTCTAGGAACATAAGAATGAAGAAATATAAATATATATAAAAAATACTTTTCTTTTCAACTGAAAATACATGTGATAGAAACAAAGATTTTAAAAAAAACATACAAATCAAATGATGACTATGAATCATATTAGGCCCAGTGGGAGTAATTACCTATGGCACTGAGGAATAGAGGAATAGAATAAGGAATTGGGGTAAAAAGAAATGAATAAGCAAATTAAATAGGTAATAGACCAAGGTTGGAGAAATGCGATGTACGTTTATCTCCTACTTACAAAGTGAAGAAAAGAAAGGAAGTAGAAAATGAGGGTGGCACAAAGAATTTCTCCTCCGCAGTGAAGCTCCCAAACCCCAGGCTATTCATGTGTCCTGGATGCAGCAGTCTGAAAGTAAAGTAGCTGGGGACTTACTGGACATCTTGAAAACCATGTATTTGCAATAAACCCCTTTCACCTGAAGTCATCTGAGTGGGTCAATGTACCCAAGTCCCATCACATAAATGACAGGGTAAGATACTTTTCATCAACAGTTGATAAGTACTGTGCCGGCTGAAGGTTTTAGCTATAAGATATCATTCGGTCCCAACAACTGTTTTGTGTGTAACTACAATCCTCTCTGTTTCCGGGGAAACTGGAGCACAGAGAGGTTGTCAGCCTGGGCCTGGGCTCGGAACCACAGAGCTGTACTAAAAGACTCTCTGGAGCAAAGTTCATGGAACAAGTGGCCAAGCTCTTCCAATGTTAGGCTTGGCTAATCTCTCGGGCTCCTTGGATGTCTTTACTCACTAACCCTGGCACACCAGTTAATACAGCACCAGACCTGGAAAACAAAACACAACAAACAGAAACTGAACTGCCGTGTCTGCCCTTGCTCTCTCAGTCCCACTTACTAATGAATGACACCAGATTTGGAACCAGCCATTCTTCTCTGGGGAGGTAATGTGACCTTGAATTCGGCGTTAAGCTTCCATAGTCTGTTTCCGCATTTGAAACACCGAGGATACTGGCAGCCGGCTCTCAGATATGTTACAGTAGGGATACAATGAGATGGTAGACAGCAAACAACCGTTCATATGCCATAGTCCATGTTGGGGTGATTGAGGTCCCCATTCCCCGCTCATCCTACAGTGTGCCTTTTGTCATATTATGATACAGCCCAGGGCTTCACTGTCCTGAGCGTCTTGTGAGGGCCTTAACTTAACAGCAAGGAGCGAAGAAGCACTGCTGTGTGAGTTTGGGGTTCTGTAGGCCCCCAAACAACTAGCCACGTGACTCCGAACCGAGACCGCTGGAACCGTGAGCAAAAAGGAACCGTTCCTCTTATAGGCTGTTTATAGCAGGCGTTTGCCGTAACAATGAAAAGCTGACTAACACCATCTGTTCTCACTGCTCTCAGCAACCGGGGCATTTTGGCCTGGGAGTTTCCCACTCGCTACTCTTGTCCTTGAGACCTGAAAGGTAAGTAGAGGCAAGCAGTGAGAATATGGTAGCAAAAAGGAGTGCTGCATTGGAGATGTGAGCCAATGGAAAGGCTGAACAGAGGTGGAGTTTTACACCCTCGGTTCACTCAAGTTCTAGTAGTTACTATGAGCTGGACCATTCTCTCTAAGTCTGTTTCCTCGCCTGCAACAGTACTGGCCCTAGGAGGTATCAGGAGAGATAATGAATGAAAAGAGTCCGTGGATGCAAAGGCCATTGGAATAGTTAGCAAGCAAACATTAACCCGGCCTGTGTCCTTTGTAATGCAGTCTCTTGTCTGCAAGGTAGTAACTGCAGGGATTACATAAGATTTCCATCAGAATCAAGTTATGTGGCACCCAGAAAGTGCTTGGCACTGCACTTGGCTGCAAGCCCTCTGTAACTGTTAGGCATGATGCTTACTTCGCGTGACCTAACAGAGGGGAGCAGGAGTGTTGAGTTACGTCCTCTGTTAATGTGACTAACTTTGATATGTGGAAGGCAAGATGGGCTTGGTAAGTGAAGAAGGGCATGGAGAAATGGGTAGATGTGATCGAACCCATCTTAGCTGATGGAGCGCACAATGAGCACATGTAGGCTCACCCACAATTCTCACGGCGTTGCTCTGTGTTTAAATCGTTCATAATAAAATGTGGTTAGAAAGCAGAACAGAACAAAACGGAGATCTGAATGTTAAAATTACTTAAGAACCAGGATTCAAACAAAAAAACAGTGGGAGGGGACCTAAGGGTCACCATGGACTACCCTTGCTGGCTTTCCTTGCCATAGAAGACAACATCAATGACATGAAGGTGTGCCTGAGGTATGGTGATTGAGAGGCAGCAGACACTGCAAGGACTGGGGGAACAGGGAAGACTTCTTAGGTTCGTGTCTTGGTCCTGTGTTTTCGAGCTTGGTAGGCTGGGAGAAGCTGGTGACGTTATGGCACTTTGTCTTCCTTCCTTGTGCAGATGGACATAACATCACGCATCTCCCAAAACTGCTTCGAATATTAATTCGAATATTAATTCATATCACCATCATCCCACAGTCTTAGCAAGGCTTATTGGCTCTGATGTTCCCCCTCCCCCCCGCGAGGCTCCACTTTACTCCCTGTAAACCGGAGGCATCTGGAGAGACTCAATTGCAGCAGAATGGGAGAATGGTAGGCCAGGTCGAGCAGGTGAAGTCAGGCTAAGGACAAAGTGGGAGTCAGCTCCCAGAGACACTTATGTTCAGGCGCTAGTCTGATGAACACAGAGATCTAGGTTATTTACTCGTTCTGTGTCAGGCACGTGGCGTCTAATGTTATATTTAAAACACAGAAAGTCTAATCCTGCCATCATTCCATTGCAGGCTCTTCATCAACCTGGGCAGAGCCTGTGGCTGGCAGGGAGCCAGCCTCAGCCCCTGCCCTCCTCCTCCACGTGACTCAGCACAGATCGGGCATTTTAAGAGCTTCCCAGTCCAAGTTTGTACTTGCCCCAAATGAAAGCCTCCCTCCCTCTCTACACTTTCTCCCAGCCCACTCTCCATTTTCAATTTATCAGCTAGTAAATTCTGAGTTGAACTTGGAGCCAGCGTTTCATTTATTTTTGGCAAAAGATCAAATTCTTCCAAGAAAAGAAAAAAGGAGGGTGTGGAGGGAGATTCAAAAAGAAGAGGGGAAAAAAAGCCTAGTTAAACAAAAAGGGCTCCTGGAGACGGCTCCACAGCACGGAGCTGCTCAGTGAAGGAGGAACACATCTTTTGATGTATTACGTGTAAGTGGGGTTGAGGCCGAGTTTGAAATGAGTTGGGCATGCCGCGGGATACCAGGGGAGCCCAGATGGAAAGATCATGGGGTCACTGGGACACTGGAGACTTTCAAATAAGAGGAAGGGCTTGATAGTAACATGGTACCCACATTTATTTTCATTCTGGCTTGTGTGGACCCCCCAGCTTTCAAGTAGTTGAAAACATGCTGTTAACAGACTATGCCGATGCAGCCAATAAGACCCTGAGAAGCAAGAGATCTTTCCAAAGTGCAAACTAACCTGAGTTACAGAAGAAGACACACTATAGAAAAACGACGGAGAAATATAAGCTGATTAAGAGTGAGGGAAATTAAGTCTGATTGCAGCCATCAGCTTAGGAAAATCCTTCCTAAGTTTGGTAATATTGGTTGACAGAAATATTATAGATAGTGGTGAGTACTCGAATTGTAAGCAGCAATGTAAGTCATAGAAGTCTAGAAGGAAACCTGGCATTTCCTTTCTCTGTGCTGGCCCCCACATTAATGTTTTATTCACCTCCTTCCATGCTCATAGGCAACCGCCTCTCATAGGTACCATCTGTAACATTTTGTGTGGATTCGTGTAAAAAGTGGGTTATTGTTTTATGAGGATTCTTTGTATTTTACAAAAATGGCATTATAGCATATATTTTACTTTTTAAATTTGGCAGTATATTTCCAACATTACTTTTCAAGTGCATCATTGCTTCGATCTTCTGTGCAGAACCCGCCCCCCCTCCCCCGCCTCCACCATGTCCATCCAGTAAGGTTTCTCCAGTGATGGACTTCCACTCACCACCAGCTTCTCCCTTCTGCCCCAAACAGAAGCAACAAACCAAACACCTCTCCCAGAGTGGCAGTGAACTCCCTTACCCTGGTTAGCTTTTTGTCACTCTAGAGTCATCTGGGCACAGGGAATAGGAACTGAGACAACTTCTCCATCAGATTGGCCCATTGGCAAGTCTGTGGGACATTTTCTTGGTTAACCATTGATGTGGAGGGGCCCAGCGCACTGTGGGTGGTGTCATCATCCTTAGGCAAACAGTTCTGGGTTACACAAAAGAGCAAACTGAGCAGCCAATGAGAGCAAGCCAGTAAGCAGTTTTCTACCACAGGTCCCGCCTCTGCTCCTGCTTGAGTTCCTGCCCCAACTTCCCTCAATGCTAGATGATGATTGGGACGTGTAAGTCAAATAAACCATTTCTGCCCCAAGTTGGTTTGGGTTATGATTTTAAACACAGCAATAGGAAGCAAAGCAGGACACTCCCTTCAAGAATGTGACAGCATTTTTTTTGTATACCCATGTCTCTATCTGTATTCATATCTACAAATCTAAATCTACATCCATTTAGGATAGACTTAATGTATTATGCTATATGGTTGTCAAAGAGTACAATGTAATAACAGCTCTTCAAATTATAAGTTTATATATGTGTATATGTATATATATGTGCACACATATAATATATGTATATATTTTATATAAATTTTTTTCATGGACTTGGCACTGCTAAAATCTGTGCCCATATAGTTACCAAGATAGGCATGTATAAAGATATCACAGAAAAGCTGTGTATGAGAAAATCCTGTGGGTCTCTGAAGTTTCCTGGAAACAACATTTCTAAAGTGTAAGACTCAGCAGAGAAGAGGGAGTGCAAGATTCAGAGTGCATCCAGGAAGTAAATTCAAGGTTCAAGCCCAGGTCCTCCATGGGCTAATCGCCCTGCATAGGCAGGTAACTTCTTGCCCCTCTTTTGTCACTGGTATCATGGGGATCATAGTTGATATTCAGGAGTCAGAGTCCTGGGGGGAAATAAGTCACACACTCAAGTTGAATGATTTGAAGACCGTTGAAGGACTAGGACTGTTTATAAGACTTAGTGTGGGTAAGGAGGTTGTACTGGTTGTTTTTGTTTTTGTTTTTGTTTTTCAGTTTGACACAGGCAAGGGTCATCTAAAAAGAGAGAGTCTCAGTTGAGAAAAGACCTCCATCAGAATGGCCTGTAAGCATGTGGAGCATGTCAGCAGTTAGTCGTTGATGTGAGAGGGTCCAGCCCAATATGGGCAGTGCTATCGCAGGGCAGGTGATTCTGAACTGTAAAAAAAAAAAAAAAA